>CM035836.1:62045998-62469793 GCA_020510985.1 Pholidichthys leucotaenia
TATATCTGTTGCTACTCATTAAACTTAAGCTCTTTGCTGGTATTGTGGATCATGTCTATATCTGATGAGACTCATTAATTTGACTTTTTCCCTATGCAAGACACATTTTAAAGTATCTGTTAATACTCAGTGGCCTTTAGTTTGTCCTTATATGACTGGTCTTCTCGATACTTCCTTTTAACAATTTGTCTTTTTTTCTCTCTATGTAAATATTTTGCTTGTACATAATTCTTTGTTTGAACTTTTTTTTGTTTTGTACATATTCTGAAATACTTGCATTACTTTACATTATTTCTACATTCAGTTGACGACATTTTGGATAAAGGTAGTAATGTTGAAGGCAGTAACACCTTTGTCATCTTTACGCTGCCCCGCGAGTATTATGTTGTTTTAAGAACGTGTCCAAGTTTGCAATTTCCAAAACAACTACTGAAGGCCAGACTCAAAAACACAAATTACTGGACTCATAATGATTTCCGCTGGAATTGTCCAAGTATATGTTATTTTGGAAGAGACCCTTCCGTCACCAGCATAATTAAGCCAACGCCCATTGCAAAATGTAAATATATTTACACCCAATAAATTAGCCGTCCCTTGAATTTCCATTTCTGTAGCCCAGGTATTTACATAGCACATTCTAGACTTTGTGATGTACTCTGCAACTGAAGAATATTCACTTCTTAAAATATTTGCATATTTTGTAGGATTTTCCTCTAACTCTTTAACAACTAAATGCCGAATTCTCCTATGAGATTTCTGAGAACCACTCACAGCTTGACAGATGGCTCTAAAAAGCAGTTCCCATCACCTACAATGCTGTCCGTTGTGCATGGAATGCCCAACAACCCAAACGAGAAGACACTCTAGAATGATGAGTATCAAATGCTATATTTAAACGTTTACATAAAGCTTGACCAATAATCTTTAGAAACAGGAGTAAAGTACTGCTTAAGCTGTGGCAAATCACAAACAAATTGTACACATGGAGTTACCTCAGAAATATGTGGCTTTGAAGTTTGATTGTCGTTTACTATCCGATTTACTGTCTGATCTACCACGCTTTAAGCGTTTGATGGGATATGTAACATCTTCTAATGAGTCACTAAAGACATCAGCTGTTCCAAATATATTCCTAGGACCACTGCAACTAATATGAACGCCAGTTATTTCAAAAGGCTTTCGGGTTGTAAAAACCAAGTTGTTTTGCCAAAGTACAGATGTGACAGAAGACCTCATCAAGAGAATTTAAAAACACAATGACACTACTACCATTTCCATCCACTTGGCCCGTACCATTTCTAGAATGTGAATCGACGATAGCATAGTGCCCATTCTCAGCAATTATGGCACATGTATTCTCACACACTGTCAATAAACATTTGTTGTAACTGTGTAAACATTTCTTCCAGTCCCAGACTGCAGAGAGAAATAACAACCATTTTCAATTTCGTACCACTAACTACATCAACAATCACCCCGAACATAATCTTTACCATAGTGAAATTTAATTCCTGTCCATCAATGCAGTTTCTTTGGGCAAATTAAAAACGCCCCAAGTGAGACTCCCCCACAGCTAAATTTTGTTCCCGCTCGCGCAATGTAGTGAACAACTTATCTCCTAATTCCAGAATTCTATCTAAATCACTTGTGGCCCATGAAAAAACACTACAAATACTATGTATGCTAATGCAGTCAAAGCCTATTGCCATGCACTGTACACCGCGGGTATTTAAATCGACTGTTTCCCTGGTGAAATGATCCTCTCACATTCTCTCTGCAGAATGGGAGCGGACGTGCCAAAATATTCATATCCTCCTCACTTAATGCACTGGAAGATATTTGATATTTATCCTCTAATCCAGGAAGCTCAGGTGGCTCATAATAAATCAAAGATGAAGATTTATTGTTCCATTTATCTAATTTACTCTGTGATCTACCACGCTTTCAGTGTTTGATTAGATATGTAACATCTTCTAATGAATCACTAAAGACATCAGCTGTTCCAAACATATTCCTAGGACCACTGCAACTAATATGAACACCAGTTATTTCAAAAGGCTTTTGGGTAAAACCAAGTTGTTTTGCCAAAGTACAAATGTGACAGAAGACCTCATCAAGAGAATTTAAAAACACAATGACACTACTACCATTTCCATCCACTTGGCCCGTACCATTTCTAGAATGTGAATCAACAATAGCATAGTGCCCATTCTCAGCAATTATGGCACATGTATTCTGACAGTGTCAATAAACATGTGTTGTACTGTGCAAATATTACTTCCAGTCCAGACTGCAGAGAGAAATAAAAACCATTTTCAATTTCGCTACCACTAACTACATCAACATCACCCCGAACATAATCTTTACCATAGTGAAATTTAAATTCCTGTCCATCAATGCACTTCTCCTTGGGCAAATCAAAAACGCCCAAGTGAGACTCCCCACAGCTAATTTTGTTCCCATTGCGCAATGTAGTGTACAACTTATCTCCCAATTCCAGAACTCTATCTAAATCACTTGTGGCCCATGAAAAAACACTACAAATACTATGTTTTGCTAATGCAGTCAAAGCTATTGCCATGCACTGTACACCGCGGTATTTAAATCGACTGTTTCCCTGGTGAAATGATCCTCTCACATTCTCTCTGCAGAATGGGAGCGGATTCTCCAACCTGTCCATATCCTCATCACTTAATGCACTTGAAGATATTTGATATTTATCCTCTAATCCAGGAAGGTCAGATGACTCATAAAGCGACGTTGAAGATTTATTGCTACATTTAGTTCTAAACTTACGTTTGACCCCGGCAAGCTTACCTCTTTGTGGGTGTTGTGAACTTACCTAAAATAAAAGAAAAACATTTACAAACCAACCTCCTTGATTTCCAATAAGCAAAACATTGGTAACATTTCAAGCTCAGTTATATGTGTGTGCATTTTTAATATATTGTTTTTAATGTATATTTATAATCAATTTCCATCTCTGTTGCAATTTCCCCATTGTGGGAGTAATAAACACTTGTCTTTCATATAAAAACTATGAAAAAACACATATCAGACAGACATATCATTCAGTATTTGCTCACCTGTTGCTCCACTAAAGCAGTCTTGTCCATTCTGGTAGGTGATGCCTGGGATATCACCTCCACAACTTCTGCTGCTACCCCCACCTATACAAGATACATTATGATCCACTGATTCAATAGAATGAAACTATTTTCACATTATTATATTTGAGCAGCTACTAAAAGTATTCCAAACATTGTGCTACAAAGTCACCCACTCCCAAGCCTGGATCTTGCTTGCTGGGAGCAACAGCCTTTTGGCAACATGGTGACTGAGACATCTTGTTCCCCGTGACAACAGTCATCTGCTCAGCTGACCCAAGATCCGATGGAAAAAGAGCATCCATTGCATCAAGAATCACAGGACTGAAGCGGAGAGGGGATGGAGGGAGAGGAGGTGTCTGTAAAAAAAAAAAAAACAAAAACAAAGCACAAATTACATATTTAATTGAAAAATTACAGTATCATTTCAGTTATCCATGATGAATTTTTACTGACCTGCAGTTTAAACCAAGTCCTCCATGGATCCACAATGGGACCCCTCTGGTATATAAAGTTTCCTCTTCTGTAATGACAACAAAGATTTAATTTAATGAAATGTTCTTTACATTCTTACACAACCAAGTCAGTATAGTTTTAGGTGACAATATTACAGTGAAATGGCTTACCCTCCTGCCCTGTGGCACAACGGTCCATTCAAAAGGGTTGATTGGAGAGGGCACAGCCTGCTGCCCCGTAACAACCAGTTTGGGCGAGACCTTTTTGACCAGAAGTGATGATGGCATGGCTGAAGCCACAGAAGATCCCTGAACTGGAGGCTCTAGCTGTTGGTAGCAGGTGTTCCACAGCAAACGGGCAAGAATGTCTATGCCCCCAGAATCAGATAGATGGACCTGAAAATAACACATTAAGAGTCTGATGATGCATCTGTCTGAATTAAAAAGTCAAGTTTACACAAATGTGGACAAAAAAAAAACAAAAAACATAATAAATATACTGTATAACCCAATATACTTACACCGTCTCTGCTCCAGAGGGCCAAGTCATCCATGGGAAAGTGTTCAACCACAGAAATGTACTTGATACCTTAAAAAGCAAATATTCAGGATTTAAACACGTGAATATGGCTTCAACACTCTACCAATTACAACAAAGTCATACCCATACGTGCTGCAACACGGTGGTACTCCTGGTGCAGCAGGAGCTGCAGTTGAACCTCAATGTTTAGACGAGGTGGAAAATCCAGAACAAAAACCTTTGCAAAACAAAAACAATAACATGATTACATCATAGTAAGTCTTTGTTTAACAAATATATTTATATTTTAAGAAAAAAGAAATGCATCTTCACCTTAGGCCAGCGCGAGCAAACTAAGCCCAGGAGCCTGGCAAACTCTGCTCCAGCTTGCTCGATGGTATGCGCAGCCGTAAGGTCATTACTTGGAGCCAGCAAACACACCAAGTCGGGTGTCCGAGGCACTGAAAGGTTCTGCACCTCACTCCTCAACTCGGCTGCCGTGGCCCCAGGAGTTGATGAGTAGCCAAAGGAGAGCCCTCCTTGTGGCATACTCACAAATCCATCTACGATTGCTCGTAGATGGGAGTCTCCAACAACAAGGATGAACTGTGGATGACAACATTTAGGTTCAGTACAAATTAGCACATAGTCTTAAAATAAAGTTTTCTGATTTCCTTTCATAACTTCAATAGTACCTTCTTGCTAGGAGACTCTGCTGGAATTACCAACTTGTGGCTGCATCCAGAGAAGGAAGAAGTTGGCCATATTTGCACGGTGTGGCGATAACCAGTGCCCCAACCTGTTTAAAAGAACAGAGAATGTTACACACTTAAAAAAAAAAAAACAATTTTCCAAAATCAAGGAAAAAAATGAGTTAAATGGATTACTTACTACAGGTTGATAGGATCACAATTATAAGACTTACATGTGCGGGGAGGAACAACCTGTGGTTCCAACAGCTCAAGATGCGTGGTCCACCTCTTTTTCATTGCCTGGGATCGGCGGAAAGACTTTTTACGAGGCATCTAACAGGAAAATACAAAACAAATCTGACTGTTGAGAACATTAAAAAAATATATAGAAATATAATGATTAATGTAACTAACATAATACTTTCATCTTTATTAGTCATATTCCTTGAAATGTCGAATTTGCGGCATCTACTATTTATTAATAATTTCTCTTTTAAACCAAAGACAAAACATGAAATAAAACATGGGCTGCACGGTGGTGCAGTGGTTAGCACTGTGGCAGATTTGAGCAGCCGATCGAAAATACGACTCGCCGCCCATAACAGACCTCCAACCCCCCACCGCCACCCCCAAAAAATTATCCTCGAATTTAGACTCACGACAACGACCCTAGACATGATCAAATCCGAGGAATTCCTCTGATAAGCGATGGATTCTCATCCCTGATAATGTTCCAGTAGGAAAAAGGTTCATTTTTTTAAATTGTAAAATCCACACGTCTAATGAACCATTTCTTTAGCTAAACATGCAAATTTGAAGTGTAAATTTCAAAAACGTATGTTAAAAAAAAAAAAAAAAAAAAAAATAGAAAAAAAAGAAATTTATATAAAACTATTTATATTAAAATGCAGACAATGCTCAGGCGTTTTTTTTTTTTGTTTTTTTTTTTTGTTTTTTTTTTTTGTTTTGTTTTGTTCTTCTTAACTACACCCTGGACAGATTACCAGTCCATCGCAGGGCCAAAAGAGCAGAGATTTTACTGACCTGTGGATAGTAAAACAATCTTTTCTGGTGTCGGCGATATCCGATCCGAAAGACGTCGAATCCAGCTGGGCCTCAGTCTCCTCCGCTGCTAATACTGCTGTCCAGCCGGGATACCGAAGCACGCCGCAGCTGTAACGGACCTCAGATAATGCTTCTGTCCGGCTGGCTCCCAGTAGATCCTCCACTGAGCCCCGCAACCTACCGCAACTATAACTAATAAAGGGGTATTTCAACCAAGGTGGAAATTAAGGCCGTCCGTCACAAATGCCGATCGCTGTGACAAAAAAATGTTACCCCAGCTACTGCCTCTGTGTGAAGAGAAAAAAAGGCTTGTTCAAACTTGGTACTTAACGGTCCTCTGAACCAATCACAACATGTACAACGGTAACGTGACTTACATTATCCAATCACAGTCAGTAATTTGGGAACGGAAACACCATGTGCGAAGGTTGGCAACTAGCTTAAAACTGCATTACCGCCACCTATGGGAGTGGAGAGTGGAAAAGTGAATTTAGGAAGGTTTATCCATCACTGTATCCGCATTTCGGCACTCGGTTGTATTTGGAAAGTTCACGCACTCAGTCACTCATTCACTACTTACTATATAGTGAATTTACATATCGTGAACGATATAGTAAAATCAATATAAAAATAAAATTAACAGCTTTCAAAGAATACTGTGCTTGTTTCAAGGCGCACTTAATGACGTCATAATGGTGAGACAGTAAAAGACTAACGGTGGTGGAAAAATGAATTTTCACATATAATTTGTAGTAAATAAGTATTATCAAATCATTTTTGCTTAATTAAGGTACTTTATGTTGTGATGTGGGTATGGCAGTGGCTGAGGAGGTACAGAAGCTTGGTTAAATTACAAGCTGCAAAGTAGAACATTTATGACAAAATTGTCACAATTCAACCAGAAAAATGATGAAAATTTACAAGAAATATGGCCCAATAACCACATGGTCCGCGGTTTGAATCCCACTCTCCCCAAGATATCCTGCCATTGTGTCCGTGGGCAAGACACTTCACCTCAATTGCCCCTGGTGGGTTTGGAAGTGCCATGTTAGCAGCATGCCGCCATCAGTGTGTGAATGTTTAATTGGGTTGTACTGTAAAGCATTTTGTATGTCTGTGAAAATTGCTATATAAATAAAAAAATTTAAAAAATCTCCCCTCACTGCTGTTAGCTGCGCGTTTCATTTATTACTCACAAGCGGCTGGGCAGAATGATGTGAAATTTTCTGAGATTCATCAGAACACAGCCATGATAATAACTGAACATCAACAATAGTATGACATCAAACGTGTTAACATAGACACGCCCTCCTCGCCATTCAATCCGTGAGCTTATGGGGAGGGGTGGGAAGGTCTTGGAGGTCTCAATTTTTCAACGTATGTTGAGGTCACTGTCATATGTAGTCCAATATTGGTGGACAACACATAACTTACAGGGAAGTGTTGCCCTGGCAACATGGTGACGATTGACTTCACGCCATGAAATTTCGGAAAGTTGTATCTTGGACAAACTTTTTCTGATTTTCACTAAATATTTGACAGTGGATAATAGTCCCACCCTGAACAGTCCCTAAAATTTCCCAATTTCAAATTCTCCTTTTAACTAAGATGCATTTGCGGATTAATTTGCCTCTTGAACATATTGCACACCTTTTTGACATAAGCAGACAAAATGTGCTATATAAATACACTTGCTTGCTTTGTAACAATTTTTGGAATAAAGTACACAATGGCTTACAAACTGCAGCTCTTTATTTCAAAGATGCAAAACTGTAACCATAACCATGACACAATACAAGAATATAAACTGACATGCATGATCAATATGTATCATTGTTCTACCATGTTATAGCGCATAACTGTCTCATGCTACAGCACTACTCTAATGCGCACGTCACAAAACCACGGCTGCTGTGGGGTTGGTGCTTCAGAGTCCCCCACATCCTAAATGGAACCACTGAATTTCACAGTTTTGGTTATCACACGCAACCATGTCATCCAGCTCTTCTGGCTGCCTGCAAGTCCACCACACTTCTGCTGTGTTCTGTGCCTGCCAGATGTGGCAGATGTGGAAAAGCACAAGGAAATTCATTTAAAGAACGTCCTGCTCGCAATGCAGACTGAAAGAAATGTCAGAAAAAGGGGCATCAATGACATCAAACATGTTACCATGGACATGCCATGACAAAAGAGATAATGCCACTTACTGCTCACAGGAAGATCTGAGCCAAATGGTTTACTTTATTATGCATGCAGCCGTTGCAGTGATGACGGCACATTTTCCCAGCCAGCGACGGACTATGGGCGCTGGGTTCCGCGGGCGCGTGGGGGGCGAAGGCCCGTTTACACCTGCTTGCAGGTTTAATTAGGGCCTGAGCCACTGACAACGTCAGTCGGCGAAAGCCCTATTGTATCCGCTCGCGTTTATTAGGGCCTGAGCCACTGACGTCAGTCGGCGAAAGCCCTATTGTATCCGCTCACGTTTCTTTATTAGGGCCTGAGCCACTGACGTCAGTCGGCGAAAGCCCTATTGTATCCGCTCACGTTTCTTTATTATTATTATTCTGCCCAAATGATCGCATTTTTCACCCTCCGAACGTTAACCAAAACGCGATTTTTTTTGGCAAACCCCTCAGACCCGGCAAAAAATTCGATAAACTGGAAAACATATGTGCCCCCCCACCCCTCATTTTTGTGGGTGGGGTCAAACGTACAAGGTCTATGGAGACTGGAGACCATAAACTTTTCCGTAGACACATCAAATTTGGGTGAGGTGTGAATCACCTCAAGACATGCAAAAAACATCATTGTGGCCCATACCCACCGCCAACAGGAAGGCCGCCATCTTGCCTCAAAGTCGCCCCACCTCCAATTTGGAAAAAAGTCACACCTCGCATTTTAACGCACTTGTCCTAGGGACCAGATCCAATTGAGCTCATTTTTACATGGGGGCATCTACAGGCATTGCCCATTAAAAGTTATATAAATTAAGTCAAAATCTCAAAAGGCGTGGCCAGGGCGCCATGGCGAAGTTTGACTCCTCCCCTTACAAATTCAACCACCTCTAACTCCGCCAAAACTTGTCTGATGTCCACAAAACTTTACATGAAGGAAAATAGTGCCACCCCGGACGCAATGACATCAAAATTCCTGACAACCGATATAGCGCCACATAGTGGTTAACAAAAGAATTGCTGAAAACTTTTTTATTTATTACTCAAACGCAGCTGGGCAGAATGATGTGAAATTTTCAGAGATTCATCAGAACACAGCCATGATCATAACTGAACATCAACATTAGTATGGCATCTAACGTGTTAGCATGCACACGCCCACCTCGCCATTAAATCCGTGAGCTTATGGGGAGGGGTGGGAACGTCCAGGAGTCATGAAGTTTGGAACATAGGTTTAGGTTACTGTCACATATAATTCAATATGGGTGGACAACACATAACTGACAAGGAAGTGTTGCCATGTTGCCATGGCGAAGTTTGATTCCTCCCCTTACAACTTCAAACACCTGTAACTCAGGTAAAAATGGTCCCATGTCCACAAAACTTTCCATGAAGGAAAATAGTCCCACCCCGAACGCAATGACCTCAAAATACCTGACAACCGATATAGCGCCACATAGTGGTGAATGACAGAATTGCTGAAAACTGTTTAATTTATTACTCACAAGCGGCTGGGCAGAATGATGTGAAATTTTCTGAGATTCATCAGAACAGAGCTATGATAATAACTGAACATCAACATTAGTATAACATCAAACGTGTTACCATGGCGAAGTTTGACTCTTCCCCTTACAACTTCAAACACCTGTAACTCGTGCAAAACTTGTCCCATATCCACAAAACTTTTCATGAAGGAAAATAGTGCCACCCCGGACGCAATGACCTCAAAATACCTGACAACCGATATAGCGCCACATCGTGGTAAACGAAAGAATTGCTGATAAATGTTTCATTTATTACTCACAAGCGGCTGGGCAGAATGATGTGAAATTTTCTGAGATTCATCAAAACACAGCCATGATAATAACTGAACATCAACAATAGTATAACATCAAACGTGTTAACATAGACACGCCCTCCTCGCCATTCAAACTGTGAGCTTATGGGGAGGGGTGGGAAGGTCTTGGAGGTCTCAATTTTTCAACATATGTTGAGGTCACTGTCATATGTAGTCCAATATTGGTGGACAACACATAACTTACAGGGAAGTGTTGCCCTGGCAACATGGTGACGGTTGACTACACGCCATGAAATTTCGGAAAGTTGTATCTTGGCAAAGTTTACAGTCTCCATAGACCTTGAAAATTTGTGTACGTTTGGGGGGGAACATATCTTTTCCTGTTTATTGAATTTTTTGCCGGGTCTGAGCGGTCTTGGGATTTATAAATTTTTGAACATATGTACCTAACAGCCACACATTTGAGGCAAAAATTGCACACCCACTAGTGCCTAAGCAGCTCTCTGTATTTCAACAATTGCAGATAAAAAAATGGACCTAAAACCTCAAAGCCCCCCCAACAAGAAAAATTGTATGATGTTCTCTCATGTAGAAGTTAATAATTTTAAAATTAACTTTTAAACTCTGAATTGTTTACTAAATGGCTCTCTGTACTTGCACAATTGCAGATAAAAAATGGACCTAATGTACCTAACAGCAACACATTTGAGGCAAAAATTGCACACCCACTGGTGCCGAAGCAGCTCTCTGTAGTTGAACAATTGCAGATAAAAAAATGGACCTAAAACCTCGAAGCCCCCCCAACAACAAAAATTGTATGATGTTCTCTCATGTAGAAGTTAATAATTTTAAAATTAACTTTTAAACTCTGAATATTTTAAGCTCTAGAAATTGAGAATATTTATTTCCGATGAATTCCCGATATATATTTCCGATGTCCCATGGCGAGGAGTCAACCTTCTCCATGGTAACACTTACCTAATCAGTGATGTGCAGATCCAAAGAGACCAACAGCTGCTCTGAGTCTGAGAGTGTATTAAAGATCTTTGTCTCTTTAAAATGGAGTCCTCTAACAACTCCTTCAAAATGGGAGAAAACAGGCCACTGTCTCATTTACAAACAGCAGAATCGTTACCTACGATGCAGCAAAGTTCAGACTCCTCAGCCTCACAGCAACCCCATTTTAATGACCAAGCACCTCCCACTGGACATATCATTCATTCAGAAACAGTTCAATAAATATTTCTACAAAAACAGTTCACAGTTCACCATCTTCCAATATACAATATCTCACAAAAGTGAGTACACCCCTCACATTTTTATAAATATTTTATTATATCTTTTCATGGGACAACACTGAAGATATGACACTTTGATGTAATGTAGTCAATGTACAGCTTGTACAACAGTGGAAATCTGTTGTCCTCTTAAAATTACTCATGACTTCAATCTTGAAGGTTGTTCTCCAAAATTTACAACAATTTTCTAATCATTTTATACTTTTCTTTGTCAATCTATCTACAATTGAAACCATTTCCCTCAAATTTGTAATTTCCTCTTGTAAAATTGACTTTTCCTGTACATTTGAGACTGGTCCGACTGAAAGACAGACTGACAGCATTCAACAGGGCGTGGGACTCGAGAAGGTGTGTTCACATTTTGGTGGTTAACAAATGGCAGAAATTGATAGAAGAGGGGAAAAATGAGCCAAACGGCACAGGTGAGGGGAGAGGAGGCAGCCGAGGAGTGTGTTCTGAATACAGCAGAGAGGCCGTGAGATTTTCAGCACCTCAGGTTAGTGACGTGACTCTCAGAATAAATTCTATAATATTTAGCTGCCATCAAGTAGTTCACAATTCTCTGTCTCCAAAGTATTTTTTCTCATAAACTGAAAAAATAATTAATTCCTCAATAACGAAGATTTTTCAATAAAGTTCTGAATTTCCAAGAAAAAATTAGCTACATGAATAGAATAGAAAACACTTGATTGTCCCCTTGGGGAAATTTGTTGTGGACTCACAGTTCTGACACAAACCTGCTTCCCTTTGAATCACAAGACATCACATCACAAAATGACATCTGCTCACATAGAGTATATTGCACGCTATACCCCCATTACACATATTTAAAAAAAAACAAAAAAAAAACAGTCTAAAACATAAACAAAGAGAACATGTAATCCAAGTTAGGATCACCATGCTGTTGTACAATCCTAGGAGCAATTTAGGAGCCTAATAGAAGCAGGTACAAATAAACTTTTTTTTAAACAGTTTAACCTGCATTTTGGTATTCTGTATCTTCTACCAGAAGGCAGTTTGGTGAAAAAGCCTCTTTCCACAGTAGATGTTGCTGAATGAAGAAAAAAAAGAAAACCCTTGCTTGTTCTCAGGTGATTCATTATTTTTTAACAAGGAGGATGGTAGTGGTGGTGGACTCACAAATTTATTCTAAGGTAAAGCCTATAAATGTAAATTGAGTACAAATTAGCAGGTTCCAAGGTTGTCATAGCCAGGAGCGGCACTGGGGTTAAGCTCCCAGTGCTCATAAAATGCTCCTTACGGCGTGCGTCTCGAAAAGCCTCTGCCAACTAAGTCCAACTCCTAGCCTGCCCGTGTGGTTTAGTCTCTAAGCCCGGTGGAACTGCTTTTACTAATAGGAGAAGGGGCGAGGGCGGATCTCTGGCGCCTTAAAACCAGATGCTTCGGGTAGATGGTGGCTCGTCAACCTGGGAAGGTAGCCCATCTAGGGGAAGGTAAACCCTGATTTCAAACCTCCGCTGCCTTGCGGCACACCCGGTCACAGGAAAGGCTTCGGGAGTCAACCCTGAGGAAAAATCCGGAGTCGGAGCCCCTAAGGCAGTTCTCTGTTGTGCTCAACATCGTTCTGGCAGCTCCTGCGACGGCACTGGTGCCAAACTATAGCAGCCCTGCTGTTCCTTTGGATCCATCAGTGACGTGGAGAGGGAGGACATGCTGCATGGGTAACATCTTGTCCTCCATATCTTCCTGCCCAGGCTTGAATCCTACCAACGCCCAACGCTGGAAGGTAGAACACTGGTGCGCATCGGCCTGATCAGCCACAGGCGGTGCTGTTCCAGCAGAGTAGACGTTTAGGATTCTCTTCCATGGTCATCATAGACCGACGGAGGCCAACGACAACGATTATAAATTTGTGGATCATTTTATGAATGATTTTTCTTTATATTTTAATAAAATTACTGTTTCAATATAAATTTGAAACTCATTGTTTAAGGGGAAAAAGCCAAAATATTATCACAATTTACACTTTTGACCATAATTTTGCAGAGCAAAAACCAAACAATAACTATGACTGCAATGTTCATGTGCCCGTAGCAAGCAGCGCCTCTTTGTGTTGGTCATATCATGTGACTTCTCCCATGGAAAAAGCACATACATCGCATCAGGAATCACAGCATTGAAGCGGAGAGGACATGGAGGGAGAGGAAGTGCCTGTATTAAAAAAAAAAAAAAACAACAAAAAAAGTACATATTTAATAAAAACATTAAAATAATATTTCAATTATTCATTGGATTCGTCTGCAAGCCAAGGACCATCTCTGGTTAAAATTTCAGCAAAATCCATCCAGTAGTTTCTACATAATCCTAGTAAATCACTGCAAGAAGTTTGAGCCTTGGTAGAGGTATGCAGTCATGGATCACCCCCAAAATGTAATGGTTTGTGTGTAGGCCAAGAACCACTTCTGGTGAAAATTTCATCCAAATTCATCCAGTAGTTTGGGAGTATTGTTGGAAAAGTGTGTGAGGATATAAGAGCCTTGGTGGAGGTATGCATTCCACAGGAAGTTTTCAGTTTCAAATTTAGCAATGTTTTCTCACACAACTTATAACAAAATAAACGTAGCACTTATATCTAACGGTTACCATGCAAAATGTTAAGTTTAAACCAACTTACAGCTGTGCTTGCCTCAGATCAAACATGCTAATGCTAACGGGCTAGCCGCGAACGTTAGCTAAAACGCTAATCTCAAGGGAAACAAATTTAGCAATGTTTTCTCACACAACTTATAACAAAATAAACGGAGCACTTATATCTAACGGTTAACATGCAAAATGTTACGTTTAAACCAACTTACAGGCTGGTTGGGTGAGGACTGACGTACGTCGTCTTCTTCTGAGGTTTTATGGCGGTTGGCAAACGCCTTGTAGTAGCATTACCGCCACCTTCTGGAACGGACTGTGATTCGAAATGGCATTACTGTCCTATATCCTTGAAATTAGTCCTGTTGCCCTAATAAACCTAAAAACTGCATTATAGACCGCATCTCCTGAACTTCTCTGCAAAATCTCTTTCACACTGAGCTGGTTTTGTCCTGCGATAAGCACAGTTGCCATGGAAACCCACTCATTGCATTTCAAAAACGGACATTTATACATGGGGCAAACTTGCAACAATTTGCACTAAATTTTCGACGATTGATATTAGTCCTGCACGAAACAAGTCTACATAAAAATAACAAACAAAAGTTTTAGCGCCCCTGTTTTTAAAAGGAAGAATTGCTGAAAATTTTTTTCTCTCTTTTCCTCTCACTAACAGAAAAAAAAAATGCATGAAGGAATCACTAGGGCTGATTGACAGTACATGTAGATAGTACAGAACTGTTTCCATGGCGACCAGCGTGCTTCAACACACAGTGTAAAGCATTGTAGCTAGATGGAATAAATATGTAAATATATATACACACAGTGCAGAGGATTGTTGCTAGATGGGATGAAACAGCACAACCGTCTACTTAGTTATCCTATATGGTATGATTATGTACCCATACATATTCTCACCCTCCATAGCGACCGCTATTTTCCTAATTGTATGCTGGAGGGGACCATTGTATGTCTTTTGCATTCAAAACTATTAGGTTGTCACGTCTTTAGGCTATCTCTAAGAGCAGCCCTACTTAGGTTGTACAGTCTGACAGCCGTTGGGAGGAAGGACCTGCGAAACCTCTCGGTTGTGCACCTAGGATGATGTAGTCTGCTGCTAAATGAACTCCACCGTGCGTTCAGTATGTCCTGCATAGGGTGGAACTCGGACTCCAGCAGAGATGACAGTTTAGCCACCGTCCTTCTCTCTCCTATCTCATCCACTGGGACAACGCGCTACCCCAGGACAGAGCTAGCTTTCTTGATCTGTTTGTTCAGTCTCTTCCAATCGGCTGTCATAATGCCACTGCCGCAGCAGACCACCGTGTCATACAATGTCTTCAGCAGCGCCCCTTGTACACCAAAAGACCTGAGTCTCCTCAGTAGGAACAGCCTGCGCTGTCCCTTCTTGTAGAGTGCGTCAGTATAGTGTGATCAGTCTAGTTCATTGTTCAGATGAACACCCAGGTACTTATAGGATGTCACCATCTCAATGTCTGTTCCCTGTATATTTACTGGTGATGTGAGGTGTTGTCCTGAAATGAGAGTGGAGCAACTTCAGCAGAGGGACATGACTGAAAGTTTGGAGACATTATTTTTGGGCACAATGACTACGGCACCTCCACCTAATGCTGCGTGGAAGAAGTCGATTGGAGTAAATGGCCAGCAGGTACTGTTCAAAGCGAGGGAGGACGGGCGGCGGGTTCCGCGGTCGCGCGGGGGGGCGAAGGTCCGTTTACACCTGCCTGCAGGTTTAATTATTATTATTCTGCCCAAATGATCGCATTTTTCACCCTCTGAACGTTAACCAAAACGTGATTTTTTTTGGCAAACCCCTCAGACCCGGCAAAAAATTCGAAAAACTGGAAAACATATGTGCCCCCCCACCCCTCATTTTTGTGGGTGGGGCCAAACGTACAAGGTCAATGGAGACTGGAGACCATAAACTTTGCCGTAGACACATCAAATTTGGGTGAGGTGTGAATCACCTCAAGACATGCAAAAAACATCATTGTGGCCCATACCCACCGCCAACAGGAAGGCCACCATCTTGCCTCAAAGTCGCCCCACCTCCAATTCGGAAAAAACTCACACCTCGCATTTTAACGCACTTGTCCTAGGGACCAGATCCAATTGAGCTCATTTTTACATGGGGGCATCTACAGGCATTGCCCATTAAAAGTTATATAATTTAAATCAAAATCTCAAAAGGCGTGGCCAGGGCGCCATGGCGAAGTTTGACTCCTCCCCTTACAACTTCAACCACCTGTAACTCGCCCAAAACTTGTCCGATGTCCACAAAACTTTACATGAAGGAAAATAGTGCCACCCCGGACGCAATGACCTCAAAATACCTGACAACCGATATAGCGTCACATAGTGGTTAATGAAAGAATTGCTGAAAACTGTTTTATTTATTACTCACAAGCGGCTGGGCAGAATGATGTGAAATTTTCAGAGATTCATCAGAAGCCAGCCATGATCATAACTGAACATAAACGTTAGTATGACATCATACATGTTACCATAGAAACGCCCTTCTCGCCATTCAATCCATGAGCTTATGGGGAGGGGTGGGAAGGTCTTGGAGGTCTAAATTTTTCAACATATGTTGAGGTCACTGTCATATGTAGTCCAATATGGGTGGACAACACATAACTTACAGGGAAGTGTTGCCATGGCAACATGGCGACGGTTGACTACACGCCATGAAATTTCGGAAAGTTGTATCTTGGACAAACTTTTTCTGATTTCCACCAAATTTTCAAAAATGGATAATAATCCCACCCTGAACATTCCTATATAAAATAACAAAAGTTTTAGCGCCACCTAGTGGTAACAACATTAGACCCTTGTAAATTGGACATACTTTGCACGATTTGCAACAAATTTTATACGATCAATATTCTCCCTTCCCCGAACTCGTCTATATACAAATAATAAACAACACTCATAGCGCCCCCTAATGATTAAAGGAAGAATTACTGATGGGCAAAACTTGTCCGATGTCCACAAAACTTTACATGAAGGAAAATAGTGCCACCCCGGACGCAATGACATCAAAATACCTGACAAAAGATATAGCGCCACATAGTGGATAATGAAAGAATTGCTGAAAACTGTTTTATTTATTACTCGTGCGCGGCTTGCCAGAATGACGTGAAATTTTCTGAGATTCATCAAAACACAGCGATGATCATAACTCAACATCAACGTTAGTATGACGTCATACGTGTTACCATGGACACGCCCTTCTCCCCATTCAACCCATGAGCTTATGGGGCGGGGTGGGAAGGGCTTGGAGGTCTAAATTTTTCAACATATGTTGAGGTCACTGTCATATGCAGTCCAATATGGGTGGACAACACATAACTTACAGGGAAGTGTTGCCATGACAACACTGAAAACTGTTTTATTTATTACTCACGCACGGCTGGCCAGAATGACGTGAAATTTTCAGAGTTTCATCAGAACACAGACATGATCATAACTGAACATCAACGTTAGTATGACGTCATACGTGTTACCATGGACACGCCCTTCTCCCCATTCAACCCATGAGCTTATGGGGCGGGGTGGGAAGGTCTTGGAGGTCTAAATTTTTCAACATATGTTGAGGTCACTTTCATATGCAGTCCAATATGGGTGGACAACACATAACTTACAGGGAAGTGTCGCCATGACAACATGGTGACGCTTGACTACACACCATTACATTTCGGAAAGTTGTATCTTGGACAATCTTTGTCTGATTTTCACTACATATTTGACAGTGGATATTAGTCCCACCCTGAACAGTCCCTACACCACTGACAGTCTGCCCATGTGACAGACAATAGTTTAGGTTGTGAAATGTTTGGAAATCTGTCCACACTTAAAAGCATATGCTAGTTGTGCTTCTTTGCCATTTTTTCACATAAATTCTCACCTGTTATTAAATTGTGACTTCAGCACATTAGTTTGCTACAAACAAATTTACCACTCTTAACAACTTTTAATTTATTAGAAAAATGTTTCAAACATTATGTTCGCAAGCATGCCCACGTGACAAACACACAATGCATTCTGGGAAGTGAAGTCCGCATGTTACATCAACAGACTACAGCCCACTTTTTGATCATGGCGTAACATCTTCGGTATAATCGTCAAACCACAATTTGCAAGATTTTAGACTCCGTAAACCGCAATTTGCAAAACTTAAAAAAAGGTTTTAAACAATATTGATTCGCCCATTATGACGTAGTGTCCATAGAATTCACCAAGTGCATTCTGGGTACGCTCGGAACCGTTCGCGGACATCACGTAAAAGCTGGAGACATCGTCACAAAGCAGACATGGGGGAGTCTTGCTGTGTGGTAAACTGTAATAGTCGTTCTCACAACCGCCGTGGAGAAAAGATAAACCACGGAATAGGCTTTTTTCGTTTTCCAGCCTGGAAGAAGAACAGCACAGCTCACGTTTCGGATGTAACGAAGAGGCGACGCCTGGCCTGGATTGCAGCAGTCAGAAGACCCAACGTAACTTTCAAACACGCACCTGTATCGATGGTGGTGTGCTCAAAGCATTTTTATAAAGGTACGTTATGATTTATGGTGTACGTCTGTTGTTAAAACTTGCTTGTGTTGTGGTTAAGACTTGCTTGGTCATAGCTTTTAACCTACATCAGCAGTGCTAAGCTAAACAGAGCTAAGCTAAAGACACTCCGATATCAGAGTAGCTAGAAAAAGTTCCCACTCACACACCTGTGTGAGCGGGTTTAATTTGTTCTACTCCAAAGTATTTTCTTAATTTTTCCTTTGCTTTAACAGCAGACCAGCTTATGAAATGCTAGACTGTGATCCTGACTGGGCACCTTCTCTAAACCTTAGGCATGCAGAGCTTCCAGCTGCCACTCCTGACAGGTTTAACCGCTTATGCAGATGGACAAGATTATGACAAAAAGAATCAGCAGGGCATGCAAGTGATCCTCCCAGCACAGACCTCCAAGATCAGTGGCCACGTGACTGAGATGGATAATGTAGCTCCTTCAGGTCGTCTTTTTTTATTTCACCTATGTTTTTCTTTCTAAAATGTGTCTTGGGATTCCTTTTGATTACAAAATATATTAACTACAGTTGTTTATTGTCCTGATCAGCAACAGATGACACCACACCTCTGGCTGAGATGGAGGAGACGACATCTGATGAAGCAGCACAGATCTGTCAGGCTGATGATGCTCCAGAGGACAATGCACAAGAGCGACAGAACTACAGCAAGTGTCACTGTAGACTTAAAGAATTTTTACTCTTCCAAGAGGAGAACAGAAAGTTAAAGGGAGAGCTCTCCAGAAATACTCTGGATGACAATTTCCTCAAAGATAATCACTCAAAGGTGAAATACTACACTGGGCTTCCATCTTTCAGTTTAATGGCTCTGCTGATGCAATTTTTACCCAGCCTAACAAAGACAGAAAAAAAATCCCAATTTCAAATTCTCCTTTTAGCTAACATACATTTGCAGATTAATTTGCCTCTTGAACATATTGCACACCTTTTGGACATAAGCAGACAACATGTGCTATATAAATACACTTGCTTGCTTTGTAACAACATTTGGAATAAAGTACACAATGGCTTACAAACTCCAGCACTTTATTTCAAAGATGGAATAGTGTAACCATAACCATGACACAATACAAGTATATAAATTGACATGCAAGATCGACATGTATCATTGTTCTACCATGTTATAGCGCATAACTGTCTCATGATACAGCACTACTCTAATGCGCATGTCACAAAACCACGGCTGCTGTGGGCTTGGTGCTTCAGAGTCCCCCACATCCTAAATGGAAACACTGACTTTCAGTTTGGGTTATCACAGGCAACCATGTCATCCAGCTCTTCTGGCTGCCTGCAAGTCCACCACACTTCTGCTGTGTTCTGTGCCTGTCTTCTGGGATTGTGTGTGGGACCTGGCTGTAATGCAGTTAGACGTCGTCTTTTGGCCTTCTGGGTGGGTTTATCTGCTGCAGCTTTCCTCTTGTGTTGTGGGGTCAGAGTCAGTAAAGTGACGGGCAACAAGCTCAGGTAGGACAGCTTTAGAAAAAAAGTTCTGCGTAACTGGTAAAAGTGTTTGCTCCCACAGGTCAGAATCTGGTGTGACGCGTACAACAACACAACTTTTTGTGGTCCACACACCAAAATCACAGAAAGGTGAGCCTGTCACAAAGATTTGCGTTTGTACCTGCTGCGACCGGTATTTTCCTAATTGTATGCTGGAGGGGACCATTGTATGTCTTTTGCATTCAAAACTATTAGGTTGTCACGTCTTTAGGCTATCTCTAAGAGCAGCCCTACTTAGGATGTACAGTCTGACAGTCGTTGGGAGGAAGGACCTGCGAAACCTCTCGGTTGTGCACCTAGGATGATGTAGTCTGCTGCTAAATGAACTCCACCGTGCGTTCAGTATGTCCTGCATAGGGTGGAACTCGGACTCCAGCAGAGATGACAGTTTAGCCACCGTCCTTCTCTCTCCTATCTCCTCCACTGGCACAACGCGCTACCCCAGGACAGAGCTAGCTTTCTTCATCTGTTTGTTCAGTCTCTTCCTATCGGCTGCCATAATGCCACTGCCCCAGCAGACCACCCTGTCATACAATGTCTTCAGCAGCACCCCTTGTACACCAAAAGACATGAGTCTCCTCAGTAGGAACAGCCTGCGCTGTCCCTTCTTGTAGAGTGCGTCAGTATAGTGTGACCAGTCTAGTTCATTGTTCAGATGAACACCCAGGTACTTATAGGATGTCACCATCTCAATGTCTGTTCCCTGTATATTTACTGGTGATGTGAGGTGTTGTCCTGAAATGAGAGTGGAGCAACTTCAGCAGAGGGACATGACTGAAAGTTTGGAGACATTGTTTTTGGGCACAATGACTACGGCACCTCCACCTAATGCTGCGTGGAAGAAGTCGATTGGAGTAAATGGCCAGCAGGTACTGTTCAAAGCGAGGGAGGACGGGCGGCGGGTTCCGCGGTCGCGCGGGGGGGCGAAGGTCCGTTTACACCTGCCTGCAGGTTTAATTATTATTATTATTATTATTATTCTGCCTAAATGATCGCATTTTTTACCCTCTGAACGTTAACCAAAACGCGATTTTTTTTTTTGGCAAACCCCTCTGACCGGGCAAAAAATTCGATAAACTGGAAAAGATATGTTCCCCCCCACCCCTCATTTTTGTGGGTGGGGCCAAACGTACACAAATTTTCAAGGTCTATGGAGACTGGAGACCATAAACTTTTCCGTAGACACATCAAATTTGGGTGAGGTGTCAATCACCTCAAGACATGCAAAAAACATCATTGTGGCCCATACCCACCGCCAACAGGAAGGCCGCCATCTTGCCTCAAAGTCGCCCCACCTCCAATTTGGAAAAAAGTCACACCTTGCATTTTAACGCACTTGTCCTAGGGACCAGATCCAATTGAGCTCATTTTTGCATGGGAGCATCTACAGGCATTGGCCATTAAAAGTTATATAAATTAGGTCAAAAATCTCAAAAGGCGTGGCCAGGGCGCCATGGCCAAGTTTGACTCCTCCCCTTACAACTTCAACCACCTGTAACTCGGCTAAAAATGGTCCCATGTCCACAAAACTTTCCATGAAGGAAAATAGTCCCACCCCGAACGCAATGACATCAAAACACCTGACAACCGATATAGCGCCACATAGTGGATAATGAAAGAATTGCTGAAAAATGTTTCATTTATTACTCACAAGCGGCTGGGCACAATGATGTGAAATTTTCTTAGATTCATCAGAACACAGCCATGATCATAACTGAACATCAACAATAGCATAACATCAAACGTGTTAACATGGACACGCCCTCCTCTCCATTGAATCCGTGACCTTATGGGGAGGGGTGAAAACGTCCTGGAGTCATGAAATTTGGAACATAGGTTTAGGTTACTGACACATATAGTACAATATGGGTGGACAACACATAACTGACAAGGAAGTGTTGCCATGGCGCCATGGCAAAGTTTGACTCCTCCCCTTACAACTTCACCCACCTGTAACTTGGCCAAAAATGGTCCCATGTCCACAAAACTTTCCATGAAGGAAAATAGTCCCACCCCGAATGCAATGACATCAAAACACCTGACAACCGATATAGCGCCACATAGTGGTTAATGAAAGAAATGCTGAAAACTGTTTCATTTATTACTCACAAGCGGCTGGGCAGAATGATGTGAAATTTGCTGAGATTCATCAGAACACAGCCATGATCATAACTGAACATCAACATTAGTATGACATCTAACGTATTACTATGGACAGGCCCACCTCGCCATTCAATCCGTTAGCTTATGGGGAAGGTTGGGAACGTCCTGGAGTCATGAAAATTGGAACATAGGTTTAGGTGACTGTCACATATAGTCCAATAGGGGTGGACAACACATAACTGACAAGGAAGTGTTGCCATGGCGCCATGGCGAATTGCTAAATTATTGCAGCAGCACTGTAGTCAGTCCTCCTCTACAGTAATGCTTAACACAGGCTGTCCACAGGGCTGTGTGTTGAGCCCCACTTTGTATTCATTGTACACATATCACTGCATACCTGTTCATCCCACAAACATTATAGAGAAGTTTGCAGATGACACAACAATAGTGGGCCTCATTTCAGGAGGAGATGAGTCCCACTGGTGAGATGGTGCTCAGATAATAATATGCTACTGAATACATAATAAAAAACAGAACTCATTATTAATATTAGGAAGCATAGCAGTAAGCCACCTCCTCTATACATCGTCAAGGAGTGTGTGGAGAGGGTAGAGGCTTTTAAGTTTCTGGTTGTTCAGATTTCTCACAACCTTACCTGGGTAGTACGGCCCCAAACATCCATCCATCCATCCATCTTCTACCGCTTTTCCGGAGGTCCGGGTCGCGGAGGCAGCAGTTCAAGCAGAGAAGCCCAGACTTCCCTCTCCCCAGCCACCTGCTCCAGCTCTTCAGAGGGGATACCAAGGCGTTCCCAGACTAGCTGGGAGACATAGTCTCTCCACCGAGTCCTGGGTCTGCCCCGGGGTCTCCTCCCAGTGGGACGTGCCTGAAACACCTCAAGTGGGAGACGTCCAGGAGGCATCCTAATCAGATGCCCATACCACCTCAACTGACTCCTTTCAATGTGGAGGAGCAGCGGTTCTACTCTGAGCCTCTCCCGGATGACTGAGCTCCTCACCCTATCTCTGAGGGTGAGTCCAGCAATCCTACGGAGAAAGCTCATTTCAGCCGCTTGTATCCGCGATCTCGTTCTTTCGGTCATTACCCAAAGCTCGTGACCATAGGTGAGAGTAGGAACGTAGATTGACTGGTAAATCGACAGCTTTGCCTTAGAACTAAGCTCCCTCTTCACCACAACAGACCGGTACAACGTCCGCATCACTGCAGATGCTGCTCCAATCCGTCTGTCGATCTCTCGCTCCATTTTCCCCTCACTCGTGAACAAGACCCCAAGATACTTAAACTCCTCCACTTGGGGCAGGAGCCTGTCCCCAACCCGGAGAGGACAATCCACCTTTTTCCGGCTGAGGACCATGGACTCGGACTTGGAGGTGCTGATTCTCATCCCAGCCGCTTCACACTCAGCGGCAAACCGTCCCAGCAAGAGCTGTAGGTCATTGCTGGATGAAGCCAACAGGACAACATCATCTGCAAACAACAGAGATGAGATCCTGTGGTCACCAAGTATGACACCCTCCATTCCCTGGCTGCGCCTAGAAATCCTGTCCATAAAAATTATGAACAGGACCGGTGACAAAGGGCAGCCCTGGCGGAGTCCAACTCTCACTGGGAATGACTCCGACCGAGTGTTGGCAATACGAACTAAACTCTCACAACGGTCGTACAGAGACCGAATAGCTCGTAACAACAAGCCCGATACCCCATACTCCCGAAGCACCCCCCACAAAAATCCACGAGGGACGCGGTCAAATGCCTTCTCCAAGTCCACAAAACACATGTAAACTGGTTGGGCAAACTCCCACGAACCCTCAAGAATTCTCGAGAGGGTAAAGAGCTGGTCCGATGTGCCACGGCCAGGACGAAAACCACATTGCTCCTCCTGAATCCGAGGTTCGACCAACGGCCGGACTCTCCTCTCCAGTACCTTGGCATAGACCTTCCCAGGGAGGCTGAGGAGTGTGATCCCTCTAAAGTTGGAGCACACCCTCCGGTCCCCTTTTTTGAAGAGAGGAACCACCACCCCGGTTTGCCATGCCAAAGGCACTGCCCCCGACCTCCACGCAATGTTGCAGAGGCGTGTCAACCATGACAGCCCAACAACATCCAGGGCCTTGAGGTACTCGGGGCGAATCTCGTCCACCCCCGGGGCCCGGCCACCAAGGAGATTTTTAACCACCTTGGCGACCTCAGCCCCTGTGATAGGCGAGTCATCCCCCTTGTCCCCAAACCCTGCTTCCTCTGTGGAAGGCGTATCAGTGGGATTGAGGAGATCCTCGAAGTATTCCTTCCACCGCCCGACGATATCCCCAGTTGAAGTCAACAGTGTCCCATCCGCACCATACACAGTGTGGACGGGGAGCTGCTTTCCCCTCCTGAGCCGCCGAACAGTTTGCCAGAATCTCTTTGAAGCCGACCGAAAGTCTTGTTCCATGGCCTCACCGAACTCCTCCCATACCCGGGTTTTTGCTTCAGCAACCACCCGAGCTGCACTCCGCTTGGCCTGCCGGTACACCTCAGCTGCTTCGGGAGTCCCACAAGCCAACCAAGCTTGATAGGACTCCTTCTTCAGCTTAATGGCCCCCCTCACCACTGGTGTCCACCACTTGGTTCGGGGGTTGCCACCACGAGATGCACCGACCACCTTGCGGCCGCAGCTCTGGGCCGCCGCTTCAACAACAGAGGTGGAGAACATGGCCCATTCAGACTCCATGTCTCCAGACTCCCTCGGAATGTGGTTGAAGTTCTTCCGGAGGTGGGAGTTGAAGACCTCCCGGACAGGGGCCTCAGCCAGACGCTCCCAGCACACCCTCACTATACGTTTGGGTCTACCAGGTCTGAATGGCTTCCTCCCCTGCCATCGGATCCAACTCACCACCAGGTGGTGATCAGTTGACAGCTCTGCACCTCTCTTTACTCGGGTGTCCAAGACATACGGTCGCAGGTCTGATGATACGATAACAAAATCGATCATCGACCTGCGGCCTAGGGTGTCCTGGTGCCAGGTGCACATATGGACACCCTTATGCTTGAACATGGTGTTCGTTATGGACAGACTGTGGTTAGCACAGAAGTCCAATAACTGAACACCACTCGGGTTCAGATCGGGCAGGCCGTTCCTCCCAATCACCCCCCTCCAGGTTTCACTGTCGTTGCCCACGTGCGCATTGAAGTCCCCCAGTAGGACAATGGAGTCTCCAGGAGGAGCACCCTCCAGCACCCCAGTCACAGACTCCAAAAAGGGTGGGTACTCTGAAACATCATTTGGTGCATAGGCACAAATGATGGTCAGGACCCGTTTCCCAACCCGAAGGCGCAGGGAAGCAACCCTTTCGTCCACCGGGGAAAACTCCAATATAGAGGCAGCAAGGTGGGGCGATACAAGAATACCTACCCCTGCTCGGCCCCAAACATGTCAGCTAAATTATTGCAGCAGCACTGTAGTCAGTCCTCCTCTACAGTAATGCTTAACACAGGCTGTCCACAGGGCTGTGTGTTGAGCCCCACTTTGTATTCATTGTACACATATCACTGCATACCTGTTCATCCCACAAACATTATAGAGAAGTTTGCAGATGACACAACAATAGTGGGCCTCATTTCAGGAGGAGATGAGTCCCACTGGTGAGATGGTGCTCAGATAATAATATGCTACTGAATACATAATAAAAAACAGAACTCATTATTAATATTAGGAAGCATAGCAGTAAGCCACCTCCTCTATACAAAGTCAAGGAGTGTGTGGAGAGTTAAGACAGGCAACCACTAGAGGGAGGCAAAGTACAAGAAGAGAAGAGAAGCAGTCTACAGGGGATGCATTACAACATAACTTTTGGAAGTTATAGCTAAATTATTGCAGCAGCACTGTAGTCAGTCCTCCTCTACAGTAATGCTTAACACAGGCTGTCCACAGGGCTGTGTGTTGAGCCCCACTTTGTATTCATTGTACACATATCACTGCATACCTGTTCATCCCACAAACATTATAGAGAAGTTTGCAGATGACACAACAATAGTGGGCCTCATTTCAGGAGGAGATGAGTCCCACTGGTGAGATGGTGCTCAGATAATAATATGCTACTGAATACATAATAAAAAACAGAACTCATTATTAATATTAGGAAGCATAGCAGTAAGCCACCTGGGTAGTACGGCCCCAAACATGTCTACATAAACATAACAAACAAAAGTTTTAGCGCACCTATTGTTAAAAGGAAGAATTGCTGAAATTTTTATTTTCTAGTCCTGTTGCCCTAATAAACCTAAAAACTGCATGATAGACCGCATCTCCTGAACTTCTCTGCAAAATCTCTTTCATACTGAGCTGGTTTTGTCCTACGATAAGCACAGTTGCCATGGAAACCCACTCATTGCATTTCAATAACGGACATTTATACATGGGGCAAACTTGAACAATTTGCACTAAATTTTCGACGATTGATATTAGTCCTGCACAAAACAAGTCTACATAAAAATAACAAACAAAAGTTTTAGCGCCCCTATTTTTAAAAGGAAGAATTGCTGAAAATTTTTTTCTCTCTTTCTCTCACTAGCAGAAAAAAATGCATGAAGGAATCACTAGGGCTGATTGACAGTACATGTAGATAGTAAAGAACTGTTTCCATGGCGACCAGCGTGCTTCAACACACACAGTGCAGAGCATTGTAGCTAGATGGAATAATATGTAGATATATAAACACCCAGTGCGGAGCATTGTAGCTAGATGGAATAAATATGTAAATAGAATATATATACACACACAGTGCAGAGCATTGTTGCTAGATGGAATAATATGTAGATATATAAACACCCAGTGCAGAGCATTGTAGCTAGATGGAATAAATATGTAAATATATATACACACACAGTGCAGAGGATTGTTGCTAGATGGGATGAAACAGCACAACCGTCTACTTAGTTATCCTATATGGTATGATTATGTACCCATACGTATTCTCACCCTCCATAGCGACCGGTATTTTCCTAATTGTATGCTGAAGGGGACCATTGTATGTCTTTTGCATTCAAAACTATGAGGTTGTCACGTCTTTAGGCTATCTCTAAGAGCAGCCCTACTTAGGTTGTACAGTCTGACAGCCGTTGGGAGGAAGGACCTGCGAAACCTCTCGGTTGTGCACCTAGGATGATGTAGTCTGCTGCTAAATGAACTCCACCGTGCGTTCTGTATGTCCTGCATAGGGTGGAACTCGGACTCCAGCAGAGATGACAGTTTAGCCACCGTCCTTCTCTCTCCTATCTCCTCCACTGGGACAACGCGCTACCCCAGGACAGAGCTAGCTTTCTTGATCTGTGTGTTCAGTCTCTTCCTATCGGCTGCCATAATGCCACTGCCGCAGCAGACCACCGTGTCATACAATGTCTTCAGCTGCGCCCCTTGTACACCAAAATACCTGAGTATCCTCAGTAGGAACAGCCTGCGCTGTCCCTTCTTGTAGAGTGCGTCAGTATAGTGTGACCAGTCTAGTTTATTGTTCACATGAACACCCAGGTACTTATAGGATGTCACCATCTCAATGTCTGTTCCCTGTATATTTACTGGTGATGTGAGGTGTTGTCCTGAAATGAGAGTGGAGGAACTTCAGCAGAGGGACATGAGTGAAAGTTTGGAGACATTGTTTTTGGGCACAATGACTACGGCACCTCCACCTAATGCTGCGTGGAAGAAGTCGATTGGAGTAAATGGCCAGCAGGTACTGTTCAAAGCGAGGGAGGACGGGCGGCGGGTTCCGCGGTCGCGTGGGGGGGCGAAAGCCCGTTTACACCTGCCCGCAGGTTTAATTTTTTTTTTTTTTCCGTTATTATTCTGCCTAAATGATCGCATTTTTCACCCTCTGAACGTTAACCAAAACGCGATTTTTTTTTTGGCATACCCCTCTGACTGGGCAAAAAATTCGATAAACTGGAAAAAATATGTGCCCCCCCACCCCTCATTTTTGTGGGTGGGGTCAAACGTACAAGGTCTATGGAGACAGAAGACCATAAACTTTTCCGTAGACACATCAAATTTGGGTGAGGTGTGAATCACCTCAAGACATGCAAAAAACATCATTGTGGCCCATACCCACCGCCAACAGGAAGGCCGCCATCTTGCCTCAAAGTTGCCCCACCTCCAATTTGGGAAAAAAGTCACACCTCGCATTTGAACGCACTTGTCCTAGGGACCTGCTCCAATTGAGCTCATTTTTGCATGGCGGCATCTATAGGCATTGGCCATTAAAAGTTATATAAATTAAGTCAAAATCTCAAAAGGCGTGGCCAGGGCGTCATGGCGAAGTTTGACTCCTCCCCTTACAAATTCAACCAGCTGTAACTCCCGCAAAACTTGTCCGATGTCCACAAAACTTTTCATCAAGGAAAATAGTGCCACCCCGGATACAATGACATCAAAATACCGGACAAAAGATATAGTGCCACATAGTGGCTAAGGAAAGAATTGCTGAAAACTGTTTTATTTATTACTCACGCACGGCTGGCCAGAATGACGTCAAATTTTCAGAGATTCATCAGAACACAGACATGATCATAACTGAACATCAACGTTAGTATGATGTCATACATGTTACCATGGACACGCCCTTCTCGCCATTCAACCCATGAGCTTATGGGGCGGGGTGGGAAGGTCTTGGAGGTCTAAATTTTTCAACATATGTTGAGGTCACTGTCATATGCAGTCCAATATGGGTGGACAACACATAACTTTCAGGGAAGTGTTGCCATGGCAACATGGCGACGGTTGACTACACGCCATGAAATTTCGGACAGTTGTATCTTGGACAACCTTTTTCTGATGTCCACAAAACTTCCCATCAAGGAAAATAGTGCCACCTCGGATACAATGACATCAAAATACCGGACAAAAGATATAGCGCCACATAGTGGCTAACGAAAGAATTGCTGAAAACTGTTTTATTTATTACTCACGCACGGCTGGCCAGAATGACGTCAAATTTTCAGAGATTCATCAGAACACAGACATGATCATAACTGAACATCAACGTTAGTATGACATCATACGTGTTACCATTGACACGCCCTTCTCGCCATTCAATCCATGAGCTTATGGGGAGGGGTCTGAAGGTCTTGGAGGTCTAAATTTTTCAACATATGTTGAGGTCACTGTCATACGTAGTCCAATATGGGTGGACAACACATAACTTACAGAGAAGTGTTGCCATGGCAACATGGCGACGGTTGACTACACGCCATGAAATTTCGGAAAGTTGTATCTTGGACAAACCTTTTCTGATTTCCACAAAATTTTAAAAAATGGATAATAATCCCACCCTGAACATTCCTATATAAAATAACAAAAGTTTTAGCGCCGCCTAGTGGTAACAACATTACACCCTTGTAAATTGGACATACTTGGCAAACAACATAATTGTGGCCCTTAGCTGCAGCCATCACCTAGTGCTGACACACATGTCTTAGTTTACTTGATCGTCATATGTTGGGCAGTTGTAATTTTGACAAACTGTGTCTGACATGCATGATCAATATGTATCATTGTTCTACCATGTTATAGCGCATAACTGTCTCATGCTACAGCACTTCTCTAATGCGCACGTCACAAAACCACGGCTGCTGTGGGGTTGGTGCTTCAGAGTCCCCCACATCCTAAATGGAAACACTGAATTTCACAGTTTTGGTCATCACAGGCAACCATGTCATCCAGCTCTTCTGGCTGTCTGCAAGTCCACCACACTGCTGCTGTGTTCTGTGCCTGTCTTCTGGGATTGTGTGTGGGACCTGGCTGTAATGCAGTTAGACGTCGTCTTTTGGGCTTCTGGGTGGGTTTATCAGCTGCAGCTTTCCTCTTTTGTGTTGTGGGGTCAGAGTCAGTGAAGTGACGGGCAACAAGCTCAGGTTGGACAACTTTATAAAAAAAGTTCTGCGCCACTGGTAAAAGTGTTTGCTCCCACAGGTCAGAATCTGCTGTGACGCGTACAACAACACAACTTTTTGTGGTCCACACAACAAAGTCACAGAAAGGTGAGCCTGTCACAAAGATTTGCGTTTGTACCTGCTTGTAGTACTTGGGACTGTGCTTGAGTTCTAGTCTCCCATCAGAGAGTTTCAGGTAAAAATCCTTGTCTGCACAGGCCTGCAGGATGTTGTTGCGGTGCTTGGAAAGCACATGGAAATTCATTTAAAGAATGTCCTGCTCGCAATGCAGACTGCAAGAAATGTCAGAAAAAGGGGCATTTTGCTGCTTTGTGTAAAACAAAAATGAGAGTGGAGGAACTTCAGCAGAGAGACATGAGTGAAAGTTTGGAGACTTTGTTTTGGGGCACAATGACTACGGCACCTCCGCTTCAGAGTCCCCCACATCCTAAATGGAAACACTGAATTTCACAGTTTGGGTTATCACAGGCAACCATGTCATCCAGCTCTTCTGGCTTCTGACATTGTTTTGGGGCACAATGACTACGGCACCTCCACCTAATTCTGCGTGGAAGAAGTCGATTGGAGTAAATGGCCAGCAGGTAGTGTTGACGGGCGGTGGGTTCCGCGGTCACGCGGGGGGCGAAGGCCCGTTTACACCTGCCTGCAGGTTTAATTTTAATTACTACTGTTATTTGTTTTGAAAAATCCTTCGCCAAAAACTGCAATCATGGAAGCACAAAACCGCAATAATGGAATTATGTTTTGATCGGGTCGCGAGACCAGAACCACGAGCGGACCAGCGTCGCGTTCGTCTGACAATGAGGAAGAGAAGTTCGCCAGGACTCTGCTGCTGTGAAGAGGTAAGGTGTTATAAGCTAAATTATTCTTTATCCCTGAAAATTGTAATCCAAAATGACTTTTGACCGATGGGTAAATTACAACTGTGCGGCGCACGAAGTCTGAAGTTCGTGCGCCGCGGTACAAGGGGTCAGTTGCCGCGTCCAGACCGTGAACGCTTCCCCCCCCCCGCTATTCTTCTGTTGCGAGGGGGGGGTGGAGCCGCGGTGACTGCGCTGCTGTCCCACATCACCACATGAGGCTAATCCGTCATGTAGCGATGGCCGATGTCCATCCTCTGTAGCAAGGGGGGGGGGACACCCCCACCCCCCACACACACACACATAGACACAGCCCTGAGTGTGACCTTTCATTAGAGCCCAAAATGAAGCTTCTACACTGAAGCATTCAAAAGTTACAGACGTTTTTCCAAACTGTGCCATTTGGCACAATTTGGCACAGTTCCAAAACGTCTGGGAACTACCTGAGGAAAAAGCTGTGTAATATTTTCATTTTTTTTTTTTTTTTATTTAAGTTTATGTAAAGGGTATACACGTCATGACAGCATTGCATTGTTTACATTTTCATCACATGTTCCCTTATTTTTTGTTATTTGACAACATTGGAAGAATAATTATTACAACACCCCCTTTTTTTAAGTGAAAGAAAAAGTGAAATTAAAGAGAACAAAAAACAAACAAAACAAAAGAGCAAAAAATGAACAAACAAACAAAAATAAATAAATAAATAAATAAAAATAAAAGAGCATCTGAGTAGCGTTGGAACAAAGAGCGGTGCCATTATTGAAATGGTATTTGTCAAAGATTAGATCTAATGGAAGACACCTTGGCGATCCAGGGTTGCCAAAAGTTAAAGAACCCATCCATGTCCTGTCTCAATGCGAATGTCAACTTTTCCATCGAGTAAATGTCTTGGGTCACGTTAATCCAATCTTCAGGTGTAGGACAGTCCTTCAACATCCATTTTTTAGTTAGGGCTTTTTTGCTTGCCAATATTAAAACAGTGAATAAGTATTTTTCTCCTCGTCTTTCCAGTGAATCTGGTAGTAAACCCAAATACAAAGTTACAAAAGAAAAGGGAACTGTTATTTTGAATATTTTCCCCAATATTGTCTGTACATTGGTCCAATATTGGTGGATAACTGGGCATGACCCAAACACATGAAAATGATTTGCAGTCTCTTCACCACACAAGCGCCAACAATTCAACCCCTTATGGGTAAATTTGTTTTGTGCAGGTGTTCTGAAAAATCTTAACAAATTTTTCCATCCAAATTCTCTCCACTGCAGGGATGAGGAACTTTTCCATTGTTGTTTATTTAGCTTTTCCCATATTTCCAGTTGTAAAGTGAAATTCCCCTTTTTCCCATCTCTCTTTTATATATGATGTGTTGTCTCCTTTTAGGTCTTGAAGACCTTGGTGTATTTTAGAGATGTATCTGATCCCTGGGATCCCTTTATATGCCATAAAGAAGACCTTCAGAACACCTGACTGGGCCCTTTCCAAATCCTCCTTTTTAAGTATGTTGTTTATGTGGTGTCTAAGCTGAAAGAACCTGTAAAGGTCTTGATTTATTAGACCTTGTTTTTTCAAATCTTCAAAACTTCTTAAAATTTGCCCTTTAAAAAAATTGTAATATTTTATCAGTCCGTTCTCTTTCCCCTTTTTAAATCCTAGTGTCTGTTTTATTAGGAGTAAAGTCTTGATCATAGGCAATCCATTTCAGAAATCGATAGGGCTCTTTAGTTTGATTCTCTCTGACTATCTTAAACCAAATTTTTAGCGGGGTCTCTATCCACGGGTTAGTGTTATTCAAAAGTTTAGGTAAGGCATTGTTCCCTATTATCGCCTGTAGGGGGATGTCACTTGTTATTTGGCATTCCATCTTCTTCCATTGTGCGGTTTAGACTGGGTTACATATCTCTACTAAAGTTTTAATTTGTGCAGCTTTAAAATAGTCCCTGATATTTGGCAGCGCAAGCCCACCTTTGTCTTTGTTTAGCTGTAGGGTTCTATATCTGATTCTAGGTCTCTTGCCCTGCCATATGAATCTTGAGATCCTTTTGTCCATTTCTTGCCATGTTTTTTTGGGAGGTTCTACCGGTATTGTTTGGAAAAGGTATAGAAGACGTGGAAGTATATTCATTTTGACTGCTTCAATTCTTTGTGCAGTACCCAAGAAATGGTATCATATTCCATCTTGCTAGATCAGATGTTATTTTTGCCACCAGTGGTTCATAGTTTAGTGTTATAATTTTGTCGAGCTGCTTCGGGATATTGACCCCCAGATACTTCATAGATTCCATCTCCCAGGTAGTTTTGAGTTTGCTTAGTAAATATTGATTTGGGTCATAGTTGAATGTTAAAACTTGGGTTTTATGCATGGTTAGTTCGTACCCCGATAAATCTCCATACTCTGAAAAAACTGAGATTAGTTCTGGAAGAGAGGTGTCTGGCTGCCCCAGGTATATTAAAATGTCATCAGCATGGACTACCTCACGAACCGGCCTCAGTTTGTGAGAACCCGGGACTGTGTGTCCGACACGATCATCAGTAGCACGGGGGCCCCCCAGGGAACGGTGCTGGCTCCCTTCCTGTTCACTCTTTATACTGCAGACTTCTCACACAACACAACACACTGCCATCTACAGAAGTTCTCTGATGACTCTGCGATCGTTGGCCTCATCTCCAATGGAGATGAAGCTGAGTACAGAGGGCTTATCCAGGACTTCGTGGACTGGTGCCATCGGAACTGCCTCCAGATCAACGCGAGAAAAACTAAGGAGCTGGTGGTGGACTGCCGCAGGCAAGGACAACCCCTCACAGCACCAGTAAATATACAGGGAACAGACATCGAGATGGTGACAGCCTATAAGTACCTGGGTGCTCATCTGAACAATAAACTAGACTGGTCACACAATACTGATGCACTCTACAAGAAGGGACAGCGCAGGCTGTTCCTGCTGAGGAGACTCAGGTCTTTTGGTGTACAAGGCGCGCTGCTGAAGACATTCTATGACACGGTGGTGGCATCAGCCATCACTTTTGGAGTGGTCTGCTGGGGCAGTGGCATTACTGCAGCCGATAGGAAGAGACTGAACAAACTGATCAAGAAAGCTAGCTCTGTCCTGGGGCAGCGCCTTGATCTGGTGGAGGAGATAGGAGAGAGAAGGACGGTGGCTAAACTGTCATCTCTGCTGGAGTCCGAGTTCCACCCTATGCAGGACATACTGAATGCACTGAGGAGCTCATTTAGCAGCAGACTACATCATCCCAGGTGCACAACCGAGAGGTTTCGCAGGTCCTTCCTACCAACGGCTGTCAGACTGTACAACCTAAGCAGGGCTGCTCGCAGAGATAGCAAAAAGACGTAACAAACTAATAGTTTTTTGAATGCAAAAGATGCAATAGACTTACACAATGGTCCCCTCCGGCATACAACTAGGAAAATACCGGTCGCTATGGAGAGTGAGAATATGTATGGGCACATAATCATACCATGTAGGATAACTAAGTAGACGGTTGTGCTGTTTCATCTCATCTAGCAACAGTGCTCTGCACTGTGTGTGTTTATATATTTACATATTTATTCCATCTAGCTACAATGCTCCGCACTGGGTGTGTTTATGTTTATATATCTATATATTTATTCCATCTAGCTACAATGCTCCGCACTGTGTTTATATATCTACATATTATTCCATCTAGCTACATTGCTCCGCACTGTGTTTACATATTCATATATTTATTCCATCCAGCTACAGTGCTCTGCACTGTGTCTGTGTGTATATATACATGTATATATATATATATATTATAGTAATATGTACATATGTATATTAGCTGCTCTTGCTTGCTTGCTTTTTTTTTTTTCTTGCCTTCTGATTGTTGCTCTGAGTGTTGCTATCCCTGTGCTGTTGCAATCCTGGAATTTCTCCGTTGTGGGACTAATAAAGGCTTATCTTATCTTATCTTAAAGAGTGCTATTTTATGTTCCTTCTGACCAAGTGTAATACCTTGAATTTTTTGATTCTGTCTTATCCATTGGCTCAGAGGTTCTATGAAGATTGCAAAGAGCAGTGGAGACGAGGGGCAGCCCTGACAACATCCTCTTTCCAGCTCAAAAGATGATGATAAATTACTGTTAATCCTTATTTTAGCTATTGGTTTTTCATATAATGCCTGTATAGTTCTAATGAAGTTGTTATGAAAATTGAAACTGGATAAGATTCTATATAGGAAAGACCAGTCAACCGAATCGAATGCTTTTTCAGCATCTAATCCCAATATGACTGCATTTAAGTTATATTTTTTTATATGATGAATTATGTGTAAAGTGCGTCTAATGTTGTCTTGTGTCTGTCTTTGTCTTATAAAACCTGTTTGGTCTAAATGAATTAAGTCTGTCAGTATATTTTCTAACCTTTTGGCAAGGATAGTGGTAAAAAGTTTATAGTCCTTATTTAATACACTGATTGGTCTGTAGTTGGAGCATTCTAGTTTATCCTTTTCAGGTTTAGGTATGACTGCAATGACCCCTTCTCTCCAGGAGGGGAGATTTCCCCTGTGTGGAGGACATAGTTAAATGTTTTCAGGAGGAGAGGAGATAGTTGCTGTTTAAAGGTTGTACCACTCTGCTGTATAGCCATCTGCTCCTGGGGATTTGTTAGCTTTAAGTTTCATAATTGCTTTTTCTAATTCTTTAGGTTTTATTTCTGACGGTAGTGTTTTATTTTGAGACTCAGTAAGTTGGGGGAAGGTTTAATGTGTTTAGGAATGCTTCGGATGAGTTTTTATGTTTTTTGAGGGAGTACAAGTTCTTATGGTAGTTCTCGAAGCTTTTAAGAATATCCTGAATTCTGAATTTTATTTCCTTTGATACTGGGTCTCTGATTTTGTAGATTGCTCTTTCCGTTTGTTGTTTTCCTCAATTTATAGGCTAGTAATTTTGCTGATTTGCTGCCTGCTTCATAGTATTTTTGTTTCAGAAATGTAAGTTTCTTCTGGATTTCTATTGTGTAGATCTCATTTATTTGTTTTTTAATTTCCTTAATTTTGAGCGACTCATTAGAATGAGTGTTGTCTTTGTGCTCTTCTTCTAGGTTCTTAAGTTCTGACTCTAATGTGGTTAGTTTTTCTTGTCTGTTTCTTTTGGGTTGCCAGTTTTGCAATAATCTTTCCCCTTATTACAGCTTTGCATGCATCCCACAGTATTAAAGGGGATACTTCTCCATTATCATTCTCTTCCAAATATCTGAGAATATCTGATTCCAATTCATCTTTCAGTTGTCCTTTCAGGACATTTGAATTCAACCGCCAAGAAAATGTATTATTTGTGTATTTTTGGATACTTAAGTCCATATAGATCGGACTGTGGTCAGAGAGATCCATCAGTCCTATTTTACATGTTTTTACTCTTCCAATGTCTCTATTAAACATAAAAAAAATAGTCAATCCTTGAGTATGATGAATGTGGCGCTGAGTAAAATGTATAATCTTTTACACTGGGGTTGAATTCCCTCCAAACATCACAGATTCCCATTTCTTTTAGTAGCATCCGAGTTTTCCTACTTTGAGTGTTATTTTGATGTGGAGAGTTACCTGATGCATCCCAGTATGGATTCAGTCTTAGATTGAAGTCTCCACCACATTTCACTAAACCTTGGGCTTTAGTTATCATTAAGTCGAATACATTTTTATAAAATTTCCAGTTATCCCCTGGAGGTGCATATACATTCAGCAGGGTGATATCGTCTCCCTCTAGCCGCCCAATTACCAAACTGTATCTCCCTTCTTTATCTTTGTGTTCTGATTTTTTTTCAAATGTAATTTTGGTTGAGATCAATGTCGCTACTCCCCTCCTCCTCCCTGACATATATGAAGATGAAGAGATCATTTTAAACCCTTGTCTATTGAGTTTAGTGTGCTCCACGTCTGTTAGGTGGGTTTCTTGTAAAAATATTATTCCTGCTTTGTCTTTTTTTCATTTTGCCTAGAATCTTGGATCTTTTAACTGGATTCAGGATCCCTTTTACATTATATGAGATTATTTTGGTTACACCCTGTTTCTCCATTGTATTGTCTTATTTAGTATAACAGTGTGGTGGCCCTCTTTTATGCTACTCAGAAACTGAAAGAACATTAAGAACATAAAAAACATTAAGAACATAATGTATAAAACTTTAAAACAAAAAACTGACAAAAGAACTTCCTGAGCTGAGGTCTTTTTAGAGACCCTGGAAGAGCCTTGATGGAGTGTAGGCTCTGAGGGAAATTCCTCAAACTCTGTTACGTGTTGAGGGCCCTCTCTTACCCCTGTAAGTTGTCCCATGTTTTTAACGTGAATTTCAGATCCCAATCCGAACTTGTAATGATTTTTTTTTATGCCTGTACCTTATGAAATTGTCTGCACCCTCCCACCACGATCACAGCAAACATCCACGTTAATACAGTATTTGTTAGTGTGGGGAGAACATGTGGGTCATTGTCACATTTCTATTTTAACAATTTTTTTTTTAAAGACTTGTTTCTAATATTATGACTGTTCCATGAAATATTTTACCACATGCTGATTCTGCATCTCTTTTAATGTTTGTTACCTTGTAGGAGGGGGGTTGGATGTGCAGACTGACTAAAAAAATCGTTATTCCCTCCTGTAAATGGCCAGTTTTTCCTTGTAGCTCTTACGCTGGGTTTCCCGCTGCTGGCCCGTGGATTTTGAGGGTCTCTGTGTGGACCACGTTTGAGCCTTGATTCTTTCGATCGGGTCTGCTGCGGGTTTAAACACTGTTACCGGGAGCCCTCTTCTCGCCATATCCTCGGTTGCTTCTTCCGCCGAGTTATAGAGACATGTCTCTTCCCCGTAGAAAACCCGCAACTTCGCCGGAAATGGCGTCTGGAAGCGCAGTTTTTTCTCTCGTAGTACCTTTTTAGCGTCGTTGTATTCCCGACGCTTTTTAAGGACCTCCGGGGCGTAATCGTGTTCCACGAAAACTTTTCTCTCTTGGTGCATAAATCCTTTTTTCTGCCAAGCCAGTCTTGCAAGCTCTTCTTTTATTTTTGAGTTGGAAAACCTCACCACCACCGAACGTGGAGGCGCTTCCGCTGCCGGCCTAGGGGCTAATGTACAGTGTGTCCGTTCTGTCTTCAAGTCGGTGGATTGGGGAATATCCAACTTCTCTCTCAGTAAGGATTCCACGCATGCCGCCATTGTGGTGAAACCATCCTCGACTCCTTTCAGACCATGAATTCTTATGTTGTCTCTTCTCAGTCTTCCTTCTTGGTCGGTTAGCTTCGCCTCCAGTCTTGACTGCCTTTTGTGTAGATCCAGCACGGAATCTTCCAGCCCTTTTATTCTTTCCTCTGCTTCCAAGATTCGGTTCTCGACCTGGTCCACTCTGTTGTTTGTCCTTTTTAATTCTTCTTTGATTTCACGAAATTCGGCCCAACACTCTCGGCGAAATCGTCTTAATTCTTTAAGTACCATTTTCAAGCTAACCTTTTTGTTAGCTTCATTCAGCTCCTCGTCTTCTGAATGGAAATCCTCCGGATCAGATTCTTCGGCCGATGCGTGTCCTGGCCTGGTAAATATCGATTTTTTTCTGTTTTCCTTTAGGCATGATGACTTTGTCCTTTGATTTTCACTCTTCCAAAAATCCGTTAAATCTGATTTTCAAGGTATTTTACTGGATTGGGTCTGGGAGCTTCAGCGTTAAGCTGCAATCACCGTGGTGTCCAGACCGGAAGTCCGTAATATATTCATTTTTTGTGGTATTGTTTCAAAATTTGGACCTCAGCTGGATAACACTTGGTTCTACATTTCTGTTGCATTTTCCAGCCCGGATCTGAAGCTGTGTGTTATTTGCAAGCATTTGTATCCAAAAAAACACCCATGCCAAATGTATTTTCTTCAAATTCACTATGTTTAGATGACTGTAACTCAGTGGCCGGAGCACTTAGAGAGATTATGACTGTTTTGCCAAAAAATTCAAAGTGTTTTCTTTTAAATGAGACCAACCCCATGAGGATGCTGCAAAGGGTTGAAGAACAGCTTTGGATTTAATTTGGGCACGTTAATTTTTGGTATTTTTAGGGAAATTGACCGGAGTGCAAGGGGTTAAATAAATGTGTTTATTATTAAGGGTAAAAAAAAATCCAAACCTTCATGTTCCTATGTGGAAAAAGTTATCAGCCCCCCCCCCCCAAAAAAAAAATAAATAAAAAATGTTAAAGCATAAATTAACTGTGGTTTATCACGTTTTTGGAAAGCTGAGTTTAGTTTCTCTCGTCACATCCAGGCCTGATTACTGCCACATCTGTTCTCAATCAAAAAATCACTTAAATAGGACCTGCCTGACAAAGTGAAGGAGACCAAAAGATCCTCATGTTGCAGTCCAAAGAAATTCAGGAACAAATGAGAAACAAAGTAATTGAGATCTATCAGTCTGGAAAAGGTTATGAAGGCATTTCTAAAGCTTTTGGACTCCAGTGAACCACGGTGAGAGCCATTATCCACAAATGGCGAAAACATGGAACAGTGGTGAACCTTCCCAGGAGTTGCCGGCTGACCAAAATTACCCCAAACACGCAGCAACGACTCATCCAAGAGGTCACAAAAGACCCCACAACAACATCCAAAGAACTGCAGGCCTCACTTTGCTCAGTTAAGGTCAATGTTCATTACTCCACAATAAGACAGAGACTGGGCAAAAATGGCCTACATAGCCGAGTTCCAAGATGAAAATCACTGCTGAACAAAAAGAACTGAAAGGCTCCTCTCAATTTTGCCAGAAAACATCTTGATGATCCCCAAGACTTTTGGGAAAATACTCTGTGGACTGACGAGACAAAAGTTGAACTTTTTGGAAGGTGTGTGTCCCATTACATCTGGCGTAAAAGTAACACAGCATTTCAGAAAAGGAACATCACACTAACAATAAAATATGCGGGTGGTAGTGTGATGATCTGGAGCTGTTTTGCTCCTTCAGCACCTGGAAGACTTGCTGTGGTAAATGGAACCATAAATTCTGCTTTCTACAAAAAAATCCTAAAGGAGAATGTCAGGCCATCTGTTGGTGACCTCAAGCTGAATCACACTTGGGTTGTGCAGCAGATCAATGATCCAAAACACACCAGCAAGTCCATCTCTGAATGGCTGAAGAAAAAAAACAAAACAAAACAAAGACTTTGGAGTGGCCTAGTCAGTCCTGACCTGAATCCGATTGAGATGCTGTGGCATGACCTTAAAAAGGTGGTTCATGCTGAAAAACCCTCCAGTGTGGCTGAATTACAACAATTCTGCAAATGTGAGTGGGCCAAAGTTCTTCCACAGCGCTGTAAAAGACTGATTGCCAGTTATCGCAAATGCTTGATTGCAGTTGTTGCTGCTAAGGGTGGCCCAACCAGTTATTAGGTTTAGGGGCAATCACTTTTTCACACAGGGCCATGTAGGTTTTGATTTTTTTTCTCCTTAATAATAAACACCACCATTTAAAAACTGCATTTTGTGTTTACTTGTTATCTTTGTCTCATATTTAAATTTGTTTGATAATCTGAAACATTTAATTGCTCAGGAAATGTTGCATTTCTTAACTGTGCACATGATAATAAAGCCTTTGAATCTTTTAAGTGTGACAAACACAAAAAAACATGAGAAATCAGGAAGAGGGCAAACACTTTTTCGCACCACTGTATGCACACACCAAGTATCGAGCCCTTGGGCAATGACCAAAAGGGGAGGGAGGGTGGGTGGGTGGGTGTGTGTGTGTGTGTGTGTGTGTGTGTGTGTGTGTGTGGTACTAAAAAGTTAGGGATTTTTTATTTTTTTTTCGATTGAAATTGATGCAAAATATGAAAAGTTCACACTGCAGTGATACAATATCATGAAAGTAGGGCATTTAAGTAGAAGCATGCAATGGTGATTTCCTCATCTCAAACAAAAGCCAATAACAGTGGTGGGTTTACTACGACAAAAAATGTTTGTCTCAATAACTTGTCAGGCTCCCTTGAGCATCAATTACAGCTTGACGACGACGTCTCATGCTGTTCACAAGTCGACTTCTTGTCTGCTGAGGCATGACATTACATTCTTCTTGAAGGGCAGCCCTCATGTCATTGAGATTGTGGGGTGCAGGGTTACGGGCCTCTACACGGCGACTGAGTTGATCCCATAGGTTTTCTATGGGATTTAGGTCTTGAGAAAGTGCAGGCCATTCCTTTGGAGGTACCTCAGCCTCCAGCAGCTGTTCCCTGATGATGCGACCTCGATGAGCTGGAGCATTGTCATCCATGAAGATGAAATTAGGCCTGTGTTGTTCATGCAGGAGCACAATGACTGGATTAACCACTTGCACTCCGTTGTTCCGCGGGCGGGCAATTCTCTGCATCCTAGGACGCACGAGGGCGCACAAGAGCGCACTAGTGCGCGCGCGGACGCATGACGCATGATTTTCTGATGATGGTGCAGATGGAGATGGTGCTGGCCTCCAAGCGCCACTGGGAAAAAAATCTGCAAACACAGCCGCGAACAGATTAGTTCATCTGATTGACCTCTCATTCGACTAATAAGAGCCTTGAATTGGGTTTCTGAAACCTTGAAGAACCAATGAATGAAAACCTAGGAAGGAGGACCCGCCTCCCAACGCTTTGAATGCAGTGAGCCAATTGAAGCAGAGAAGTTCGTGAGCTGTTTTTTTTTTAAGGCTGGGTGAAGACTGGCTGCTGCAGCGGATCAAAAAAGGACACAAGAAGAGATCCACAGACCCAGCAGCATGGAGACCATCCACAAATGCAACCTGTGTGACGGGGAGTGCCATTCGTGGATCGGCATGTTCGCCCACAGGCGGTGCTTATTTTGTATTGGTTCCAGCAGAGTAGACGTTATGATTTCTTCCATGGTCATTATAGACCGACGGAGGCTGACGACGAAGGCTGAGTGAAACACACGCCTTTGCCAGTCTTTTTTTAATTACTACTGTTATTTGTTTTGAAAAATCGTTCACCAAAAACCGCAATCATGGAAGCACAAAACCGCAATAATGGAATTATGTTTTGATCGACTCGCGAGACCAGAATCAGAGCGGACCAGCGTCGCGTTCGTCTGACAATGAGGAAGACAAGTTCGCCAAGACTCCGCTGTGAAGAGGTAAGGTGTTATAAGCTAAATTATTCTCTATCCCTGAAAATTGTAATCCAAAATGACTTTTGACCGATCAGTAAATTACAGCTGTGCGGTTCACGAAGTCTGAAGTTCGTGCGCCACGGTACAAGGGGTTGCTCGCAGCGTACAGGCTGTGAACGCCCCCCCACCCCCGCTATTCTTCTGCAGCGAGGGGGGGGGGGCCGCGGTGACTGCACTGCTGTCCTACATCGCCACATAAGGCTAATCCGTTGTGTAGCGATGGCTAAAGTCCATCCTCTGTACCGAGCGGGGGGGGGACAACCTCCCCCCCCCACACACACAGTAGCGAGGGGGGGGGGGCCGCTGTGACAGCGTTGCTGTGGAAACATGCAACGAGTGTAATCTGTCATGTAGCGAGGGCCGAACTCTGTCCTTGATAGCGGGGGGGGGGCGACCCCCCCACACACACACACAAACACACAGACACAGCCCTGAGTGTAACCTTTCCTTTGAGCCTAAAATGAAGCTTCTACATTGAATCATTCAAAAGTTACAGACGTTTTTCCAAACTGTGCCATTTGGCACAATTTGGCACAGTTCCAAAACGCCTGGGAACAGCCTGAGAACAAAGCTGTGTAAAATATTCATTTTTTGTGGTATTGTTACCAAATTTGGATCTCAGCTGGATAACACTTGGTTCTACATTTCTGTTGCATTTTCCAGCCGGATCGGACAGCTGTGTGTTATTTACAAGCATTTGTATCCAAAAAAACACTGTGTCCAAATTTTTTTTCTTCAAGTTCAGTATGTTTAGATGACTGTAACTCAGTGGCCGGAGCACGTAGAGAGATTGGTTTTTTTTGCCAAAAAATTCAAAGTGTTTTCTTTAAAATGAGACCAACCCCATGAAGATGCTGCAAAGGGTTGAAGAACAGCTTTTGATTTACTTTGGGCACGTTATTTTTTGGCATTTTTAGGAAAATTGCCCGGAGTGCAAGTGGTTAATGATGTTACTCAGGTCATATCGGTTTGTTACTGTACCATTCACAAGGTGTAGGGCAGTTCCGTATTGACTAGACACACCTGCTCAGACTGTAACACCACCACCACCACCACCAAAGGCTCGTCTGGTGACAACAGTGGCTGATGCATAGCACTCCCCTTGATGTCTCCAACATCGTTGGCCGCCATCATTTCTGCTCAGCGTGAATCTATTTTCATCACACAACAGCACTGGGGCCCACTGGTCCCTTGTCCAGCATAAATGCTCCCTGGCCCATGCAAGACAATGACACCTGTGCTTAATGGTGTGGTCAGGTACCCTTGCAGGTCGTCTAGCACGTAGACTTTGCTGATGTAAATGTTTTTGAATGGTCTGATGTGACACTTGGGTGCCTCTAACCTCCCTGAAATGTGCCTTGAGTTGAATGACATTCATCATCCGGTTCCGCAGGGCACTGTTCACAATGAAGCGGACATCAGCGTTGGATGTGGCCAAAGGACGTCCACTTCTATGCCTTTGTGACTCTTCCAGTCTCTGTATCTCTGCTGCAACCTGCAGATGACACTCTGTGACACTCTAAGCTCAGTGGCCACTTCCCTCTGAGAACATCCTGTTTGAATCCTCGCAATGTCAAGGTAGTATTGATCAATTGTTAGGTGTCGTTTTGGTCTCATGATGTCAAAATGGGAAGAGCATGATGAAGAGGACTGTTTAAATCCCAATTGTAATTGATAATAATAATAATAAATAAATAATAAATAATAAATTTATTGGTCAATTCATGGATCAAACACCTGTTGTGAATTTTGCCATTAAGCACTTTGTTAGAGAACAGCAAGTTATGCAACAAGTCCTGAAACACTGAACAATTGGACATGTGCATTCAAAAGGTTAGAGAAGATCAAACTAAGTTCACCTGGAAAGGTTGTCGTACATTTTAGGTGCATCCTGAAATTTCACCCGAAAGCCGAATATCCCTAACTTTTTGTGAGTAGTGTGTATATAATCCAGTCAGAGTTTCTTGTTAATAGCCACTCCACATTGACCAATTAAAGCGTTTTGTCTGTTTTCCTTTTCTGGCTGCTCTTTTTCCACCACAGCGGATCATCTGCTCATTTTTTGATGAGCCACATATTTGTTCTTAACCCCTTGCACTCTGGTCAATTTCCCTAAAAACGCCTAAAAATAACATACCCAGAGTAAATCAAAAGCTGTTCTTCAACCCTTTGCAGCATCTTAACAGGGTTGGTCTCATTTAAAAGAAAACACTGAATTTTTTTGGCAAAACAGTCATAATCTCTCCAAGTGCTCCTGCCACTGAGTAACAGTCATCTGAACATACTGAACTTGAAGAAAATAAAGTTTGCCTGGGTGTTTTGTTTTTTTTTTTTTAGATACAAATGCTTGCAAATAACACACAGCTGCCAGATACTGGCTGGAAAATGCAACAGAAATGTAGAACCAAGTGTTATCAAGCTGAGGTCAAAATTTTGTAATAATACCCCCAAAAATGAATATATTACACAGCTTTTTTTCTCAGGTTGTTCCCAGGCGTTTTTGAACTGTGCCAAATTGTGGCAAATGGCACAGTTTGGAAAAACGTTTATAACTTTTGAATGATTCAACATTGAAGCTTGATCTTGGGCTCTAATCAAAGGTGACACTCAGGGCTGTGTGTGTGTGGGGGGGGTTGTTTATTCATTCATGAATGAATGAATGAACAAACAAGCCCCCCACACACAAAGAAGCATGCCACGTAAAAAATGTGTGGCCTTTTTTTACAAGAAAAAATAACCTACAGTGTAATAAAAATTATACTAAAATAACTGCAATGTAGAGGATAACAACTCCTCCCTCCCCCCCCCGCACTACAGAGGAGCTCGGCGCACAAAAAACGGTCTGTCATGTGGCGATGACACACCGTTGTAATTACCAATCGGTCAAAAGTCATTTTTATTACTATTTTCATTGATAAAGAATAATTTATCTTATAACACTTACCTGTCCACAACAGCACTGTCGTTGGCGAACACCTGTTCCTCATTGTCAAACGAACATGTAGCTGGTCCGCTTGTTACAACTCGTGGTTCTGGTCACGTGACCCGGTCAAACCATGATTCCATGATTGCGGTTTTGGCGAATGATTTTTCAAAACAAATAAGAACAGTAGTAATAAAAAAAGACCGGCGAATGCTACCGTTACACACAGCAGCTTACACAAAACAGATTTGACGCACGCTTTCAATCGTCGAACTTCTCTGCTTCAATTGGCTCATTGTATTCGCAGTTGTTGGTAGGCGGGTCCTTCTTGCTAGGTTTTCAGTCATTGGTTCTTAAAGGTTTCAGAAACCCAATTCAAGGCTCTTATTAGTCGAATGAGAGGTCAGTCAAATCTAAACCAATCAAAACACTCCTTTGGCTTTCTGTTCGTGGCTGTGTTTACTGGAAGAACAGAAATACAGCTTTTTTTTTTTTTTTTTTTTCAGTGCGCACTGAGACGCACTAGGACGCAGAGACGTGACCGCCAGCAGTATCCCGGAGTGCAAGAGGTTTCTTCAGCAGGGATTTTACACCGGATGGCTTTCCTGTAGGGCTGAAACGATTAGTCAGTGTTGTCGATAATAAAAATTTGTTGACACAGATTTTTATAGTTGACAAATAATTTCATTTTAAAGTTTATATGCATGCTGCGGAAATTTTCAGTTGTAACTGCAATGCACGACCGGAATTGCTGCGAGCAGTAGTGCCTCTGTTGTATGGCATGCGTGAACAATTTTCAGCAAGGAAGAGGAGGAGCACAGCATGGCGAAGCGAAAAGATAAACAAGTTGAAGTGGAGCTAAAAAATTTTTTTTAAAAAAGCAGACCCAAACTTTGTCAAATATGGGAACATTTCACAGAAAATGGAAACAAAACAAGTGAAATGCAGACTTTGCAAGGCAGACCTTTCCTATCATGGCAGCACTACAGTGATACTTGAGCATCTGACACGACGACACCCGGGAACCGCAACATTAACGGCTGTTTCAGTACCAAGCAAAGAAAGTTAGCACCGCTTATTTTCAATGGCCAACTGTTTGAAGCTTCAGAAAAATTACAATCCTGTTAGTACGTGCTGTTTATGTTAGCTTACCTGTTTGACAATCATCTCTCTGGTTGCTGAGGGGCTGAGCTGTCATGGCTATTGTGTTGAATGCAGTAAATGACTGAATTACAGGAGTCGCTATCTCTTTTTCATCTTAGTTAATATTAGCCCTCATTCTAAATATTAGTGCTTCTGGGTTAATTAGAAAATCCCAACTTGTAATTTAGTAAACAAAAACCTACAACTATAATCATCAAAATTAAATCAAACTGTTTGAAACATCACTCTTAAGTGCAGTGAATACCGAATATGAAGGTTTACCTTTCTGAATTATATTGTAAAAAAAATGCACTGATAGAAAACTTCCACCTAAGGTAAGTTTGTGGGTTGGAGCAGATCAGTAATTCAGGGCCACAGTTAACCTTTTTTATGTTAAGACAGACTGGGTGTGCAGCAGTGGTTTCTGTTTTTTTGCTTTTGCACTTTACCTTTATTGTTTAATAAAGCTCTTTAAACTGGGTGTCTGCGGGTCCTTAAAAAGTCTTAGATGTGTTTGTCCAAAATTAAGGCCTTAATTATCCTTAAAAATGACAATTAATCCTTGAATCCACCTTTCAAAGGTCTTAAAAATGCCACAAACACAATGAACAAAATTGCAATGTTTTCTTACGTTGTACAGTGAAATCTTTGTAAAGAATTTGGCGAATTTTTAATTACTGCTCTGCATTTTAGCACCATGGAGCGGAACAAACAGCAATCATTCGTTTGTGGGGGGAGGGGGCTACTTTCGGGTTTACACATTAGCAGCTTGTACTTCAGTAGCTATTGGCAACGTCAGTCATGGGGAAATGTAAATTTAATCTTAGCTGGATGGCTAAACTGACATTTGCGGCATGGTTAAGACCGGTTCAAGGAAATAACTATTAGGCCTGTTGTATGCTGTGCAAGAAGCTCTTTAAACTCTGCTCGATGGGAATCCGTGATGCTGGTGCCTGCCTACAAACCTTTACTGAAGCACAGCAGGCCAGTAGAGAAATCAGGATTTGGCCAGAGGGTACAGCCTCGGCACTTCAGGACTGTTTTCTGCACACAGACTGGGAGGTCTTCAAAATAGCAGCCTCCCAGGGAGACAGGACAGATGTGGAGGAGTATGCTGAAACGGTCACCAGCTACATCGCGAAGTGCACAGAGGATGTCACTATAGTGAAGACTATCACTGCATGGGGCAACTATAAACCCTGGATGACGGCAGAGGTGCGCTCGCTGCTCACAGCCAGAGATGCAGCCTTCAAAGCGAAGGACAGGATCGCCCTCCGCTCAGCCAGGTCTGCGCTCTCAAAGTAGGGATGTGATTTTTCCGCTAATTCGCGGAATTCCGCTTTTTTTTTTTATCTAACAAAAATTTTCAGACCAGATGGCGGCGCTTGCACAATGCGAGGCTCGGCGTCTCTTCAGATTTTGTGGATTAGCAGCGATATTTCTGCTCATTTCGGATCTGTTTGTTCAGAACGGCTTCGCTTTTACATCCTACACCCGAAATGAACTTTTGGACATTGGATTACAAAATAACGACCTTTTTATCCCTGAGCTCTGGAGAACACCCGACACTAGGTAAGCTACCCGGCCGACCGGAAGTGCTCGCAGGCGGCATAGAGACCGTAAACAAAGGCGGGGGAAGCGCGGAGGGCTAAGAGCTAAGCTAAAGCTAACACCGCACCGTCTTTCTCAACCCAGCATTTTCCTCGCTAATGTACGGTCAGTGGCGAACAGAATGGATGAGCTACGGCTTCGGATCACCAACAATAAGAAACTTATGAACTGCAATATCATGATTTTCACGTAAATATGGCTACATAGTGGAGTACTTGTGTGGCGCCACGAGACGGCTTTTGTTGTGATGTGGCGCATTATAAACTAGAAAAGCACTCTGAGAGCGCAGACCTCCGCCAAGCGGCACAGTTCACCCCATACAGTGTTTGTGTGTACGTTTTCAGATTCCCTGAGCATGAAAAGATATGACTAGCAATTGGATTCACAATGATTATTTGTTTATTTGACATGGACAGTGCAATAAACAGACAATTAATGAATGACAATCAATGTGATAGTGATAGGATTAGTGGTTCAGTAGTGTAAAACGGGGCTATAAGGGACGGCGGGTTAATAAGGGACACTTTTCTGGGAAATGTTTGAAATGTAATTCTGCTTTTTTTATTTTGAGCAGGACGCTGAGTTGTGTTGTTATTGTCCAATATCCATGAATCCTTCATCAAATCTAGGCGGAAGCAAAATTAAAAAAGCAGAATTACATTTAGAAAAGTGTCCCATATTACCCCGCCGTCCCTTATAGCCCCGTTTTACGGTTGTAAAAGCATTGCCTCCTTGGCGGAGGTAATAAACTGAAGTGTTGGTGTGTCCATCTCCTCCACTGACGATTGGTTAGACAGGTTGCCGTGGGTTTTATATTATATTGGGGTTGCGCTCCGCGGCAAAACAGAATTTAGAATCTTCCCCGGCAGAGAGGTCGTTTTTACGCAGCGCCTATAGCTGGGCGGGGAATTTGTGGCAAATAATCGGGCGGCGGACAGGTGGCCGTGTCAGGTTTTGCAGTGTGGCGCAAAAACAGGCACGCTGGCGCAATGTGCGCAGCGCCTGTGGCTGGCACAGGCACGCTGGCGGGCCCAGGCCACCAGTGTTTTCCGCATGCTTTTGTGGCTAAAACGTTGAAGAAGGCGGAGTTTGTGTTGGTCAGACACGACGCCCAGCGCCCTCCATTGCGCCTGCGCACATGTTGAAAATGGCCGTATGTCACAGTGTGGAAAAATGCTTTAAAAAATTCCTGTATGCAGACGGTGATGCGGATCATCCCCAAAATTTAATCAGTTCTTCCTTGTACCATTTCCAACAACGCCTGAAAGTTTCATTGAAATCCGTCCAAAAGTTTTTGAGTTATCTTGCTAACCAACAGACAAACAGACAGACAGACAAACACACAGACAAACCCCGGCAAAAACATTACCTCCTCCTGGCCTTTCGGCCTGGCGGAGGTAATAAAGCTGAATTGAATTGAATTGAATTACTTGATGGTGCTGTCGAGCTGGCCGGACGGCGCACACTGCGGGCAGACAGAGCAGCTAATGACTCCGATAAGACCAGAGGTTGGGGGGTATGCATTTATATTAACAAGGCTTGGTGCACGAACTCTGTCACTGTTGGGAGACACTGCTCAGCTAACCTGGAGTTTCTCATGGTTAAATGTAGACCTTTATATCAATCAATCAATCAATCAAAGACTTTATTCCAGACTCATGGTCCATCAAAAATAAAATAAATAAAATAAAATAAAACAAGACAGTTGAAAACAGATAAGAAAAACAATCAAAAAGTTACAAAACAAGACAAAACTACTAAAAGAAGTACAAAGACAGTACAGACTTTAAAAAGACTTAAAAAAGACTACTGCACCAGTGCCTTTTAAACTGTGACTGACAGCGAATAGAACTGAGCTTAATGCTAGGCATGACTTGAATGATTTCATTTCTAGATACATCAAGCTGACAGATAAATTTATACATAAGATTCCTTATTACTGCATGCAGTGTATTTACATGTGATGAGACAAATAACTCGGAAGCACTGCACCATTGAGGCTTTTTAAGTAAGATTCTTAAAGCATCATTGTAAGCAACCTGTAATTTCTGCATACTTTGTTTCCTATAATTTATCCATAAATGAGCAGTGTATAAAGGTGTACAATAGGTTTTAAAAAGAACCAGTTTCACCTCATCTGAACAAAAACCAAACCTGCGTGCAAGAATATTTGCTTGCATGTAGATTTTGCAGCGTTGTCTGAAAGTATCATCATCATCAGTCGTTCTGTCATTAATAAAATGTCCCAGATATTTAATTTTATCCCTGACAATTAATTCCCTGCCTGCCAATTCAAAGACAGGGAATTTCATTAACAAATCTTCTTTAGTGTGGCAAATCAGCACACAACTCTTATTTGTATTATATTTTATGTCATTTTCATCTCCATAAGCAGTACACACTCTTAATAACTCCTGAAGACCAGCACTACTTGGACTGAGAATAACTAGATCATCATCCATCCATCCATCCATCCATCTTCTACCGCTTTTCTGGAGGTCCGGGTCGCGGAGGCAGCAGTTCAAGCAGAGAAGCCCAGACTTCCCTCTCCCCAGCCACCTGCTCCAGCTCGTCAGAGGGGATACCAAGGCGTTCCCAGACCAGCTGGGAGACATAGTCTCTCCGAGTCCTGGGTCTGCCCCGGGGTCTCCTCCCAGTGGGACGTACCTGAAACACCTCAAGTGGGAGGCGTCCAGGAGGCATCCTAATCAGATGCCCATACCACCTCAACTGACTCCTTTCAATGTGGAGGAGCAGCGGTTCTACTCTGAGCTTCTCCCGGATGACTGAGCTCCTCACCCTATCTCTGAGGGTGAGTCCAGCGATCCTACGGAGAAAGCTCATTTCCGCCGCTTGTATCCGCGATCTCGTTCTTTCGGTCATTACCCAAAGCTCGTGACCATAGGTGAGAGTAGGAACGTAGATTGACTGGTAAATCGACAGCTTTGCCTTAGAACTAAGCTCCCTCTTCACCACAACAGACCGGTACAACGTCCGCATCACTGCAGATGCTGCTCCGATCCATCTGTCGATCTCTCGCTCCATTTTCCCCTCACTCGTGAACAAGACCCCAAGATACTTAAACTCCTCCACTTTTATGTATGCTGATGATCTAGTTTAGAAGTTCTTCTTCTAAACTAGATCATCAGCATACATAAAATGATTCACTAACTTATTCCCTATTAAACACCCAGTTTTACAGGCATTCAGTTGTTTTGACAACTCATCCATATAAAGATTAAATAGAATAGGGGACAATATACTGCCCTGTCTGACACCACTGCTCACACCAAATGGGGATGAATGACTCTTCCCCCATTTCACCAGTATCTTCTGATGTGCGTACCAGTAAATCAGGATGCGTACTAAGTACTTGGGAACCCCCCGTCAATCATTTTCCTAAACAATATCCTGTGATTAACACGATCAAACGCCTTATATCTGCCACAGGAGTTCACTTTTCTTCATCTTGCCTGCTGAAGATGTTTTGGACTTTATTTAAAAAATATTTTTAACGCCACACATGTGATGGATAATGCTTGTTGGAATATTTTAGGAATGCTATCTTCTTGGAACATAAGTCAGTATTATACAGTAATAAGTGACATTCAGCTGTTTGTTTTATGTCATTTAAGCACAGTTCTGGTACTTAAAAATCATAAAAACCCAGGAGCTTCGCCCCCCCTTGCCCCCCCCCAAAGGGGCTCTGCCCCAGACCCTGCTGGGGGACTGTGTCCCCCAGACCGCCTGCTAAATTTTCAGATAATTTCCCCAACCCCAAATCACATCCCTATCAAAGGGAATTAAGACGGCGAAGCACGCCTATGCAGAGAAAATCCAAGGACACCTCTGTGACACAAGGAGCACCAAACGGATGTGGCAGGGAGTTTGGGCGCTGACGTCTAGGCAGGGGGTTGATGATGATGCTTCGCTTCCAGACGAGCTCAACAACTTCTTTGCACGTTTTGAAGCATCAAACCCGATAATCAGAGGGAGGGCTGGCCCATCTCCACCATCTGTTGGGCCAGCTATCATCATCAACGCAGCGGACACACGGAGGACCCTAATCAGGGTCAACCCACGTAAAGCTGCAGGTCCGGACAACATCCGGGGACGTGTGCTTCGAGTCTGTGCGAGCGAGTTGGTGGATGTCCTGACTGACATTTATAACATCTCCCTGAGTCAGGCCATCGTTCCCAGATGCTTTAAGACCTCTACCATAGTACTGGTGGCAAAAAAAACAGTTGTGTCCTGTCTGAATGACTATCGTCCTGTTGCACTGACACCAATTGTGATGAAGTGTTTTGAACGGCTTGTCAAACCACACATTACAGCCTGCCTCCCTGCATCACATGACCCGCTTCAGTTTGCGTATCGTTCAAACCGCTCCACGGAGGATGCTATAGTCACCACCCTGCACTGTGTCATCACCCACCTGGATCAGAAAGACACCTATGCCAGACTCCTGTACATTGATTTCAGTTCAGCATTCAACACCATTATTCCCCAGAGACTGATGGAGAAATTACTCCTTCTCGGTCTGAACACCGCCACATGTCTCTGGATCCTGGACTTCCTGACCGAGAGACCTCAGTCTGTCCATGTTGGAAACAACATCTCCAACTCTATCATGCTGAGCACCGGATCCCCTCAAGGCTGCGTACTGTTGTTTACACTTCTAACACATGACTGTGTATCCAGACACGAGGGGAACCAGATTAAATTTGCAGACAACACCACAGTGGTGGGACTTATTCAGAGGGATGAGGAATCAATGTACAGGGAAGAAGTTAGATACCTGGAGGGCTGGTGCAGGGAGGACAATCTGGTGCTCAGCGTAGACAGAACGAAGGAGAAGATTATTGACTTCCGGCGTTCACGGCCTGAACATGTCCCTCTCAGCATCAGCGGCCGTTCGGTGGAGAGAGTGGAGAACATCAAGTTCCTCAGAGTGCAGATCTCGCAGGACCAGACCTGGAGCAAGAATTCCTTGGTGATCAGGAAGCGGGCCCAGCAGAGACTGCACTTCTTGAGGAAACTCAAACAGGCCGCTCTCCCCATCTGCATCCTCAGGACCTTCTACAGAGGTGTGGTGGAGAGTGTTCTGACGTACTGCATTGCAACATGGTACTCCAGCTGCAGTATGTCAGACAAAAAAGCCCTGCAGAGGATAGTTAAGGGAGCTGAGAGGGTAATTGGTGTCCCCCCCGTCCAAGAACTTTTTCAGAACCGTTGTAGGAGCAGGCCACTGAATATTGTCAAGGACCATTCTCACCCTCTGCATAAACACTTGGAACTTCTGCCATCTGGCAATCGATTCCGGAGCATCAGAGGCAGAACCACCAGATTGATTAACAGCTTCCTTCCACAAGCTGTTAGGATGCTGAACAGTTGATCCAGAATCTTTCATACATACTACTGCACCTTATGGACATTATGTATGTTATTTGTATATTATAGTTCTAGTTAGTTTTCAAGTTATTTCTCAGGGATGTGTGAATGGCTGTGTTGGGGTGGGGGGGGTGACGGTGTGTGTGAGTGTGTCTTAAATTATGTTCTTTTTACTTAAATGGATGCCGAGAGAAACGCAATTTCATCTTGCCTGCACTACAGTTGTATGTACAGCAACATGACTAAGGTTGATTTGATTGGATTAAAGCTGTAGAATCGCATATGCAGAGCGAGAAGTACAAAACGGCTGCAAAAACAACCTACAAACGCCTGCCATTTTTCAGTACTGTTCCGTCTCATCAGTACCACAGACTTCAGCTCCATCTCCGATACCAGCAGCAACAGCAGCTCCAACCACAGCAACAGACCTCAGAGCAACCTCTGGGTCCACCGCTACACTTCAAGCAGAGGCATTGTGGTGTCTGCACACAGTAACCAAACACCAGTCCTATAACGCCAGTGAAGGAGTCGGAGATATTTTGCGAGCTATGTTTACTGACTGAGAAATCGCTAAAAACTTTACGTGCGGTAAAGACGAATCAGCCTACATTTCAAAATTTGGTTTGGCTCCACACATCATTAAACGCCTCGTCACAAACGTTAACAAAGACAGCTTTACTTTGATGTTTGACGAAACCCTTAACCAAACAACTAAAACAAAGCAGCTGGACCTACATGTCCGTTACTTCAAAGATGATCGAGTCCAATCCAGATAGGATTTCAGGATTTACTGCACCACTTTCAAGTAAGTAAGAACCCCACACTAAGAAATTACCAGTAATCTAGCTACAGTTTTTTGTTTTGTTTTGTTCTGTTTTTTGTCAATAGAACACATAAGAAAAAGTGTTACAGTGGGGCAAAAAAGTATTTAGTCAGCCACCAATTGTGCAAGTTTTCACACTTAAAAGATGAGAGAGGTCTCCAATTTTCATCATAGGTATACCTCAACTATGAGAGACAAAATGAGAAAAAAAAAAATCCAGAAAATCACATTGATTTTTAATGAATTAATTGGTAAGTTCCTCGGTAAAATAAGTATTTGGTCAATAACAAAAGTTCATCTCAATATTTTATTATGTACCCTTCACTGGCAATGACGGAGGTCAAACGTTTTCTGTAAGTCTTCACAAGGTTTTCACACACTGTTGCTGGTATTTTGGCCCATTCCTCCATGCAGATCTCCTCTAGAGCAGTGATGTTTTGGGGCTGTCGCTGGGCAACACGGACTTTCAACTCCCTCCAAAGATTTTCTATGGAGTTGAGATCTGGAGACTAGCTAGGCCACTCCAGGACCTTGAAATGCTTCTTACGAAGCCACTCCTTCGTTGCCCGGGCAGTGTGTTTGGGATCATTGTCATGCTGAAAGATCCAGCCACATTTCATCTTCAATGCCCTTGCTGATGGAAGGAAGTTTTCACTCAAAATCTCACAATACATGGCCCCATTCATTCTTTCCTTTACACGGATCAGTCGTCTTGGTCCCTTTGCAGAAAAACAGCCCCAAAGCATGATGTTTCCACCCCCATCCTTCACAGTAGGTACAGTGTTCTTTCTCCTCCAAACGGGACAAGTTGAGTTTTTACCAAAAAGTTCTATTTTGGTTTCATCTGATCATATGACATTCTCCCAATCCTCTTCTGGATCATCCAAATGCTCTCTAGCAAACTTCAGACGGGCCTGGACATGTACTGGCTTAAGCAGGGGGATACGTCTGGCACTGCAGGATTTGAGTCCCTAACGGCGTAGAGTGTTACTGATGTAGCCTTTGTTACTTTGGTCCCAGCTCTCTGCAGGTCGTTCACTAGGTCCCCCCGTGTGGTTCTGGGATTTTTGCTCAGCGTTCTCGTGATCATTTTGACCCTACAGGGTGAGATCTTCCGTGGAGCCCCAGATTGAGGGAGATTCAGTCGTCTTGTAGGTCTTCCATTTTCTAATAATTGCTCCCACAGTTGATTTCTTCACACCAAGCCGCTTACCTATTGCAGATTCAGTCTTCCCAGCCTGGTGCAGGTCTACAATTTTAATTTCTGGTGTCCTTTGACAGCTCTTTGGTCTTGGCCATAGTGGAGTTTTGAGTCTGACTGAGGTTGTGGACAGGTGTCTTTTATACTTATAACGAGTTCAAACAGGTGCCATTAATACAGGTAAGGAGTGGAGGACAGAGGAGCCTCTTAAATAAGTTGTTACAGGTCTGTGAGAGCCAGAAATCTTGCTTGTTTTAGGTGACCAAATACTTATTGTCCACCATAATTTGCAAATAAATTCTTTAAAAATCAGACAATGTGATTTTCTGGATTTTTTTTTGCTCATTTTGTCTCTCATAGTTGAGGTATACCTATGATGAAAATTGGAGACCTCTCTCGTCTTTAAAGTGGTAGAACTTGCACAATTGGTGGCTGACTAAATACTTTTTTTGCCCCACTGTATGGGAGTTTTGCAAGAAGCTTCTTCTCCTGTCCCATACGCAGGCAACAGTGGAGAGAGGATTCTCGATAAACAAAGAGGTGGAGACCTGCAATATGCAGGAGGACACAATGATTTCCCAGCGAGTGATCTGTGATTATGTCAACATCTGTGTGTGTGTGTGTGGGGGGGGGGGTCCTCAAAGTTCCTATCTCAAAGGAGCTACTTGCTTCTGTTGCATCAGCAAGATCCAGGTACAGAATGCACCTAGATGAGCAAAAGAGGAAGAAAATCACTGATGTCTAGGCACGGAAGTGAAAAGCTGCAGAGGAAAACTTAGAGGAACTTAAGAAAAAGAGGCAAACTCTGATCCAGGTATCCACCAGAATACACAGGGATGCTGATCAGCTTGCAGAAGAAGCTGAAGGAAAGACAGGAACCTAAACGGCCCAGCTCATCACAAAATCAAACACACTGAGGAAGAGATACAAAGAAAAACTGTGTGAATTAAAACAAGTGGAAGCAGAGCTGGAGACAAAGGCTACAGAACTCAGATCCATGCCATAATTATGGGAGTGAGGAGAGCATGGGAGAGCCCCTATATTCAGTTTAGAGATCTTGTTGTGTAATCAGATTGACTAAATTGACTAGATTGTGCATCATATTGATTGTCATTGATTAATTGTCTGTTTATTGCACTGTCCCTGTCAAATAATGTTCTTTAATGTTTGTTTTTGTCAAATGCTACAAGCACATTTTCATATTTGTTGGAAAGATTGTCAGATCATTCAGACCGTTACAAGTTGCCTTTGTTCTGCCTACAGAGTTGTGATCTTGATGTTTCTTATTTTTCAGCACTTTCAGTCCCATTAAATCTGTGGACAAAACTATTTGCAATGTGGTCACATGTGTTGCTATTTCGCAGATGAAAGGTCTTAAAGCAGACGGACAGTGACATTTTTTTATTGAACCAATCAACAGATTGTATGAAAATATTCTATTCTGTCTATTCCCGCGATTTAATATGGGTCACCAGCTTCCATAAATGACCTTATTTGCTCATAGCTCAGCCTTCACTTAGTGAGGCTGCAGTACCGCCATCTCTCGATAGGTGCGGGCATTGGTGACGTCACAACAGCAATACATAGTAAATGGCAGAACGAGAGCAAAGTGATTCGGACAGCGATTATTTTCTCGAGTTTGATGACCTCAATATAAATGATGACATTGAAAATGAGGAATCGGATGATGAAGTAGTTTTGGGTGGTGCTGAGGGGGTATTCAGCCTTATTTGTTGGAAAGAAGTGAGGGTTATGTTGCCTGCCTGTGCAGTGAGCCTCATCAGAGAAACATTCCCATCTGATCACTACAAGGGATTTTGCCTACCAAGATGAGATTTGTGAACAATGATATGTAAATAAAGTTTTGTAAAATCATATATTGAGTTTATTAATGTTCATGTCAATGTTATAATTCTCAGAGTTCAGCATTCATCAAAGTCGCATGTCATATACATTTGAATAATTTGAACACACTAAATTCTTCTCAATTTGAAAAGAAATATTACATACTATACCACCTTTGTATGAACGTTTGACAACACAGCAGAAATATACAAAGAAATACAAAAATCAATGGAGTATCACTCCAGATTAAGAAAATAACTAGTTTCCAGATATAGCAATTATTATATTCCAATAAATAACATTTCACAGTTATAATGGGCACCATTTTATGGTAGAAAATTGGGGTTCCATTTTTAAAAGCACATTTCTCTTACAATCTTAGGCTTATATTTATTTTTCTTAGCAAATATGTTGCTTCCCTAAAAATTGAAAGCTGAACTGTCATTGGTAATTACCTCCGCCAGGCCGAAAAGGCCAGGAGGAGGTTATGTTTTTGCCGAGGTTTGTTTGACTGTTTGTCAACTCCGTGTTCTTCAACGTTTTAGGCACAAAAGCACGCGCAAAACACTGGTGGCCTTGGCCCACCAGCGCGCCTCTGTTTGCGCGACGCTGCAAAACCTGACACGGGCACCTGTCCGCCGCCGCATTATTTGGCAGAAATCTGACCAACACAAACTCCGCATTCTTCAACATTTTAGGCACAAAAGCACGCGCAAATCACTGGTGGCCTGGGCCCGCCAGCATGCCTCTGTTTGCGCGACGCTGCAAAACCTGACACGGGCACCTGTCCGCCGTCGCATTATTTCCCAGAAATAATTTGATTTTGAAAATCATCCATTGCTTGGAATTCATTTAAAATGTTTAGTAAACATTTGCAGTGAATATTAAAAATACAAAACTTACCCTGTTTACTTCTCGTTTTCTGACAGCTGATTGCCTCGGTAGATCACCCTTGCTTTTCACGCCACTGTCACTGACACTTGTCTCAGAGTCAGACTGGGGAATCGAGGGATATATAGTTGGAATAGCCATTTTCTTTATCACCAATCTTTTTGCAAATTTAATTTCAAATTGCATCTTATTCTCGAAATCGCTGTAAACGAAATGTCTACTGCACATGTAGGGCGCTGACGAGGTGCAGGTGTGTGCGCACCTGAGGCAGATGCCTGAGAGCGGCGAGCCGTGACACCTGCAAAATATATGTGGACAAGAAAGACTGACAAACCTGGGTACTATTTCACTGGAGTCTGCTTTAATACAGAAGCTGAAGCAATAGGGAACACTGTATGTCTCTGTAATTGAGAGCTTTGCTTCTAAAAAACACAGGAGGATGGACTTCCAATATAAGTAACCGGTGAGTTAAACTGTCTTTCTTCAGCATGTTTTTCCCCCCTAACCGTTCTTATGATCATGAAAATATTTGGTAATTCCGAGAAATATCCGTAATCGCTGATTTTAAAACGTAAACATCAAGTGTTGCATGAAGCAAAACACAGCAGTGGCCGCGACAGTGTGCGTGTGTTTGCCGGTTGTGACGTCACACAGTCAGTGGCCATCTTAGCCCCTGATCGCTTGGCTCTCCAGGGCAGCATACTTTCAAGAGCACATTGTCACCATATGCGACATTTGTTGAGACCAAAACATGTGCAGTTTGCTTTAGCTCGTCTCAGACAACAATTTCAGATATGAATTAGCAATATTGAATTTTCGTCTGTCCGTCTGCTTTAAATCTGATTAAAGTGGCCTTAAAAATGGTCTTAAAAAGTCTTAAATTTAACTTCCTTAAACATGCAGATACCCTGTTAAATTTGTGAGAGTTGTTGGGCTTAAAATAAATTTCAGTAAGCTGTTGAGCTTCAGTTTCAAATATGTGTTTCATGGGTGATTTTATTTAGCTCTGGAAACTGCTTATAAAATGTTATATTAACGCAGGGACTGACAACAAGGTGATTTTCACAGGTGTGCAGGCTTAAACAGCGGGTGAGGTAAAATATGCACTAGAGCCCCAACAGGAAGCAGAGATGGTGGACATGAGAGAAATAATGGCGATTAGTCAACTAATCGAAAAAACAGTCGCTAGATGAGTCAACTACCAAAATAATCGTTAGCTGCAGCCCTACTTTCCTGACATAGCCCTGATCAACTTTCCTTTCTTCATTCTTTGATGCTGAACCCCACACTAGAAGGCAGAAAGTACCATTTTTATGTGGTCTTTGGTATGACTGGCCTGGACTTAAACCCACAACCTCCCAGTTATGGGGCAGTTGCTCTACGACTAGGCCACCACTTCGGCGCCCAATTCATGCGTGATTAAAAGCATTTTAAATGAAAGTCCAATTTTCATCCTTTTGTCTCCTTTTTAAACCTTGAGAACCATGTCAGCATGGAAAAATAATTTAGTCTCCTTTAAATAACTTGTTGAAGCTGAAACAGATTCATCACTGCTGTAATTATCACATGGAAGGTTCTTAGATATTTCTTACTAGCTGTTGCCTTTTTTTCTTTGGCCAGGGTATGCATTAATGCTTTGTGGCTTTTCTATTACTCGTATTTTCCTTGTCTTTTTGTCCCTCCAGAGGCTCCACAGCTACATGACCGTAAGGAGGAGGAGGTTCTCACTGTCCAGCAGCTCTGGAACCAGGAGAGCAACTCACGTCTTGGCCAGGAGGAACAAGATGCTGCACAGGTGAAAGAAGAAGAGGAAGAACTTTCTGCCAGTCAGGAGGAAGACGATTTTAGACTGAAACAAGAGGCTGATACCTTCATGGTGACTCCTACTGATGAGGACAATGACAACAATGAAACAGAACCAAACAGTGAGCAGCTCCTCTCTCACACCTGTCCTGACACCGAGAGCCAAGACCAGGGATCAGGAAAGAATGTAAACCCAGGATCAAGTAAACTTGAAGAACCAAAGAAGAGACTTCACAGAAACAGAAGTGACAGTAACTATGTCGAAAACTCACCTATGTTAGAGAATCGATGTGAAACATGTGGTCAAAATTTTACTCAAAGTGGTTCTTTGAAAACTCACATGAGAAATCACACAGGTGAGAAGCCTTTTTCTTGTGAAACATGTAGTCAAAGTTTTATTCAACGTGATAATTTGACAATTCACATGAGAATTCACACAGGTGAGAAGCCTTTTTCTTGTGAAACATGTGGTCAAAATTTTACTCAAAGAAGTCATTTGAAAACTCACATGAGAATTCACACAGGTGAGAAGCCTTTTTCTTGTGAAACATGTAGTCAGAGTTTTAGAGGACAAGGTAATTTGAAAACTCACATGAGAATTCACACAGGTGAGAAGCCTTTTTCTTGTGAAACATGTGGTCAAAGTTTTAGTGGACAAGGTAATTTGAAAACTCACATGAGAACTCACACAGGTGAGAAGCCTTTTTCTTGTGAAACATGTGGTCACAGTTTTAGAGTACAATGTAATTTGAAAACTCACATGAGAATTCACACAGGTGAGAAGCCTTTTTCTTGTGAAACATGTGGTCAAAGTTTTATTCAAAGCAGTTCTTTGAAAATTCACATGAGAATTCACACAGGTGAGAAGCCTTTTTCTTGTGAAACATGTGGTCAAAGTTGTAGTGGACAAAGTAATTTGAAAACTCACATGAGAATTCACACAGGTGAGAAGCCTTTTTCTTGTGAAACATGTGGTCAAAATTTTACTCAAAGTGGTTCTTTGAAAAAACACATGAGAATTCACACAGGTGAGAAGCCTTTTTCTTGTGAAACATGTGGTCAAAATTTTACTCAAAGGGATTCTTTGAAAAAACACATGAGAATTCACACAGGTGAGAAGCCTTTTTCTTGTGAAACATGTGGTCAAAGTTTTAGTGGACAAGGTAATTTGAAAACTCACATGAGAACTCACACAGGTGAGAAGCCTTTTTCTTGTGAAACATGTGGTCAAAGTTTTATTCAAAGTAGTTCTTTGAAAATTCACATGAGAATTCACACAGGTGAGAAGCCTTTTTCTTGTGAAACATGTGGTCAAAGTTTTAGTGGACAAGGTAATTTGAAAACTCACATGAGAATTCACACAGGTGAGAAGCCTTTTTCTTGTGAAACATGTGGTCAAAGTTTTAGTGGACAAGGTAATTTGAAAACTCACATGAGAATTCACACAGGTGAGAAGCCTTTTTCTTGTGAAACATGTGGTCAAAGTTGTAGTGGACAAAGTAATTTGAAAACTCACATGAGAATTCACACAGGTGAGAAGCCTTTTTCTTGTGAAACATGTGGTCACAGTTTTAGAGTACAATGTAATTTGAAAACTCACATGAGAATTCACACAGGTGAGAAGCCTTTTTCTTGTGAAACATGTGGTCAAAGTTTTATTCGAAGTAGTTCTTTGAAAATTCACATGAGAATTCACACAGGTGAGAAGCCTTTTTCTTGTGAAACATGTGGTCAAAGTTTTACTGGAAGAGGTCATTTGAAAACTCACATGAGAATTCACACAGGTGAGAAGCCTTTTTCTTGTGAAACATGTGGTCAAAATTTTACTCAAAGTGGTTCTTTGAAAAAACACATGAGAATTCACACAGGTGAGAAGCCTTTTTCTTATGAAACATGTGGTCAAAGTTTTACTGGAAGAGGTCATTTGAAAACTCACATGAGAATTCACACAGGTGAGAAGGCCACCTCCAGTTTCTCTCCGGTTGCCAGGTCCTTATGGCCGATGGACACTACACTGCTCGCCACAACAAGCTCTGCTGTTACATACACTGGAAAGTATGCAAAGAGTTAAAAATAGAAGTAAAAGGACCAGTATGGGAACACGATCCAGAGCCAGTCAGTGCCAACGGAGATACCACCATCTATTATGACAAGGAAATCCCAACTGGAAGACACATTGAAGGAGGAGCAATAAAACCGGACATAGTTATCTTGAACAAAAAGGACAAAACTGCCACAATAATAGATGTAACCATACCGAATGACTACGGCCTCAACAGAGCAGAAAGAGAAAAAATAAAATATCAAGACCTCAAAAATGACCTAAGGAGTACCTGGAGCCTGCAGGAAGCAGATATAATACCTGTGGTGGTGGGAGCAACTGGGATGGTGAAGAAAAACCTAAAAAAATATCTACAGGCGATACCCGGCTGTCCTAGTATCTGTGAAATACAGATCTCGGCACTAAGAGGAACAGTTTCTATCTCGAAGAGAGCCCTCGGATATAAAGCTTTGTGATTTAAAGTGTAACCATAGACTCCTGGTTGGGGCCCATTACACTTGAAATGAAATGAGATATAAATAAATAAAACAGTGAGAAGCCTTTTTCTTGTGAAACATGTGGTCAAAGTTTTAGTGGACAAGGTAATTTGAAAACTCACATGAGAATTCACACAGGGGGTACCCCCATCCCCGGGTCGTGGATGGGGGTAGCCCCTCACTATGAGTAATCATGGCGAGGGTAGCTTTGAATAACCAATAAGAAGCCATGGACGATGAGGAACCCAATATGAAAAATGAATAATACAGGAAAAAGATGCTGGAAAGGTACTGACCAGGATAAAACGGTCCCCTCAGCTCGTCTCTGCACTAGGCGGGCTGTTGAGAGCGATGGTGCAGCTTCGTCTTCGAGTGTCACAAGCACTCAACCGGGATTCCCATCAGACCAGCACAGATCTGGTCCTGGGTCCCAACAAGATCAAAAAAGGACTAAACGGTATACAAGAAAAGAAGAAACTGTAAAATGGTCCCTTGATGAGAAGAAAATTATTCTGTCCTGCTACGCCTATTCAAGGTATAAGAAGTGGGGCAGAAGGAAAAAGCATATATTTGAGGAGAAGATCAGAGAATCCGAGCTACCACCAGAAAAGAAAGCAGCCACCACCACCTCCAAATTAACATCTATAGTCTCTCAGGTCTCAAAATACTTAGGACAAGAAGAAATAGAAAAGATCAAATATGAAGCTCAAGCCCAAGCAATAAAAGATTATCAAGATGCCAACCTATTTGAACAACAAGAATACAAACAAAGTCAGTGGAGCATGGAGGAAAGATGGGTTTTAATATGGTCAGCCAAGTACGTCAAGATGAAATACAGCAACCAGCGGGAACGATGCAATGAGTGGCAACGAATCTTTTTCCATCACTGCCCGGATAAAACTGGCGTACCCCGAGCCAAACTCACAACCCAGAGACACAACTTCCTCACCCAAAGGTACTTCACAGAGCAACAATTGGAGTACATGCACACTGAAATAGGAAAAATGGCACAGAATAACATCTGCCCAGTTGAGTGTGCACTACCACTAATTGAAAAACCTCTTGAACAAACTTGTCAAACACACCCTACAGAGGTGCCACCAGGCCACCCAGGTGAATCCCCTGCAACTTCTGGCTCAGAATCAAAACGTCCTGATGAAGCAACAAGGGGGAGTGTAGACCAGGACCCAATAAGGAAACAGATCAACCCCCAAATAGAAATGAGCCAACATCAACTAGAAATGGAAGAGGAACTTGCCAACAAAATAGAAGAAACAAAAAAAATGACAATGAAAGAACGTCCTAAATTAATTAAGCTCAAAGAGAATAAAGAATTCAAATTACTACTGCAAAAGGTCACTAGAGGCCTATGTGAACTTGTACCTCAGGGGGTCAGTCTGACAGAGCTTAACTGCATAAACTTTGGTGCAGCGTGGTATGTGCAGAGTAAGCTAGCTCCACAGCATAAAGAAAAAACTGAATGTCGAACCAAAACAAAAATCTCCACACCCATTTGGAAAAACAAACTTCAAGGAAAAATTAATCGATTTAGGGCAGAAATTTCTCAAATGACTTATTACATACAGAACCAAAACTGCACTACTAAATTACTGAGGGTAATCAACAGAATCCAAGAAAAATATAACATTAGGAAAGAGCAAATAATAGGAAAAATAGCAGAGCACCAGGCGCAAGTCAAGGCCCTAGCAGCCCAAATCAGAAACGGCAACGAAGAGAGAACTCAAAACTGATCAATAAATTATTTGCAGAGAACCCAAAACAAGTCTACAGGAGGTTTATAGATGATGCCATTGAAGTAGAGGCACCTCCTGAAAAAAACCCAACTGGAAACGTTCTGGAGAAATCTGTTTGAGGACCCAGTGCAGCATAAAAATAATAATTGGATTCAAACCAGTGCTGAGAAAAATAAAGGAAAACAGATGCCCTCATTAAAAATCACAGAAGAAACAGCTCAAGAAAAAATCAGGAAATACCTTAACTTCAAATCCCCTTGAATAGATAAAATACCAAACTTCTGGCTCAAAAAGATAACAGCACTGCACAAACACTATGCAGAGCCATTTAACCGACTTGTTAGGGGAGAGGAAGAAGCACCAGAGTGGTTCACATATGGAAATACCATACTCCTGCCCAAGAGTCCTGAAACCCAACAAGTCAGTAAATACAGACCCATCTTTTGCCTCCCGACCACATACAAATGGCTGACAGGACTCATTACTGAGGCCATTTATGAACATCTGGATGCAGAAAACTACTTGCAACCACAGCAAAAAGGCTGTATAAGAAATAAACTGGGAGCCAAAGAACAACTGCTCATTAATAAAACCATCCTGGAAGACTGCAAGAGGCGTGAGAGAAATTTAAGCATGGCGTGGATCGACTACAAAAAGGCATTCGACAGCGTCCCCCACTCCTGGATAATACTGGTGATTTCAATATTGATTTACTGAATCCACATCAACAAAATGTAGTTACAGAGTTCATGAACTCTATGTACAGCATGAGTCTATATCCCACAATAACACATCCCAGTAGAATCACAGTTCACACTGCTACACTTATTGACAACCTGTTTGTCAATGTTATTGATAAGAAAATAGAAAGTGGATTATTGATAAATGATATAAGTGACCACTTGCCAACCTTTGCACTTATCCATGGCCACACGGGGGCCAACACAGAAAAAATTTCAAAATTGTTCAGATACAAATCACCAAATGCAATCAATTCTTTTAAAGAGGACTTGCTGAAGCAAGACTGGACAGAAGTCTATGTATCAGATGTAAACGAAGCCTATGACACATTTATAAACATTGTAACCACTCTATGAAAAAAACTGCCCATTAGTAAAAAAAAAAAAAGCTTTAACATAAATTTGCTGATAAGCCATGGTTAACTAAAGGACTACAAAAGGCGTGTAAAAAGAAAAATTTATTATATAAAGCTTTCCTAAAGAAAAGGACAAAAGAAGCAGAGCAGCGGTATAAAACATACAAAAATAAGTTAACATATATAATAAGATGTAGTAAAAGAGACTATTACAGTAAAGAACTGGAGAAAAAGAAAGACAGCATTAAAAATACATGGACAATACTCAACAGTATCCTTGGAAATAAAAGCAGAAATACAAGCAACCCAACCAATATTCCAAAAAATAATAAAACGACTCGTAGAGTGTGAATATAGCTTCACCTACAGATGAATTTAATAATTTTTTTGTTAACATTGGACCTAATTTGGCTCGAAAAATACCCACTCCGGTGCCTACAGGTGATACAATATGCAATAACACTGCTGTAAAAGACTCCATCTTCATAAAGAACACAGACGAAAGAGAGGTCATTGAAATTGTTAAATCGTTCAGAAGTAAAACATCTACGGACTGTGATGGTATTGACATGCTCTTAGTCAAAACTGTTATTGAATGCCTAGTAAAACCACTGACGTATATCTGTAACCTGTCTCTCCAAACGGGTATATTTCCCAATGCAATGAAAATAGCTAGCAAGTAATAACGATATACAAGACGGGCGACAGAGGGGAACTCTCAAACTATAGACCAATTTCACTATTACTGCAATTTTCCAAGATACTTGAAAAAATATTCTATGAGAGAATTGACAACTTCATACTGAAGAATAATTTATTGTGTGAGCAGCAATATGGGTTCAGACACAAGAGGACAACTGCATATGCCCTAATGGAATTTACAGAAAAAATATCAACAGCCATTGAAAATAAAGAGTATTCAGTTGGAGTATTCCTGGATCTTAAAAAAGCATTTGATACAGTAGATCATAATTTATTATTAAAGAAACTACAAAATTGTGGTATTAGAGGGGTAGCACTGTCCTGGTTAAGTAGTTACTTAAAGAATAGATACCAGTATGTATGTGTTAGCAACAAAAACTCACAGTTACTGAAGGTTACCTGTGGTGTCCCACAGGGTTCAGTTTTGGGACCATTATTATTCAATATGTATATAAATGATATATGTAAAGTTTCAGAAAAAATGGACTTAATATTGTTTGCCGATGACACTAATCTATTATGCAGCGGAAACAATTTGGAACAACTTCTGGATACACTCGGAAAGGAATTAGGAAAGCTTAAACTGTGGTTTGATTCAAACAAATTAACGCTCAATTTAAGTAAGACAAAATTTATAGTCTTTAACAACCATCACAACAACCCAGTACCTAAACTCAGTGTAAATGGTGTAGAGATTGAAATGGTATCTGAAACTAAATTTCTTGAGAGTAATAATTGATAATAAACTGTGTTGGAAGTCACATATTAATTATATTACAGGTAAAGTATCCAAATCAATTGCAGTATTACACAGAGTGAAATATTTGCTGAATCAACCCACACTATACACCTTGTATCATTCATTAATACTCCCATACATGACATATTGTAATGAGGTATGGGGAAATACCTATAAAACAAACATATATCCACTCTTTATGCTTCAAAAGAGAGCTATTAGAATAATAAACAAAGCAGCTTACAGGGAACCAACAAACCCACTTTTTCTTAAACAAAAAACTCTCAAGCTGAAAGATCTGGTTGACTTTAAAACTGCAATAATAATGTTTAAAGTGAAGAATTTATCACTGCTCGCAAATATCCAAAAGTTGTTCCAAATAAGGGAGAAACGATATTGCTTCAGAGGAACATGTATATTTCAAAAGCCTACAGTGAGAACAACCACCAAGCAACACTGTATTTCAGTGCAAGGAGTCAGATTATGGAACGATCTTGGACCTAAATTAAAATCATGTACAACGCTTGGACAATTTAAACAAAAACTGAAGGAAGAAATACTCCAAACATATATACAAGACGACATGTAAAATCACATAAGGATTGCCATATCCAGCCTGTGTTGTGTTGTAGCCTAGTTTTTTTTTTTTCCTGTCACATTTTGTCTTAGATTTGTTTTTGAATAGTAATCGCTTAACTTAGCTTAGCTTAGTTTTGTTTTATTTTTTTTTTGTCACATTTTGCCTTAGCTTTGTTTTGAATTGTAATCGCTCTTGTCTGTTTTCTCTTTTTTCTCTTTCGAATTCTTGGATGGAATATGGGTGGGCAATATAAGCTGCGGCTTCAGCCATCACCCATTTCGGATAACTTGCGTTGAATTGTATAATCAGAGGAGTCATTGTCTAATTTGACCTCGTTGTTATATTATTCAGTTTCTTTTAACCTGTACTGTACTATCCGAAATAAATTCATTCATTCATTCATTCATACACTGTCTGGAGCTGTATAACATCAGCCCAGAGATTAAAACTTTTCTGGAGGTGCAGATGGCCTTGACATCGGGTATGATTTAAGCAAAGGCAGAACAAGAAACGGGAACAAGAGAGTGAATCATCTGCTCTACATGGACGACCTCAAGCTATACGCAGAATCTGAACAGAAACTAAATCAACTTGTCAGTACTGTTCACATGTTTTCAAAAGACATCTGCGTGGAATTGGGACTTGACAAGTGTGCAAAATGTACAATAAAAAAAGGAAAGAAAACAGCATCAGAGAACATCCAAATAGAAGACAATAAGCACATCAAAGACCTGGCAGGGGAATCAGCGTATAAATATCTGGGCATAGAAGAAAACACAACTATTGAACACAGAAAAATGAGGGAAATGGTCAAAAATGAATACCAACATCGCCAAAAGAAAATCTGTAAATTAAATTTAACACCTAAAAATAAAATCACTGCAATAAACCAGTTGGCAGTACCAGTTGCACATATGGATTTGGGGTGATAGACTGGCCACAGGGGGAACTGGACAAGTTGGATGGTTGGACCAGGAAGACCCTAACCCTTCATAAGGTAACATACAGAAACCAATGCCTAGATAGGATATACAGTATATGCCACGTAAAGAGGGAAGGCTGGGCCTAATTAAAATAAACCAGGCCTACAGGGCAACAATGATAAGCATTGGTCAATATCCTAAAAGCGCCAATGATGAGACGGTGGAAAAGGTCACCCAACATCATGAAACCCTCAGTATTAACACATCCATAACTAAACAAGCCGAGACCTTTGCAGGAGATTTATTAGATAACATGAAAGCCAGTCTACAAAACCCAGCAACAAAAATAGCTAGAAAGACGAGGGAAAAATACAGCAAAAGGACACAGGAGGAAAGAAAAGAAAGATGGAAACAACATAAGCGAGCAGGACGTTTCCAGGAGGAACTCAACAGGGAGTACATCGATAGGGAAGAGACATTGCGCTGGATCAGGAATGGAGATCTGGGGTACGACGAGGAGAGACTAGTGGTTGGAGCACAAGACCAGGAACTTCTAACCAATGGCTTTAAAAAAATGGCAGGATTGTCACAGAGTGACAAATGTCGATTCTGTCATGTAGCGGTGGAGAGTGCAAGCCACCTACTCTCCGGTTGCCAGGTCCTCATGGCTGATGGACACTACACTACTCGCCACAACAAGATTTGCCGTTACATACACTGGAAAATATGCAAAGAGTTAAAAATAGAAGTAAAAGGACCAGTATGGGAACACGATCCAGAGCCAGTCAGTACCAACGGAGATACCACCATCTATTATGACAAGGAAATCCCAACTGGAAGACACATTGAAGGAGGAGCAATAAAACCGGACATAGTTATCTTGAACAAAAAGGACAAAACTGCCAAATTAATAGATGTAACCATACCGAACGACTACGGCCTCAACAGAGCAGAAAGAGAAAAAATAACAAAATATCAAGACCTCAAAAATGACCTAAGGAGCACCTGGAATCTGCAGGAAGCAGACATAATACCTGTGGTGGTGGGAGCAACTGGGATGGTGAAGAAAAACCTAAAAAAAATATCTACAGGCGATACCCGGCTGCCCTAGCATCTGTGAAATACAAATCTCAGCATTAAGAGGAACAGTCACTATCTTGAAGAGAGCCCTCGGATATAAAGCTTTGTGATTTAAAGTGTAACCATAGACCCCTGGTTGGGGCCCATTACACTTGTAATGAAGTAAGATATAAATAATTAAAACAGTGAGAAGCCTTTTTCTTGTACATCATGTGGTCAAAGTTTTAATCGACGGGGTAATTTGAAAATTCACATGAGAATTCACACAGGCAGTGGCCTTTTCCCTCAGGCTAGCCAGCACATGCCCCGGGTCACAGATGGGGGCACCCCCTCACTATGAGTAATCATGGCGAGGGCAGCTTCAAATAACCAATAAGAAACCGTGGATGATGAGGAACCCAATATGAAAAATGAATAAAACAGGAAAAAGATGCTTGAAAGATACTGACCAGGATAAAACGGTCCCCTCAGCTCGTTTTTGCACCAGGCGGGCTTTTGAAAGCGATGATGCAGCTTCATCTTCGAGTGTCACAAACACTCAGCCAGGATCCCCATCAGCCCAGGACAGATCTGGACCTGGGCCCCAGCAAGATCAAAAAAGAACTAAAAAATATACAAGAAGAGAAGAAACGGTAAAATAGTCCTTTGAGGAGAAGAAAATTATCCTGTCATGCTTTGCCTATTCAAGGTATGAGAAGTCGGGCAGAAGAAAAGAGCAGATATTTGAGGAAAAGTTGAGAGACTCCGAGCTATCCCAAGAAAAGAAAGTGGCCACCACCACTTCCAAATTAACATCTATTGTCTCTTGGGTCTCAAAATACCTCAGACAAGAGGAAATTGAAAAGATCAAGTCTGAAGCTGAATCCCAAGCAATAAAAGACTATCAAGACGCCAACCTATCTCAACAACAAGAATACAAGCAAAGTCGGTGGAGCATGGAGGAAAAAATGGGTTTTAATATGGGCAACCGAGTACGCCAAAATGAAATGCAGCAACCAGCGGGAACGATGCAATGAGTGGCAACGAATCTTCTTCCGTCACTGCCCGAATAAAATTGGCGTACCCCGAGCCAAACTTACAACCCAGAGACACAACTTCCTCACCCAAAGGTGCTTCACAGAGCAACAACTGGAGCACATGCACACAGAAATAGGAAAAATGGCACAGAACAACATATGCCCAATTGAGTATCCGTTGCCACTACCTGAAAAACCTCTGATGGAACAACCTTATCAAACGCAGCCTATAGAGGTGCCACCAGACCACCCAGGTGATTTCCCTGCAACCTCTAGCTCAGAATTAGAACACCCTGACGAAGCAGCAAGGGGGAGTGCAGGCCAGGCACCACTAAGGAGGCAGCTCTGCCCCCAAATAGAAATGAGCCAAGAAGAACTAGAAATAGAAGAGGATCTTGCAAAATAATAGAAGAAACAAACAAAAAAAAAATGACAATGAAAAAACGTCCTAAATTAATTAAGCTTAAAGAGATTAAAGAATTCAAATTATTACTGTTAAAGGTCAACAGAGGGCTAACTGTACTTTTTCCTCCAGGGGTCAATCTGACAGAGCTGAACTGCATAAACTTCGGAGCAGCGTGGTATATGCAGAGCAAGCTCACTCCAGAAAATAAAGAAAAAAATGAACGTCGAGCCAAAACAAAAATCTCCACATCTATTTGGAAAAAGAAACTTCAAGGAAAACTTAATTGAATTAGGGCTGAAATCTCTCAAATGACTAATTACATACATAACCGAAATTGCACTGCCAAATTATAGAGTTATCAACAGAATTCAAAAAAATATAACATTAGGAAAGAGCAAATTATAGGGAAATATAGCAGAGCACCAGGATCAAGTCAAGGCCCTAGCAGCCCAAATTAGAAACAGGCAAAAGAGAGAACTCAAAACTGATAGATTAACTATTGACAGAAAACCCAAAACAAGTCTATAGGAGGCTTGCAGAAGACACCATAGAAGTAGAGGTACCTCCTAAAAAAAATACAGCTGGAAACATTCTGGAGAAACCTATTTGAGGACCCAGTACAACATAAAAAGTAATAATTGGATTCAAACTAATGCCCATAAAAAAAGGAAAAAGACAAATGCCCTCATTAACCCTCAAGCGACCGAGTGGGGTCATTTACGACCCCAGCCATCTAATGTAATGTGCCGTCTCTTTATTTTTTATCCGAATTTTCTTTCCTAGCATGAGTGTGTCAGTCTACTAATCCTACACACTTTCATAGTTTTTTTGCAGGGATCAACCAATTGGTGTGGCGTAGACATCGCAAACTCTTGTGGGGTCATTTATGACCCCGAAGAGAAGCACTGGTTTTTAAACATTGGTTTTATAAATTTTATTCAAATGTTCCACTTCTAATCAGTACTTTATATTGTATTTCAGTGAACCATGGCTAACAGACCTAGGATAGCAAGATTTACAGCTGCTGAAGCATTGAGACTAATACTTTGTTTGTCTGTTTGTTTGTTTGTCTGTTAGCAAGATAACTCAAAAAGTTATGGACGGATTTTCATGAAATTTTCACAGATTGTCAGAAATGGGGTATCCTACAGATGATTAGATTTTGGTGGTGATCCGGATCACCGTCCACAAGAAAACCGCCATTACGCAAAATGCCATAATAGGTATCATGATCATCATCGTAACTACAAAAAATAGGTATCATCATCATCGTGATGATGATGATATGATGACTATGATGATGATGATACCTATTATTGTTACTACAATGATGATGATACCTATTATTGTTGTAACTATGATGATGATGATACCTATTATTGTAACTGTGATGATAATAACTATGATGATGATGATGATGATACCTATTATTGTAACTATGATGATAATAACTATGTTGATGATGATGATAATGATGATACCTATTATTGTAACTATGATGATAATAATGCTCAGATGATAATGCGCAGACCTTCGAGTGCTTTTCTAGTCTTAAATACAGGGAGTAGTTTTGGTATGATAAACCTCCAACCAGCCATTTATAATAAGGATCCCTGTACAGAGCACAATGGGGTCATAAATGACCCCACTTGGTCATTTCAGTACGTAAAATAGCTTGGTCGCTTGAGGGTTAAAAATCAGAAGAAACTGCTAAAGAAAAAAAAAAATCAGGAAATATCTCTAGTTCAAATCCCCTGGAATAGATAAAATACCAAACTTCTGGCTCACAAAGGTAACACTGCACAAACACTATGCAGAGGCATTTAGCCAACTTGTTAAAGGAGAAGAAGCAGCACCACAGTGGCTCACATATGGAAATACCATACTCCTGCCCCAGAGCCCTGAAACCCAACAAGTTAATAAATACAGACCCATCTGATGCCTCCCCACCACATACAAATGGCTGACAGGACTCATTACTGAGGCCGTCTATGAACATCTGGATATACAAAACTACTTGCAACCGCAGCAAAAAGGCTGCATAAGAAATAAGCTGGGGGCCAAAGAACAACTGCTCATTAACAAAACAATCCTGGAAGACTGCAAGAAGCGTGAGAGAAACTTAAGCATGGTGTGAATAGACTACAAAAAGGCATTCAACAGTGCCCCCCGTTCCTGGATAATACACTGTCTGGAGCTGTATAACATCAACCCAGAAGTTAAAACTTTTCTGGAGGTCCAGATGGCTAAGTGGAAAACCACAATTACACTTAACCATCAAGAAGGGCAAACAACAATCCCAGACATCAGGATCCAGCGAGGAATATTCCAGGGGGACAGTCTCTCGCCATTGCTCTTCTGTCTGTGTATCGACCCCTTAAGCAAAATCCTATCAGATCTTGATATCGGGTATGATCTAACCAAAGGCAGAACAAGAAACGGGAACAAGAGAGTGAATCCTCTGCTCTACATGGACGACCTCAAGCTTTACGCAGAATCTGAACAGAAACTAAATGAACTTGTCAATCCTGTTCACATGTTCTCAAAGGACATCTGCATGGAATTTGGACTTGACAAATGTGCAAAATGTACAATAAAAAGGAAAGAAAACAGCATCAGAGAACATCCAAATAGATGACAATAAGCACATTAAAGACCTGGCGGACAATTCAGCATGTAATATCTGGGCATAGAGGAAAACACAACTATTGAACACAGGAGAATGAGGAAAATAATCAAAAAAAAGAATACCAACATCGTCTAAAGAAAATCCGTAAATCAAACTTGACACCTAAAAATAAGATCACTGCGATAAACCAGGTGGCAGTACCAGCTTTCACATATGGATTTGGGGTGATAGACTGGCCACAGGGGGAACTGGACAAGTTGAATGTTTAGACCAGGAAGACCCTGACTCTGCACAAGGTAACATTTAAAAATCAATGCTTAGATAGGCTATATACTGTATACCCTGTAAAGAGGGAGGGCTGGGCCTAATTGAAAAAAACCAGGCCTACAGGGCGACAATAATAAGCATTGGTCAAAACCTAAAAAGTTCAAATGACGAGACAATGGGAAAAAGTCACCCAACACCATGAAACCCTTAGTCACTTCACATCTATAACTAAACAAGCCAAGGCCTTTGCAGGAGACTTATTAGACAACATAAAAGCCAGTCAACAAAACCCAGCAACAAAAATAGCTAGAAAGACACGGAAAAAATACAGCAAAAGGACACAGGAAGAAAGAAAAGAAAGATGGCAACAACATAAGCGAGGAGGGCGCTTTAAGGAGGCACTCAATAGGGATTATATAGATAGGGACGAGGCATTGCGCTGGATCAGGAATGGAGATCTGGGGTACGACGAGGAGAGACTAGTGGTTGGAGCATAAGACCAGGGACTTTTGACTAATGGCATTAAAAAAATGGCAGGACTCAGAGTGACAAATGTCGATTCTGTCATGCAGCGGTGGAGAGTGCAAGCCACCTACTGTCCGGCTGCCAGATCCTGATGGACACTACACTGCTCGCCACAACAAGATCTGCTGTTACATACACGGGAAAATATGCAAAGAATTTAAAATGGAAGTAAAAGGACCAGTATGGGAGCATGATCCAGAGCCAGTCAGCTCCAATCGAGGTATTACTATCTTTCATGACAAGGAAATTCCAACTGGAAGACACATAGGAGGAGCAATAAAACCAGACATTGTCATCTTGAACAAAAAGAACAAAACTGCCAAATTAATAGATGTAACCAAACCAAATGACTACGGCCTCAGTAGAGCAGAAAGAGGGGAAAAAAGTAAAATATTAAGACCTCAAAAACGACCTAAGGAGCACCTGGAAACTGCAGGAAGCAGATATTATACCTGTGGTGGTGGGAGTAACTGGGATGGTGAAGAAGAACCTGAAAAAATATCTACAGGTGATCCCCGGCTGCCCTAGCATCTGTGAAATGCAGCAATCAGCGGAACAGTCTCCGTCTTGAAGTGAGCCCTCAGACACAAAGCTTTCTGATTTAAAGTGTAACCATAGACCTCTGGTTTGGGCCCATTGCACTTGTAATGAAATGTGATGCAAATAAATAAACAGTGAGAAGCCTTTTTCATGTGAAACGTGGTCAAAGTTTTACTGAACATTCTACTTGTTAAAATCACATGGGAATTCACACAGGTGAGAAGCCGTTGTCTTGTTCAGTCTGTCAAAAATTAAAATCTCAGATGAGGTGCTGTACTACACATCTTTTGATTTTATTTTCAGTTTTAAGTCTCATTTGAGTGAATGAAATGTTCTTTAAATTGTTGAAGCTGTGTTGTAAAAATAAATCAGTTTGGTAAGAACATGCATCATCTGCATATTGACTCTGCTTTGGGCTCTCAGACCTCTAATCATCATTAATGTGTCCGATGCATGGACATCGTAAGCATTTTTAATGTGGAGGGCACATTGTGGTGAGGGGTCTGGAGGGTCCTCCTTACCCAAAAATGTAAATGTAATGGATACCATTTCCTGTAATTGCATGTTTTACCACATTACTGATGGTATAAGATAAGATAAGATAAGATAAGCCTTTATTAGTCCCACAACGGGGAAATTCCAGGATTGCAACAGCACAGGGATAGCAACACTCAGAGCAACAATCAGAAGGCAAGAAAAAAAACAAGCAAGCAAGAGCAGCTAATATACATATGTACATATTACTATAAAATATATATATATACACACACACAGACACACAGTGCAGAGCATTGCAGCTAGGTGGAATAAATATGTAAGTATATAAACACACAGTGCGGAGCATTGTAGCTAGATGGAATAAATATATAGATATATAAATATAAACACACCCAGTGCTGAGCATTGTAGCTAGATGGAATATATGGTATAGTTTGAACATGATTTTTTTTTTTAATTAAAATGGTAAATAAGCAGTTGAAGTGCAGTGTGAACTCAATTTACATGCTCAAACGGGAGTAGAATAAAGGATAAACTTATTTAATGCTACCTCTTTTATTTTTGATTGTTAGTAACTCAATATCTGTTGACCTACATAACCATACACAAAATTATATACAGCACACAATTCGTTTTCACCCTTCCACAAAAAAAAGAACTTGCAGCGGCATGATAAAAAATAATAAAGCAGCGATGCTGTAGTTTTATTATCATACCGCCGTCACGGGCTCCGCTCCCGGCGCCGTGGATGCGCGCCGGGAGCGAGCCCACGGCTCTCAGAGAAGAAACAAAGTGCGTGTCAGCAGCAGCAGTTGGAGTGAGAGAGAGAGGGTTTGCGTTACAGAGTTGCAGCATATATACCCAACTATAACAATACATCAAAGAGCAGATTCACAGCAGTTGGTCTGATCAAAGGGACTGCAGAACAGGCATGAGACATTTGCATTTGTAAGACCTACATAACAATAGGCAGATGCAGCCTCTGCTCTGGCTTGCAGGACAAAGAGGTTACCAGGCTCATCTACATATTGAACTGTCTCTCGGTCACAGTAAGGACAGGACGCATGAACACTATACATGAATGGCACATTACATCACAATACATGCATGGCACATTGCATCACAATACATGCGTGGCACATTGCATCACGATACATGAATGGCACATTACATCTCAGTAGTGCAGCGGAAAAAACCAAGAGAAGAGAGCTGACTGTCCTGTGTGTTGTGGGGGGTTGAATCAACCCGCCACAAACTTGTAATAACTGGAAACTGAATAAAGTTTAATGGCATCGTAATGGATTTTTTTTCATTATTGTCCGTTCATTCTATCTCCTGTAACCATCAATGACATTACACCCAATACTTTTTCCATGAGACAGCAAGGATCCACCCTTGTACACTGCTGACTCAGCATTCTCAAAAACAATGCTTTTCTGTTTGCTCTATTAAAACTCTCTGCTCTGTTTTGAGATTTTGAATCTTCTCGTGGCACTCGCTTGTTTGCAGAACATGACATTTTCCCTTCTTGGCCAATTTGTAAATAAATACCCAGAAAAGGCATCTTTGATTTTGCACTGTATTACCCAGATCAACAAGGGACATGTATTGATATAAAGAAAAATCCATGACATCATGTCTTATTGTTTATATTTAACACAAATCAGATTTTGCTTTTGAGCATTGATTCACTTAAATATTTTATATAATTAAAGTTAAATGGCATGGAGAAAATAGATGATTCCCTTCAGTGAATATTTTGTGGCACCACCTTTTGCATCAATCACTGCCAACAAGCGATCTTAATTCATCCTCTTTAAAGGGAAAACCAGGCTACTGTGTAGTTTGGTATCATTGGGCCTTGATTAGATTTGTGCGTAAATCACCTCGGTAGGAAAAGCTTAATTGAGATTCATGAACGCTGTGAAACCCTTCCTGTTGATATGACATGTAGTCAAGAACAGAAAGAAACTCCTCAGAGGCTGCAGCTGAAGTCATCTCCAATTAAGTAGAGGTGAGAGGGAAAAATATTTTTTTCTATGAGTAATGAAGTGATTGTACAGGAAAAGCAAAGACTAGGATGGAGGTGACAGATGCTACAGCAAATAAATGTAATAGCTGGAAGAAGCTCATCGGGTCGTAGGTCTGATGACACGTTAACAAAATTGGTCATCGACCTGTGACCTCAGGTGTCCTGGTGCCAAGTGCACATTCGGACACCCTTATGCTTGAACATGGTGTTCACTATGGACAAACTGGTTCGCACAGAAGTTCAATAACTGAACACCACTCGGGTTCAGATCAGGCAGGCCGTTCCTCCCAGTCACTGATGGGATATTAAGTTAATTTAATTAACTCAGCCAAACTTTTAAGAACTGTAATCTGGAGCTTAAATGTATGAATATCTGATTAAATCTTATGGGCTATATTCAGGTTTAAAAGTTTTTCTGGCATTTGCATATTGTGATCATCATACCTAACAGCTTAAAGTTGAAATCTGTGGCAATGACAAGTGACATTTAGGTGCATTTAGATTCACACAAGCTCTACGAGTGGTTGGAGGCAGGAGTAGAATTTGTTTGTAGTTAAGAAAGCTCAGAGCTACTAACAATTTGATACGTGAAAAACAAATTTAAACCGACAACAGTGTCACATGCTGACAATGACTGTGGTGATATGCATATAATATGATAGGAAGTGTGGTAAGATGGCGGCCATGGGTGAAGTGGGAGGTGACCACCCACCTTTCTGGTGGTGGCGTCAGCAGGGGTATAAAGGGTAAATGCAGAAGAGACTCTGTCTCTTCATCATTGACCCCTTGGCCTGCATGGAGCGTCTGAGATTCTGTTTGTAATAAAGTATATTCAGCTGCACACTGAGCCTCCTGATTTACCAAGTTATGGACACAATATTTGGCGACGAAGAGACCAAGGGGATGGAGTGAGCTGTGGCCACTTATTGGTCATTTTTAGAGGTCCTGGGTGAGCTGCCTATACCCTGGGCTAGGTGGTATGCGGCATTTCAAAATTATTTGGTTGCCCTTAACCTCGGCGAGCTAGAGAAGCTGCGTGCGAGGGCTTTTCTTTTTCATAGTCTTGGGATTGCGGGTCAGTGGATCCTTGGCACATTAGGGGAAGCCGATAATTATGAGGATGTGGTGGAGCTAATGGCGTGCTATTTTTGTGCCCCTGAGAACGTCATTATCCGGCGTATAAAGTTTAGGCACCACCACCAGTGGATAGGAGAGTTGGTACAGCGCTTCGTCGCAGACCTACATCAACTGGCATGGGAGTGCCACTTTGGAGCTCTGGAGGATGAAATGGTCCGTGATCAGTTGGTGGAGCGTGTCCTTTGTTCTACAGCATGGTCGAGGCTCCTGACCTACCTGGGTGAACTGACCTTGGCCATGGCTATTGATCGCAAAGCAGTGCGAGGCAGCGGAACAACTGCCTGAAGACCTCCATGAGAGAGACACGTCGACGCGTAGAGAACCAAGTTGCAGGACGCTGGCTGTGGACTTCAACAATGAGGACGACATGAGTGATGAAGAATATGCCGCCGTTGTAAGAATTAGGTCCACCCCGGTACACCAAAATGTTTTGGCTGCGGGTCCGCAAGACACCGATATAAGGCAAGGAGCGAGTCGGACGAACGGTGGTTGCGCCACGGACCGGTTTAATGTCAGACAATATTTTCAGGGACCAGCCTTTAAAGTGTGGTGGATAAATACAACAAAAGGGCATGATACGACCGGCATAAAAACTGGTATTTTCTAAATATAATAATAAACGTGAACGTCCTCTTAACATCGTGACAACAACAACACGAGTAACATCTTCTCTGCCCACAACACTCTCTGGTCGCTATGGTAACATTTAAACATGCCTTCAAAATAAGATACACCACAAACACAAATATAAAGTGCATGAAAAATACAACTCACCACAACGCTGAATCAGTGGCAGCCCTGAGCTTGTTTCTCTGCAACGAGACGGTCCCATCTAGGGGTAATGGGAGACAGTGACACCCAAAGTGTGTTGCTTATGTCCAGACTTCGTAATTTTGTTTTGGTTGCTGTCGCTGCAGAAAACCCCGCTTCACACAGATAGGATGTCGGAAATGACAGCAGGGTTTTCAGTGCTGTTGTGGTGATCTCAGGGTATTCAGCCATGACTTTAATCCAGAACACCGGCAGAGCTGTAGTCTCGAACATACTTTTAAGGCCGCCATCATTTGCGATCTCCAACAGTTGATCTTCTTGCACAGATATATTGGATTCACCTGGTTTGTTGAGAAATGGGTCGTGGAGCCATTCTCTGGCAGTTCGTGAATCTTTTGTGGTTGGAAAGTAGTGCTCGAACTCTTAAAAGCAAAGACAGGTGATCGTGCACCAGCTGGGAGAATGAAGGCTCGGGTTCAGTCTCTTCCAAAATCCCTGCTAATGTTTGAAACATGTCAAATATACCTCCATTCATGCGCCGTCCCCACAAATCTAATTTGGCTTTAAATGCAGCTACTTTATCTGCCAACTTGAAGACAGTTGTCATTTTCCCCTGAAGTGACAGATTGAGTTCATTGAGCAGGCTGAATATGTTGCACAAGTAAGCAAGTTTTGCGATCCATTCCTCATCACTGAAATGTGCTGCCAGCGGTGACTTTTTTCTGAGAAAAATCTCCGCAGCGGCTCTCGTAATTCAAACACTCTGGCCAGCGATCTCCCTTGGGATAACCAGTTTATTTCTGTGTAAAAGAGAAGGCGTCTGTGCTCCACCTCCATCTCCTCACAAAGCTGCTCGAATAGGCGCGAGTTAAGGGCATGTGCTTTGATGTGGTTAATAACTTTAATTACATCATTCAATACGCTGTTAAGTTCCAGTGGCGTTTTTCGGGTAGCCAGCATTTCCCTGTGAATGACACAATGCGTAGACTCACACTCAGGTGCAACCTCCTTAATCCGAGCAGTTAAACCAGACAGCCTTCCGGTCATGGCATTCCTGCACGTGGGTTTTTGATTCACTAATTCCCGGCCTTGAATGTTAGCGGTAACGTATCACGTCACCGAGACAAGCGTCTTGACGTGCGTCAAGAGTGAGCCATAGACTGATGTAACGGAGAGAATACAGTAATTTTTCAAAATAAAACATCATTCAGCCTCAGATAATGAATAAAATGGAAGTAATGTAAGTTATTTATTCTTTCTGTGCCAAATGGCCCACGGACCAGTCGTGGCCCGGGGGTTGGGGACCTCTGCCTTAGGTTCAAGGTTCTGGGATTTAGTTTTAGATACATGGCTATATTTTACTTTTAGACTGTAGATCAAGGCGGCAGAATAATCCGCCTGGCCGTGTAGGGGGAGCCAGCAGTCCACCTGGCCCCTTTAGTTTAATTTGGTGTGAATGGACAGGTCTGTTTGTTTACTTTTGTACATGTGTTTGCCATTAGTGTATGAGTCTGTTTTAAACTCGGGTGGGCCTAATCTGTGTGCTTGGAATTTTTCTGCAGGGGGGGAAAAGGATATGTGTCATGGACGGTGAGAGCTCGCCCCCTCCTTCCCGTTCATCTCTCCCCAGCTCATCATCACACCTGAGGGAGAGGAGACACCTGCCCTCTCATCAGCCAGCGTACTTAAGGAAGCATCCCTCAGTGATTCAATGCTGGCTCGTTTGGGTGTACTGTCAACATTACACTGGTAAAAGAAATTATTAAACTGTGTGCTTTATTCCTAGTGCAGGTTGCTGCCATCGCGCGGGTGTGTCACTGAGGGCTGCGCGCGCTCTCCTGCCACCTCATCCTCCACAACGGTAACCTCCACCAGCTATCTCCTACCCTGCTGGTTCGTCTATTCCCTGCTGGAGTCCTGCCGGTGCTCCCTCGGAGCCCACGTAAGTGGTAATTTGGCTCGCCCATTTTCCCTTCCTCCATTCCTCTACTCACAGCTCTCGTTCTCTCTCCACAGACTCTTTCATCTGGTGAGTGACTGTTGTGTAGCAGTGCGGATTTTGCTATTTAATAAAAGTATTCAAATCAGTCATGACAGATATGCATGTAATATGATATAGTGTGGTAAGATGGCGGCCGTGGGTGTAGTGGGAGGTGACGACCTGCCTTTCCGGTGGTGGTGTCACCAGCGGTATAAAGGGTAAAGGCGGAAGAGACTCTGTCTCTTCGTTGTTGACCCCTTGGCCTGTACGGAGTGTTTGTGGTTCTGTTTGTAATAAAGTACGTTCAACTGCACACCGAACCTCCTCCTGATTTACCGAGTTATGGACACAACACGTGGGGGTAAAGAAGGTTCAGTGTTACCCTTTAACAGAGAGATTGGCCAACTCCAACTCTGTGTGTGTGTTGGTCGAGCTCATTGGGTGCTCAGCACCCTTAAATCTCTGATCCTAGAACCGCCCCTGATCAGAGTTCACCTTCGATTATGTGCCTCTGTGCATTAAAGGGATAAGCAGGAGAATTTTGGATTGGATTACCCAAAACATAATTAAGATCAGCCTGTTTGGACTTTTGCCCAGTGCAGAGACCGTTTTCCCACTGCTGTGATGATGGGATGGACCCATAAATATGGTCTATGCCGTAGACAGACTGTTGCATAGATCTTCATAATAATAATGGGTGAGGGCCAGGACAATAAGCCAGTCATATTTTCATGGTTATAACACATGAAATTGTCCAGGGCTCCTTCAGTGCAGCTAACAAGGCAACTAGGGTAACTTCAATTTTTACGTCTGCAATTTGGACCTTTTCACAAATGCATGATGGTGGCTGCTCGTGATGCATTCAGCAAAGTATCCTGGGATTGTTTGGGGGCAAAGCTGGGCCACATCAATGCACTGGCTATATATTTCTAGAAATTTTTAAATTTTAATAGGTACATTCAGTTCATTCCACTCTTTATGAAAAAAATTGTCCATTAGTAAAGAAAAAGCTTAAACATAAATTTGCCGATAAGCCATGGTTAACCAAAGGATTACAAAAGGCGTGTAAAAAGAAAAATTTATTATATAAAGCTTTTCTAAAGAAGAGGACAAAAGAAGCAGAGCAGCTGTATAAAACATACAAAAATAAGTTAACATATATAATAAGATGTAGTAAAAGAGACTATTACAATAAAGAACTGGAGAAAAACAGAGAAAATATTAAAAATACATGGACAATACTTAACAATATTCTTGGAAATAAAAACAGAAATACAAGCTACCCAACCAATTTTTCAAAAAATAATAAAACGACTCAGAGTGTGAATGCAGCTTCACCTGCAGATGAATTTAATAACTTTTTTGTTAACATTGGTCCTAATTTGGCTTGAGAAATACCCATTACGGCACCCACAGGTGATACAATAAGCAAAAACACTGCTATAAAAGACTCCATTTTCATAAAGAACACAAACGAGAGAGAGGTCATTGAAATTGTTAAATCGTTTAAAAGTAAAACATCTACGGACTGTGATGGTATTGACATGCTCTTAGTCAAAACTATTATTGAATGCTTAGTGAAACTACTGACGTATATCTGTAACCTGTCTCTCCAAACAGGTGTATTTCCCAATGCAATGAAAATAGCTAAAGTAATTCCGATATACAAGACGGATGACAGAGGGGAACATTCAAACTATAGACCAATTTCACTATTGCCGCAATTTTCCAAGATACTTGAAAAAATATTCTATGAGAGAATTGACAACTTCATACTGAAGAATAATTTATTGTGTGAGCAGTAATATGGGTTCAGACACAAGAGGACAACTGCATTTGCTCTAATGGAATTTATAGAAAAAATATCAACTGCCATTGAAAATAAAGAGTATTCAGTTGGGGTATTCCTGGATCTTAAAAAAGCATTTGATACAGTGGATCATAATTTATTATTAAAGAAACTACAAAATTGTGGTATTAGGGGAGTAGCACTGTCCTGGTTATGTAGTTACTTAAAGAATAGATATCAGTATGTATGTGTTGGTAACAAAAACTCACAGTTACTGAAGGTTACTTGTGGAGTCCCACAGGGTTCAGTTTTGGGACCATTGTTATTCAATATGTATATAAATGATATATGTAAAGTTTCAGAAAAAATGGATTTAATATTGTTTGCCGATGACACTAATTTATTATGCAGTGGAAGCAATTTGGAACAACTTTTGGATACACTCGGAAAGGAATTAGGAAAGCTTAAACTGTGGTTTGATTCAAACAAATTAACGCTCAATTTAAGTAAGACAAAATTTATAGTTTTTAACAACCATCACAACAACTTAGTATCTAAACTCAGTGTAAATGGTGTAGATGTTACGACCTGAGCGCTGGTCCTGTCCACGCTCGGGTCACGCATAGCTCGCTGCCGGCCTTGACAGCTGTGGGTTGTATTCTGGCCTCACCGGGCTCTTATTGTAAAGGCGCTCGGTGGGGCTTTCGCCTGTCAAGGCCGGTCAGCTGTCTGTCATTACTGCTCGTTAGCGTTTGCCTTTATAACGCAGGCGCTGTCGGCAGTCCAATTGCGGGAGCATAAGTCGACCTTAAATCAACAATCGTCAAACAATCCTCGTGAGGCCTCATTAGACCTTCATGTCAGGTTCGTTTTCATTCTTGTCTTGTCATAGTTTAGCTCGTAGTGGCTGCGGTTAGCCCTACGAGCCCTTGTATCGCTTATTATGTGTTTTTGCCCTTAGCGGCTCATAGCCTTGTGCCTTGTCTTGTTTTGCTAATAAAACATCATTGTAAAACTCACCGGTGGACTCTTGGCATCTTATGGTGATCCGCAAGGGTCACCGTATGACAGTATGCTCCCGCCAGACGTCTAAACGGAGACGCCACACCGAGACGCCTTTTTCACCATGAGTTTTTGCTTTTTTGGACGTTCATTCTTTTCCTGTCTGGGTACGGTGTGCTGGAGGAATGCCATCGCGGAGGGGCCGCGCTCGGAGTCCAAGCCACGAGTTGGTGGATGTCCTAGAATACGTGGATGACACGCTCATCTCTGCTTCCCTCCTCGACTACAACAGCGATGTACGCTGGTACCTGGACTGCGCTGAGGATACGCTTAATCATCTTTCTCCCCGCTACGCTGACCACCCTGAAGTCGGCGCGAGGAGGGGATGACATCGCCGCACAGCACGAGATACTCTGTATGGTGGAGGAGGACTATGGCAGTAAGCAGCGGAGGAGGCATCCTCGCTCCCCATGCTGGGACCCCGCTCCTGCCCTTGACCCGGTCCAGGAGTTCGCGCCATCTGGGGGCCGATGACGACATCGGCGCTGCGGCCCAGGCAATCCTCAGCAGAATCCCCGGCTGGACCCGCTGCCGGCAAAGCCCGTCAGCAAACCTCTGAGAGCGGCTCCACCTCGTCCTTCCAGGGAGCCCTCTGTTGCCATCCATCGGGGAGAAGGAGGACCAGCGTCCCCTACAGCAAGAACCATCCCTCCTCCAGAAGAAAGGCAAGTGCATGTTAATTTATTACATCATGTGTGTAAACTGCCTTGTCTGACTCCTGGGGGCGGAGTTCGGGGTTCGCAGCCCCCCGAGCTCCCTCCACGTGCTGTAGAGATAATGACTAAACCTGCTGCCTCTGTGTTCCCCCCTGTTGAGCGGTTCGCGACACCAGGCCGACGTCGTCGGATGAAGAGGGGGCCTGCAGTGCTGGAAAGCCTGGATCCGGCCCTGCAGCCACGTCGTGGATGGAGGAGAAGAGCAGACTGCGGCCTGGCGCCTGAGCCGATGATGAAGCGTCTCCGGGTCTCCTCGCTGGAGCGGTCCGAGCCAGTGGGTCGGGTGTCCTCTGCCCCCATGCCAGACGGGTCATCGGCGTGGACAGCAGCGCGGGAGGAACCTCAGGCTGCAGATGTCATCTTGCCAGCTGCGGAGCCCAAAGCACCTGAGTTGGAGCCTGCTGACGAGAGTTGCCACCCTGAACCTGGATCGTCAAAGTCCTGGGTGGCAACAGAACCCGAGTGCAGGCAAGTGCTCCCTCTTGTGTCTCTGTCCCCTGTTTTGGAGCATTTTGCCTGCCTCTCGGGGAGGCGAGTCTTCCGGCTGTCAGAGAGAGCAGACACATTTCTTCTCCTCTCCCCTCTCCTCCCTTCACTGATCCCAGCTTGCTGTGTCCTGTCTGTGTCTCGCTCTTCTTCTCGCTGCATCTCAATCCAAACGGAAAATTATGGAATTCGTGAGTTGGGCTTTAAATGCAATTGACACCACTTTTTCAAACAGAAAATCGGGCCCGGGGGAGCCCAAGTGTCCTGCAGGCACTTCGGCTGCGGGTTATGTGAGAGACCCATGGGACAATTGGAAACTCATGTGTCTGTGTGATCTTTCGATTGAAGATGTGGAAGACATCTACCTGTTTGGCTTCATGATCACAGGATTTCTGCTGTTTGGCTTGGAGTTTTCCTGGTGTATCGGAAACTAAAGAAGTTGGAAAGAGCTAGTCAAAATGTGGATCCGGTGAAGCTCCTTCAACAATTCGACCAGTTGGGGAGGGCGCTGATAGCGGTTAATGGAGAACTGAATCAGAAGGTGGGAAACATCTCGGAGTCGCTGAGTGCTCTCCAGGGAATGATTTTAAAGCCTGGGAATGTAAATGCAAATTGTGATGCACAGAATCGCATGAGAGGTGAAAATTCTATGCTCTAAGTGAACTGTGCTTATCAGACTTTGATTCGGTGTCCTTGGGAGAATTCATTCCTCCAGGAGAAAAGATAAGGCAGAAGGGAGTTTTGGCTTTTCTCTAACCCAAACATTCTGATGTGCAGCAATCTGAACTCTCTATGGACAGCGTCATCATGTGACTAGCATTGAATTTTACCATCTGACATGCACTGAAGAGAGATGAACTCTTGTGGACATGTTATCTATGTTTAGGATACCATGGACATAACATCTAGTCGTTGCTTAGGGGAGGAATTTTGTTGTTCACCAGTAACTGACACTTCACACTGCATCCATGAATATCACATGACTGACACACACACTGGTCTCTCTCAACTTGCTCTATTTATGTGTGGAACTGTAACTTGTCTGCTAAGTGTGCAATTAGAGGGTTTTTTCTATGTGATCATAATCTTGCTCACTTGAGCTCTATTTTGATAACTATGCTTTTTTCTCTCTGCCCAGTGTGTCACCCCCTCCCCCTCTTTACCCCCACTGTATGAGGCGCCTGTCGGCTGCCGCGTCATTAGGGAGCGCTTAACATGAGCGCACCTTAATGTCAAGTAAAATTCCTTGTATGTGTAAAAGCATGCTTGGCAATAAAGTTCATTCTGATTCTGATTCTGATTCTGAGGAGCAGCCACCTGCTGCGCCCGAGCTCATCTCGCTGGGTTCTGTTGCTACCAGTGATTCTGATTCCGGTTTTCTTGTTGTTTGTGAGCCTCGTTGCAGTGTCGCCGGCATAGAACCAGTCGGAGTCACTGGGTTGGAGGTCCCAGGTTCAGGGGTGGAGATCATCAGCGGAGCTGCACCAACCCAGTCGGGGTCCATCGTGGAGGCTGCTGTGGCCCAATCGGGGTCCGACATGGATGCACCAGAGGCCCAATCGGGGTCCACCGCAGGTGCGGTTCTGGCCCAATCGAGGTCCGACGTGGGTGCACCAGAGGCCCAATCGGGGTCCACCGCAGGTGCGGTTCTGGCCCAATCGGGGTCCGACATGGGTGCGCCAGAGGCCCAATCGGGGTCCGACGTGGGTGCGCCAGAGGCCCAATCGGGGTCCACCGCAGGTGTGGTTCTGGCCCAATCGGGGTCCGAGGTGGGTACGCCAGAGGCTTGATCGGGGTCCACCACAGGTGCGGTTCTGGCCCAATCGGGGCCCGACGTGGGTGCAGCCGAAACTCAAACGGGGTCCAGCGGATGTGCAGCGCCGGTGTGGTCCGCGGACGAGGGAGGAGCTGCAGAGCTTTCGCCGTCGGACGGATTACGGGCTCATCCTGGTCTTGTCCCTCTACTCGGTCATTGCCCCTGCGCAACATTGCCAGGGGCCGTGGGGGTCCCTGTTCACTCGCCCCGGCTCTCCCAAGTTTTGTCCTCATCAGGGAGGCCGCCGCGGGCTGTTTTTCCCCGGGACTGGTGGCTGAGGGACACGGATTGGCCACCTGAGGAACTGCTTCGCCGGTTCGGCGCCCCGGGTCGGCCACCCAATGTGTTATGTGTTTCGCTGGGCGACCTGGTTCGGCCACCAGAGGAGTGGACGTGCTGGGCGTTGGACTGTGGTGAGCCGCCTGGTCGTGTTCCGCCTCCCATGACCTCCCGCCGGCCGTTGGATGCGGGGAGACCGCCTGAACTGTTCCTATGGCACCGAGTCTCCACCGGTCGGCATAAACTGTCGGGGGGGTAGTGGTTACTTTCTGGTGTTGTCTTGATCCAGTTATTCTGCTGTTTTTTTTCCTTGATGTTCTGTGTTCCTCTGTCTTGCAGGTGCTCTATTTTGTTTTGTGTGTAGTTGGGTATGAGTCAGTTGTTCTGTTTTCCTGTATTTGGTTATTTGAAGATTTACTTGAGCATTCACACAGGGGACAAGCCATTTTCTTGTGAAACATGTGGGCAAGGATTTAATTTTCTCTTGCTGTGCTGTTTGCCGTAGTTATCTGAGCATTTAATTTAATCTGAGTATTTGGTATTTTTTGTCATTGGCCTGCATTTAGTTTTTCTGACCCAGTAATTCCTTTTTTTCTCCTTGATATCCTGTGCAATTTTCTGTAATCATTAGTTGAGTGTTTAATTTAATCTGTGGATTTGGTATTTGTCATTGAGTATTTGGTTTTTCTTGTCATTGTCCTGTGTTATTTTTTTCTGGTTATTGCATTGATTCTGGGTTTGGTCTCTCTCCCTCCGGACCTACCCCCAGCCACCCACCCTGGATGGGGTGGGGGGGCAGGGTGGTCTATGGGCGTTCTGGAAGCCCGCCTTTGGGGGAGGGTACTGTTACGACCTGAATGCTGGTGCTGTCCATGCTCGGGCCACGGATAGCTCGCTGCCGGCCTTGACAGCTGTGGGTTGTATTCTGGCCTCACCGGGCTCTTATTGTGAAGGCGCTCGGTGGGGCTTCTGCCTGTCAAGGCCGGTCAGCTGTCTGTCATTACTGCTCCTTAGCATTCACCTATATAAGGCAGGCGCTGACGGCAGTCCAATTGAGGGAGCATAAGTCGACCTTAAGTCAACAATCGTCAAACAATCCTCGTGAGGCCTCGTTAGACCTTCATGTCAGGTTCGTTTTCATTCTTGTCTTGTCAGAGTTTAGCTCGTAGTGGCTGGGGTTAGCCCTACGAGCCCTTGTATTGCTTAGTGTGTGTTTTTGCCCTTAGCGGCACATAGCCTTGTGTCTTGTCTTGTTTTGCTAATAAAACATCATTGCAAAACTCACCGTTGGACTCTTGGCGTCTTATGGTGATCCGCAAGGGTCACCGCATGACAGTAGAGATTGAAAGGGTATCCGAAACTAAATTTCTTGGTGTAATAATTGATAATAAACTGTGTTGGAAGTCACATATTAATTATATTAAAGGTAAAATATCCAAATCAATTGCAATACTGCACAGAGTGAAATATTTGCTGAATCAACCCACATTATACAGTGATCCCTCACTTATCGCGGTTAATGGGTTCCAGAACCGACCGCGAAAAGTGAAAAACCGCGAAGTAGCGTCACCCCTAATGACGTCACCCATAAATAACACGTACGTTCATTCTCTCACTCTCTCTCTCATATGATACGTGTGTGTGTGTGTGTGTGTGTGTGTGTGTAAGTGTACATACATACGTAGATGTAAATAAAGTGTACATAAATATGTTTTTAGAACTCTTTTATTTTTATAACAAGATACGTAACTCAAGATGAAGATGATTTACTGCACAGGTTAATGAGAGCTTTACTGCTCCTCAGGTGACGCCTCACCGTCAGGTGTTAGAGGCACAGCATCATCGAGGGCAGCTGCAGGAGGCGGCGTAGTGGCTTGACGGGAAGACTATTTCGCACAAAAAGGCACAAGAGAACAGCGAAAAGTTCCACGCGGCGAGACTAGCGATAAAGAACAATGAATACGGTCTTCCTTCGCTGGGTATGTCGGCAGGGAGAGAAGCTGGGTAAAACGTCTCGGCCAATCAGCTTGCAAGGTAAAACGTCACGGCCAATCAGCTTGCGAGATTCCCGAGCAGTGAAGAGGTGGGCGGAGAGGAGTGGAGCGGTGGTCAGAGAGGTGGATTTTGAGTTGAGCGGCTCTCCGTGTTGATACCTGATGTTCTAATGTAGTCTCCCTGCCTTCTGCTAGCGCCCGCCCATTTTTTCTCAATTTTGAATTTTTGATGAATATTTCTGAAAAATCCGCAATGCACTGAGGGCGTGAAAGGTGAAGCATGAAGTAGCGAGGGATCACTGTATACCTTGTATCATTCATTAATACTCCCATACATGACATATTGTACTGAAGTATGGGGAAATACATATAAAACAAACATATATCCAGTCTTTATGCTTCAGAAGAGAGCTATTAGAATAATAAACAAAGCTGCTCACAGGGAACCAACAAACCCACTTTTTCTTAAATTAAAAGCTCTCAAGTTGAAAGATCTGGTTGACTTTAAAACTGCAGTAATAATGTTTAAAGTGAAGAATCTATCACTGCCCGCAAATATCCAAAAGTTCTTCCAAATAAGGGAGAAACAATATCATTTCAGAGGAACATGTATATTTCAAAAACCTTCAGTGAGAACTACCGCCAAGCAACACTGTGTTTCAGTGCAAGGAGTCAGATTATGGAACGATTTTGGACCTGAATTAAAATCATGTACAACGCTTGGACAATTTAAACAAAAACTAAAGGAAGAAATACTCCAAACATATATACAAGATGACATATAAAATCACATAAGAATTGTCATATCCAGTCTGCGTTGTGTTGTTGCTTAGTTTTGTTTTTTTTTTTGTCACATTTTGTCTTAGCTTTGTTCTGAATTGTAATCGCTCTTGTTTGTTTTTCTTTTGAATTCTTGGATGGAATATGGGTGGGCAATATAAGCTGCGGCTTCAGACATCACCCATTTCGGATAACTTATGTTGAACTCTTCTTCTTCCGCCCTTCAGAGAGAGCAGTCGCATTTTTCCTCTCCTCCCTCCTCCTCTATCCTCCTCCCTGAGACTGATTCCCTGCTTGCGATGTACTGTCTGTGTCTCGTTCTTCTTCTGCTGCATCGACCCAAATGGAAATTATGGAATTGGAGTTGTGGCTTAATGCTATTGACACTACTTTAATAGGAGACCGGGTCAGGGGGGAGCCCGAGAATTGGAACTCGTGTGATTCGACTGAAGATTGGCATGATCACAGGATTTTCTGTTTGGCCCTGGAGCTTTCCTGGTGTATCGAAACTATAGTGGGATGAGCTAATCAAAATGTGGTCCCGGCGTAGCTCCCCCATCAAATTCGTTCAGCTGGTGAGGAACATTGATAGCGGCAAATGGGATTAACATGGAATTTACCATCTGGCATGCATTGAAGAGAGATGGACTCTCTGGGGAGAGAGATGGACTCTCTTGGATATGTTAACTATGTTTTGGTAGGTGGACAACATCTGGAGTTGCTGAGTGCTCTTCAGGGAATGACTCTAAAGCCTGTAAATTGTGATGCACAGAATCGCATGAGAGGTGAAATTTTTTCTCTGAGTGAACTGTGCCTATTGACATTGACCTTGATTCGGCGCCCTGAAGATATTCATTCCTCCTGGGAAGATAAGGCTGGAAGGTGTTTTGGCTTCTCTTTTACCCAAACAATCAACATCAATTGGTGTTGTTCAGCAGACCAGACTCTTCAAGGACAGTGCTATCTTGTGTCTAATACAGAACTTTATCTGTATTTTTAAAACATGATCATAACAACTATCCGTTGCCAGGGAGCGTCTCTCTCTGTTGTACATCAACAAATGATACATTCAACACTGCACTCACACTGACTATGAGATGAGATGAGATGAGATTCAACTTTATTGTCATTACACATGTATGAATACAAGGTAACGAAACGTGACTTGGCATTTGGGCACGCTCTGCAGATCGCATCCAAGGCCGGGGCAGCCGCTGACTTACACATACACTGGTCTCTCATCGCTCTTTGTCAACGTGTGTATTGTTTTGTTAATGTGTGCCACTGTCTGCTAATTGTGCATAGAGGGTTTTTTTCTGTGTTATCATAATTTGGCTCATTTGAGCTTATATGAGCTTATACGAGCGTTATTTTGATAATTATGTTTTTTCTCTCTGCCTATTGTGTTTTCCCTGACCCTTGCCCTCTTTACCCTCCTGTATGACAGGCGCCTCGCATGGCTGCCGCATCATTGGGATGCGCCTTTCGTGCGCGCCCAATGTCAAGTCAAATTCCTCGTATGTTTACTTGTTTACTTGTAAATGTGCTTGGCAATAAACTTCATTCTGATTCTGATTCTGAACTGTATAATCAGAGGAGTTATTGTCTAATTTGACCTTGTTGGATTTTCTTTCCCCCTTTGTTATATTATTCTGTTTCTTTTAATATGTACTTTTAATCTATCCGAAATAAAGATTGATTGATTGATTGATTGACTGATTGTACAGTACACTAGTATCATCGACACTTAACCTGAGTGGACAATATACTCAGCTATGTATTACCATAAATATAGATTAAGCCTAAGATTATAACATGAAAACAATGTGTTATATAGTTCTATATGCTCTTATTTGTGAGGTATGGTGTGGTGGCGCTCACTTGCATTTCCGCCACCACCCCGTGCCTATACTGTAAATAGCAGCAGGCAGGGAGGGCGGGCCTCTTTGCCAGCACCCCTGCATGGCGGTTGTAGTGTGGTGTGTGTGCAGTTCAATAAACACAAGTTCAGTCATGCAGCTGGCCTCGTCATTGTGGGTCTATCTTCAGACATAACACAATGGTCCTAATTTATCTAACAGAAAAATGGTCTTAGACTAATTCAGTCATAGTTTGGTATTTATCAATCTGAATGTGATCAGATAGCGTGCTCAAATCCCATGACGGATATGTTAGACTCGATGCAGTTCAGAATTATTTGATCATATCACAGTGGTGTGAAAAAGTGTTTGCCCCCATCCTGATTTCTCATTTTTTGTATGTTTGTCACACTTAAATGTTTCAGATTGTGGAGAGAGGAAAAACTAGGCCAGGTATTTACAACAGACGAACTTTATTCACTCTCTCACATCTGTCAGAACCAGAAAAAAGCATTCCTCTAATCCTGCAGGGTCTCTCCTTTATATTACAATACTCACTCCCCCTGCTGCCTGAGCTCTTGCATCACAATAAATTTACGCATCACAATTCCTGTTGTGCATCGGGAGGCTTTGCGCCCCTGAAACCCCCACCAGGACTTTGTTCTGGACCTACCGGGGCCTGCGGCCTCTGGACCCCGGCTAGCTACTAGGCTTTTCAGGTTTTAAAAGTTGGCAGGTATGATAGCATTCCTCTCATGCTGCAGGGTCTCTCCTTTATATTACAACACTCACTCCCCCTGCTGCCTGAGATCTTGCATCACAATACATTTACGCATCACAATTCCTATTGTCCCCCCAGTTGCTTAATCCTGCTGCCTTGGGTCTTGCATCACAATACGTTCTCCCATCACAATTCCTATTGTCCCCAGTTGCTTAATCCCCCATGCTCTACCGGCAGGGGAATTTACTGCCTCTCCCTTCCTTCTAGTCTGAGATGAATATCACAGCATGGGTTCCCCATAAGATCATCAAACAAGTTTAAATATGAGACAAAGACAACACAAGTAAACACAAAACTACTGTTTTTAAATGAAGGTGTTTATTATTAAGGGAAAAAAAAATCCAAACCTACATGGCCCTGTGTGGAAAAAGTGATTGCCCCCTAAACCTTGTAACTGGTTGGGCCACCTTAAGAAGCAACAACTACAGTCAAGCATTTGCGATAACTGGCAATGAGTCTTTTACAGCACTGTGGATGAATTTTGGCCCACTCGTCTTTGCAGAATTGTAACTGAGCCACATTGGAGGGTTTTTGAGCATGAACTGCCTTTTTAAAGGCCAAATGTCACGTAATTTTTTTTTCTAAATGACAACGAATTTAGATAAAATACACATAGCTTAAACCAAATATTCATACCGGAGACCATATCACCCACCTGTATTTACATAATTGCACAAAATACACCAGCTGGAGGCCCCACCTTGCTTGCTGGCTTGTGACAGCCAGTCCAGACCACGCCCATGTTTTTGACGTCACAAGTTGTACCCTGGCTGCCCTGCCTATCCACATTCACACTTATCAACATTGGACAATCATGACGGAAAGTGACAGCGATTGTGAACAAATTAGTTTAGTTTTGTCTTTTTTTTTTTGTCTTTTTTTTGTCAGTGGTTCAGACAGTGATAGAGGCATAGAACCTTACAGGTTCGAGCCGTCCGAGACGGAATCAGATGCTTTGTCTGATGACAACAGTTCCAACGATGACCAGAGAGCAGAACCAGTGGAAAATGTCATTGAACTGGACATTAATCGCCTCCAGAATTGGGAAGCCGAAGGGGGTCTGTCGAGGGCGCCCCACAAATATTGATTTTTCGGAAGCCATTATTATTACAGTGGAGGAGAGCCGCTGCTGTCAAGAAATTGACCAGATCAATATGAAAATGGAGGCGCATACCTGTCAAGTGAGACGTTTTCGCCGTATTTTAATACCGTAAAACGCGGCTATAAGGGACGGCGGAGTAATAAGGGACACTTTTCTGGGAAATGTTTTAAATGTAATTCGTGTTGTTATTGTCAAATATTTTAAGGAAAATACGGGGAAAATGCAATTTTAGCAAAAACGGGCGTATTGCCATTTCTGTACGCCCAAAAGAAAAATCTACGGGAAAAAAAATTGAGTGTGTTGAGGAGCACGTCGTGTGTGTGATCCCCCACAGCTAGGGTGCTGGCAGATCGCTCAGCCTGAGCTATTCGCACTACATTGAGAAGTGTGGACTCAATCATTAGTCTGATTGTCGGGGCGGGCAGATCGCTCAGCGGGAGCTATTCTCACTACAATGAGAAGTCATTAGGATAATGGTTTAACACCTTCAGCTGTGCTGCGGCTGCGGAACAGAGAGGAATCGCTTTACAAATACAGAATTCTGCTTTTTTTTTATTTTGCGCCGGATGCTGAGTTGTGTTGTTATTGTCAAATATCCATGAATCCTTAAAATATTTGACAATAACAACACGAATTACATTTAAAACATTTCCCAGAAAAGTGTCCCTTATTACTCCGCCGTCCCTTATAGCCCCGTTTTATGGTATTAAAATACGGCGAAAACGTCTCACTTGACAGGTATGAAAACATTTCCCAGAGAAATGTCCCTGATTACCCAGCTGTCCCTGATAGTCCCGTTTTAAGGTATGGGTGAAATATCCAATTTTTTTCTTTCTTGTTGCTCACTTGTTGCTCAATCTTCCAGTCTCCATATAAACAATCAATCAATATACCCCAAGCATCAAACTAGGGTACAATCTATTTCGTCACTTCCGCCTTCTTCCCCAGGCGATTCCAGGGGCCGTGAGTAGGAATGTCAGGCCAAGCACGGCAGTTTTAAATTAACGAATATTCCGGCATTACTGAAGCATATGCACCAAGACCCGAACTGATCGGTTCCCTTTTATATCTAGTTTCAAGACATTTAAAGTACCCTGTTACGTGACATTTGGCCTTTAAGGTCATGCCACAGCATCTTAAATGGATTCAGGTCAGGACTTTGACTAGGTCACTCCAAAGTCTTCATTTTGTTTTTCTTGAGTCATTCAGAGATGGACTTGATGTGTTTTGGATCATTGTCCTGCTGCAGAACCCAAGTGCAATTCAGCTTGAGGTCACCAACAGATGGCCCGACATTCTCCTTTAGGATTTTATGGTTGACAGCAGAATTCATGGTTCCACTTACCACAGCAGGTCTTCCAGGTCCTGAAGCAGCAAAACAGTCCCAGACCATCACACTACCACCACCATATTTTACTGTTGGTATGATGTTCCTTTTCTGAAATGCTGTTACTATTACACCAAATGTAATGGGACACACACCTTCTAAAAAGTTCAATTTTGTCTTGTGAGTCCACAGAGTATTTTCCCAATAGTCTTGGGGATCATCAAGAATTTTTCTGGCAAAACTGAGACAAGCCTTTATGTTCTTTTTGCTCAGCAGCGGTTTTCGTCTTGGAACTCTGCCATGCAACCCATTTTTGCCCAGTCTCTTTCATATGGTGGAGTCATGAACGCTGACCTTAACTGAGGCAAGTGAGGACTCTGCACTCTTGGGGTAATTTTGGTCAACTGGCCACTCCTGGGAAGGTTCACCAGTGTTCCATGTTTTTGCCATTTGTGGATAATTGCCCCCACTGTGGTTCACTGGAGTCCCAAAGCTTTAGAAATGGCTTGATAACCCTTTCCGGATGGATAGATCTCAATTCCTTTGTTTGTCATTTGTTTCTGAATTTCTTTGGATCACAGCATGATGTCGAGCTTTTGAGGATCTCTTGGTCTACTTCACTTTGTCAGGCTGGTCCTTTATAAGTGATTTCTTGACTGAGAACAGGTGTGGCAGTAATTAGGCCTGGGTGTGGCTAGAGAAATTGAACTCAGCTTTCCAAAGATGTGATAAACCACAGTTAACCCTTTGAGTGTGTGAATTTGCGTGCCCCTAGTAGCAGAGGGCAGCACTGCGCCTGTTGTCTCACTCTGACATGATCCGCTGCATTGGAGATTTGTACTGATTTGCCAGTTTCAAAAGGTGGCAGACATCCATTGGAGGACTGAATGGATGACATGTAATACACCAAAGAAGAAGAACTCCTCATTTTCCTTTTCCTGTTTTTAGCATTTTAGCCCTGAAAGCTAATATGGCCACGATCGGTAACCGTCACTTTGTTGGCTTTGTACGCGGAAAATAGCCACGGGAAACAAGCGAAATTTATGTGGGATAATCATAAGACTTTGTAGATGTAGTGGACTTTAAATGACCGACAGAATGCAAAATAATGACCATGATGGACTTCCGGTCTGGACGCCATGGCGATAGCAGCTTAACGCTGAAACTCCCAGACCCAATCCAAGAAAATATCTTGAAAATCAAACTTAACGGATTTTTGGAGGAGTGAAAATCAAAAGACAAAATCATCATGTCTAAAGGAAAACAGAGGAAACTGAAATTTTCCAGGCCAGGACACGTATCGGCCGGAGAATCTGATCCGGATGATTTCCGTTCAGAAGACGAGGAGCTGAATGTAGCTAACAAGAAGGTTAGCTTGAAAACGCTATTTGAAGAACTACGACAATTTCGCCGAGAGGTTTGGGCCGAATTTCGTGAATTCAGAGACGAAATAAAAAGGACAAACAGCAGAGTGGACCAGGCCGAGAACCGAATCTTGGAAGCAGAGGAACGAATAAAAGTGCTTGAAGATTCTGTCCTGGACCTACGCAAAAGACAAGCATCAATAGAGGCTAAGCTAACCGACCAAGAAGGAAGACAGAGAAGAGACAATATAAGAATTCATGGTCTGATAGAAGGAGCCGAAAACGGTTTTAACTCAATGGCAGAATGCGTGGAATCTCTACTAAGAGAGAAATTGGATATTCCACAAACCACCGACTTGAAGATAGAAAAGGCACATCGTTCATTAGCCGCTAAGCCAGCGGCGGAAGCGCCCCCACGTTCGGTGTTGGTAAGATTTTCCAATTTCAAAATAAAACAAGAGGTTGTAAGACTGGCTTGGCAGAAAAAAGGATTTATGCACCAAGAGAGAAAAGTCTTCGTGGAACACGATTACGCCCCGGAGGTCCTTAAAAAGCGCAGGGAATATAATGACGCCAAAAAGGTGCTACGTGAGAAGAAACTGCGCTTTCAGACGTCATTTCCTGCGAAGTTAAGGGTCTTCTACTGTGAAGAAACATGTCTCTATAATTCGGCGGAAAAAGCAACAGCTGACATGGCGAGAAGAGGGCTCCCGGTAACGGTGTTTAAACCCACAGCTGACCCGAGCGAGAGGATCAAGGCTCAAACGTGGACCACACAGAACCCTTCAAAATCCACGGGCCAGCAGCGGGAAACCCAGCGCCAGAGCGTCACGGATAAACTGGCCGTTTTCAGGTTGGAATAGCGACTTTTTTTTTTAGTCAATCTGCACATCCAACCCCCCTCATACAAGGTAACAAACATTAAAGGAGATGCATATTCAGCATGCGGTAAAACATTTCATGGAACAGTCATAATATTGGAAACAAATAAGTTTTAAAAAAAAAAAAAAATCTTGTTAAAATAGAAATGTGACAATGATCCACATGTTCTCCCCACACTAACAAATACCGTCCTAGCGTGAATGTTTGCTGTGATGGGGGTGGGAGGGTGCACACAATTTCACAGGGTATAGGCATAAAGGGGAAAAAAATCATTACAAGTTTGGATTGGGTTCTGAAACTCACGTTAAAAGCATGGGACAACTTACAGGGGTAAGAGAGGGCCCTCAACACGTAACAGAGTTTGAGGAATTTCCCTCAGAGCCTACACTCCATCAAGGCTCTTCCAGGGTCTCTAAAAAGACCTCAGCTCAGGAAGTTCTTTTGACAGTTTTTTGTTTTAAAGTTTTATACACTATGTTCTTAATGTTTTTCTTGTTCTTAATGTTCTTTCAGTTTCTGAGTAGCACAAAAGAGGGCCACCACACTGTTATACTAAATAAAACAACACAATGGAGAAACAGGGTGTAACCAAAATAATTTCATATAATGTAAAAGGAATCCTGAATCCAGTTAAAAGATCCAAGATTCTAGGCAAAATGAAAAAAGACAAAGCAGGAATAATATTCTTACAAGAAACCCACCTAACAGACGTGGAGCACACTAAACTCAGTAGACAAGGGTTTAAAATGATCTCTTCATCTTCATATAAGTCAGGGAGGAGGAGGGGAGTAGCGACATTGATATCAACCAAAATTACGTTTGAAAAAAAAATCAGAACACAAAGATGAAGAAGGGAGATACGGACTTCCGGTTTTGGCGGCCATGTGAGAGGGACACGTATCACTCTGCTCTGCTCCTGGAGAAAAAAAAATCGGCAAATAACTCTCTCATTTGGGACAGAACGTATCCCAGCGTTTGGGCGAGGCTATGTCGGTGAAGCCTAAGGCTGGAAAACCAGGTAGAGGAAAAAGCAAGCCACCGAAACAGTCCAAATTAACGGACTTTCAGGTCTGTGACGCAGCAGATAAAGCTCCATATATGGTGGAGGAAGCTAGCAGCGGTGCGGTGACTGCGGGAAACGGCACAGGTGCAGTGCTAGCTGCCATTAGTTCAATGAGAGCAGACTTTTCCTCTAAATTTGATGGGATTATGGCAGCGTTGGAAGGAATGAGAAAGGAATTGGGTGACTGTGTAGAACGAATGGCGCAGGTGGAGCTTCGTGTCTCTAGTGCTGAAGATGACGTCACTAGCCTTCAATTAAAGGTGCGCACTTTGGAAAAAAAAAAATAAATGTCTGGAAGATAATGTCTTGGACTTGGAGTCCCGGTCGAGACGGAACAACTTGAGGCTGGTGGGTCTACCGGAGGAATCCAAAGGTCGGGACACATGTTCCTTTTTGGAAAAGTGGATTCCGGAGGCGCTGGGCAGCGCGGAGCTGCAATCAGCAGTCGTTCTGGAAAGCGCATATCGTATTGGCCCACGGAGAGATAAGGGACCACCGAGGACGCTTATTATGAAGTTCCTCAGCAACAGAGACAGGATGAAGATCTTCAACGCTGCACGAGCTAAAGGACAGATTAAACACCAGGACCAGCAGGTGCGGTTTTACCCAGATTTGGCCACAGGAATCCAACAATTGAGGAAGCAGTTTGATCCTGTGCGTAAAGAGCTGCGCAACCTTGGGATTCGTCATGGTGTAATTTATCCTGCGAGACTGTTGACCACTTATGGGGGCAGAACACATGTCTTCAAGACCCCAGAGGAGGCGCAGGAGTTCATCAAGAAGATCCAAGAAGAGACTGGTGGGAGCTAAGCATGAACAAAATATAAGGTAGAATATTTAAGCATTTGCACAGGCATCTGACTGATTTGAAGCAAATAGCAAGTTTACAAAATATAGATTGTATTATATATTAAAAAAAAAAACAAAAAAAAAAACTATGATGTACAAAGTTGCTAAAAATTTTGGAGTTAAGTTGGAAAACTACAGAAGAGAGTTAATGTTATGTCATTAAAAGCAGTAGAGTTAGGGTGATTGGGAGGATGAAGAAGGAGTGGCTTTGGCTGATCTTCGTGGGTGTGGAGCGGTCGATGGCTATATCGGGAGACGGAATTTTTCTTTTGATTTTGGGGGGATTACCACAAATGTGGGAAGGGGGAATTTGTTTGTGTGTAGTTTGTAGGATGAATGTTCAACCACTCATGTTTTTGCTTCTCTGTATGAGCATGTTTACACTGCAAGGTAATCCTAAACTCCTTATTGATCATAAACCAAAGTGTTAATCTTAATTTAACTTCATGGAATTGCAGAGGTCTACAAAAATTAAAAAAACTTAAACAAGTTATGAATAAAATAAAAGATATGGGTTCAAAAATTGTGTTTTTACAAGAAACTCATCTAATAGAGGAGGATGTAAAAAGAATTAGGAATAGATGGCAAGGAAGTGTTTTCACCTCATCATTTTCATCCCGAGCCAGGGGAGTTATGACTCTCATACATAAATCAGTCCCATTTCAAGTGAAAAATGTAATTGGAGACAAATTTGGAAGATATTTAATCATTCAAGGATCTTTGCTATTAGAAAATATAAATTTGGTGAACCTATATGGTCCCAATATAGATGATCAAAAGTTCTTTGCTAATTTATTTCTTATCTTATCATCACTTACAGGGCAACATATAATAGCAGGGGATTTTAATTGTACATTGAATCCCGGTATAGATAGATCAACAGGACTAGACTGTACGCACAATGGTTGTAGGATGACCATTAATCATTTTGTGAAAGAATTGAGATTGCTAGATATATGGAGAGAAATGAAACCACAAGTTAAAGCTTACTCTTGTTATTCCAATACCTACAAGACATTCTCACGTATTGATTATTTTTTGATCTCCACAGAATTAAGGTCCAAGATTCAAAACTGTTTCTATGATAACATTGTGATCTCTGATCATGCACCCTGCTGTCTAATATATGTAGATAAGAAATTGACAAAGGAACCAGGTAGATGGCAATTTCAGCATAAATGGCTTCAGGATGAGGAATTTGTTAAGTACATAGAAAAACAGATAGATGAGTTCTTTGACATCAATACTACACAAACATCAGCATGTGTAAAGTGGGAGGCTTTCAAAGCTTTTATTAGGGGACATATTATTAGTTATACAGGTTCAAAATCTAAGAAGACTCGAGAGGAGAGAGGCCAATTGGAACATAAAATAAAAATTCTTCAAGAAAGAGTGTATGCAGGAAGTGATCCAAGGTTGGAGAACGAATTACTGATTTTGAGAGCTGAATATGACAAAAAAATCAGCGAATAGAGCTGCCTCGAGTCTTCTAAGATTGAAACAATCTTTTTATGAACAAGGTGAAAAATCAGGAAAGTTATTGGCATGGCAGATTAAACAATTAGAATTTAAAACACCAATTACCAGTATTATAAGTAAAGGACAGGTAGTTATAGATCCTTTAGAAATTAATAGAGCCTTTAGAGATTACTATGAAAAATTATATGATACCAAAAATGAATCTGACTTAACAAAACTAAATGGGTTTTTGAACGAACTATCTATACCGTGTATTCCAAATGAAAACAGGGAGATACTGGAGTCTAAAATTAGTCAAGAAGAAGTTGGGCTAGCCATTGATAATATGAAATCAGGAAAAAGTGCAGGACCAGATGGTCTTCCAGTTGACCTTTATAAAAAATTTAAGAATAAATTAATAAAACCTTTTTTGGAAATGGTTTTAGAAGCATTTCAAAATAGTAATTTACCATCATACATGAATAATGCCTTAATTATACGGTTGCCAAAACCAGGTAAACCCTCTAATAAATGTGAAAATATGAGACCAATAAGCCTATTAAATGCCGACCTTAAGATAATCTGTAAAATTTTAGCAAGACGAATACAAGAAATTTTACCAAATATTATTAATCGAGATCAGAATGGCTTTATAAAGGGAAGACAAGGCTTCCATAATGTAAGAAGACTATTTAATATTATTTATTCTAATAAAGAAGCACCGGATACAGCTCTCCTGTCACTGGACGCCGAAAAGGCCTTTGATAGAGTCGAATGGCCCTTTCTTTTTGAAGTCTTACAAAGGTTTGGACTTGGAAATAATTTCATAAAATGGGTTCAGATAATATACAATAATGCTACAGCAGAAATCCTAACAAATAACAATATTTCAAAATCAATAAAAATCAATAGAGGATGTAGACAAGGCTGTCCACTTTCACCTTTACTGTTTACTATGGCAGTTGAACCTTTAGCGATGGTGATACGTTTACAGTCACAAATATATGGAATTAAAGTTGGACCAACAGAACATAAAATCTCCCTGTATGCCGATGACATAATTTTGTTTATGTCGAATCTTAAAAAATCAATTCCGACCTTGTTGAATTTAATAAAGAATTTTGGGGAAATATCAGGATATAAAATAAATAAAACTAAATCTTCAATATTAATGCTAAATGAGACCCAGAGAAAGTACTCAGCCCCTGAGATAAATCAATTCAATGTTGTAAATCAGTTTACATATTTAGGAATCCAAATTATGCCTAAGCTAGAATCAGTCGCCAGTGTCAATTATGAAGCCTTAATGACAGATATTAATGAGTTACTTCAGAGATGGATGTCACTACCAATGTCGATGATCGGGAGAATCAATATACTTAAAAGTAATATCTTACCTAAAATACTTTATTTATTTCAATACATTCCCTTACCACCACCTTTAGATTTATTCTCAAGAATTAAAATAAAGTTAGTGGAATTTATATGGAACAACAGGAGGACTAGATTACATCTGTCTTTATTATATTTACCATTTGATCGTGGAGGTCTGAAATGTCCAAATTTTATGTTGTATTATTGGTCGGCACAACTGAGGTCTATGACATATTATTTTTCATCAAATGATCTCCCTCACTGGACTGAAATGGAATTATACAATTTACCTTTACCTCTTCCCATATTCATATACTCAGATTCGGCAAAAAAATTACAAAAACAAGTTAAAAATCCATTTGTAAAGCATATGATCAAAATATGGTGTGAAACTAAAAACTATTTAAAAGAACCACACTTACTGTCACAATTTAGCCCAATATGGGGTAATCAATATTTTAAACCAGGGAGAGCGGATGCAGTATTTAAAGTATGGAATTTAAAAGGGATTCAAAAGATTCAAAATTTATATCTGTCATGTGCAGATAACATAATGTCTTTTGAAGAGCTGAGGATCAAATTTAATCTTAATAGAACACATTTTTTAAAATATCTTCAACTTAGGAACTTTATTCGATCAAATCAAAATAATGCTCTCATTCGACCTATTTACTCATCCTTGGAAAAAATGTTGATGAAAGATAGTAAAAGAAAGGGTATTATTTCAGAGTTTTATAACTCATTGACACTATCCTCAAGTGAAAATTCACAGAAAAGATTAAACTACTGGAAAGAAGATCTGCAAACTGAAATTTCAGAGGAACAATGGGAATTGGCTTGTACAGAAGCTCAAACCAAATCAATAAATGTACGTCTTAAATTGATACATTTTAAATGGTTAATGCGGATGTATGTTACACCGGTGGAGTTAAATAGATATAACAAAAACATACCAGATACGTGCACAAAATGCATGGAAAGTAAAGGAACCCTATTTCATTGTTTATGGGAATGTAGAATAATTAGAATGTTTTGGGAAGAGGTGAGGGTAACAATTGGAAAAATAATTTCAAAACAAATCATATTGAATCCTAAACTGTTTTTGTTGGGTCTGTACCCAGAAAAGCATAACTTTAATAAAAGTGAAAGAACATTCATAGACCTCAGTTTGCTTAATGCCAAAAAATGTATTGCACTACTGTGGAAAAAGACTCATAGACCAGATGTGACTCAGTGGTTAAGACAGATGTTAACAAACCTTCCATTAGAAAGAATAACATACATACTGAAATCAAAGGAAATTGTGTTTGAGAATATATGGAGACCTTTTATTGATTATGTAAAAAATTTAAACATAACTCTTGAAGAAGAAGGTGAATGATGTGTGTGGACCTTGTAAATTCCAAACTGGTGAACATAATATGTATACTTATGTAATGGATTGTCTAGACTAAACAGAGGAGCATTGTTGAAGACTTGATTTTGTTGGTGGTTGTTGGTGTTTTTAGTGCATTTTTTTTTGTAGTACTTTAGTGTTAGTGTTTGATTGTGTCATGTTTGTTTAAAAAAAAAGGTTCAATAAAGATATTGTGGAAAAAAAAAAGAAGGGAGATACAGTTTGGTAATTGGGCGGCTAGAGGGAGAAGATATCACCCTGCTGAATGTATATGCACCCCCAGGGGCTAACTGGAAATTTTATAAAAATGTATTTGACCTAATGATAACTAAAGCTCAAGGTTTAGTGATATGTGGTGGGGACTTCAATCTAAGACTGAATCCATACTGGGATGCTTCTGGTAATTCTCCACATCAAAATAATACCCAAAGCAGGAAGACTCAGATGCTACTAAAAGAAATGGGAATTTGTGATGTGTGGAGGGAATTCAACCCCAGTGTAAAAGATTATACATTTTACTCAACGCCACATTCATCTTACTCAAGGATTGATTACTTTTTTATGTTTAATAGAGACATTGGAAGAGTAAAAACATGCAAAATAGGACTGATGGATCTCTCTGACCACAGTCTGATCTATATGGACTTAAACATCCAAAAATACACAAATAATACATTTTCCTGGAGGTTGAATTCAAATGTCCTGAAAGGACCACTGAAAGATGAATTGGAATCAGATATTCTCAGATATTTGGAAGAAAACGATAATGGAGAAGTATCCCCTTTAATACTGTGGGATGCGTGCAAAGCTGTAATAAGGGGAAAAATTATTGCAAAACTGGCAACCCAAAAGAAACTGAGACAAGAAAAACTAATCACATTAGAGTCAGAACTCAAGAACCTAGAAAAAGAACACAAAGGCAACACTCATTCTAATGACTCACTCAAGATTAAAGAAATTAAAAATCAAATAAATGAGATCTACACAATAGAAATCCAGAAGAAACTTACATTTCTGAAACAAAAACACTATGAAGCAGGCAGTACATCGGCAAAATTACTAGCCTATAAATTGAGGAAACAACAAACAGAAAGAGCAAGCTACAAAATCAGAGACCCAGTATCAAAGGAAATAAAATTCAGAATTCAGGATATTCTTAAAAGCTTCGAGAATTACTACAAGAACTTATACTCCCACAAAAAACATAAAAACGCATCCGAGACATTCCTAAACACATTAAACCTTCCCCAACTTATGGAGTCACAAAATAAAACACTACTGTCAGAAATACAACCTAAAGAATTGGAAAAAGCAATTATGAAACTTAAAGCTAACAAATCCCCAGGAGCAGATGGCTATACAGCAGAGTGGTACAAAACCTTTAAACAGCAACTATCTCCTCTCCTCCTGAAAACATTTAACTATGTCCTCCACACAGGGGAAATCCCCCCTCCTGGAGAGAAGGGGTCATTGCAGTTATACCTAAACCTGAAAAGGATAAACTAGAATGCTCCAACTACAGACCAATCAGTGTATTAAATCAGGACTATAAGTTTTTTACCATTATCCTTGCCAAAAGGTTAGAAAACATACTGACAGACTTAATTCACTTAGACCAAACAGGTTTTATAAGACAAAGACAGACACAAGACAACATTAGACGCACTTTACACATAATTCATCATATAAAAAAATATAACTTAAATGCAGTCATATTGGGATTAGATGCTGAAAAAGCATTCGACTCGGTTGACTGGTCTTTCCTATGTAGAATCTTATCCAGTTTCAACTTTCATAACAACTTCATTAGAACTATACAGGCATTATATAAAAAACCAACAGCTAAAATAAGGATTAACGGTAATTTATCATCATCTTTTGAGCTGGAAAGAGGATGTCGTCAGGGCTGCCCCCTGTCTCCACTGCTCTTTGCAATCTTCATAGAACCTCTGAGCCAATGGATAAGACAAAATCAAGAAATTCAAGGTATTACACTTGGTCAGAAGGAACATAAAATAGCACTCTTTGCTGATGACATTTTAATATACCTAGGGCAGCCGGACATTTCATTACCAGAACTAATCTCAGTTTTTTCAGACTATGGAGATTTATCGGGGTACAAATTAAACATGCATAAAACCCAAGTTTTAACATTCAACTATGACCCAAATCATTATTCATTAAGTGAACTCAAAACTAACTGGGAGATGGAATCTATGAAATATCTGGGGGTCAATATCCCGAAACAACTCGACAAAATTATAACACTAAACTATGATCCACTGGTGACAAAAATAAAATCTGACCTAGCAAGATGGAATATGATACCATTCTTAGGTACTGCACAAAGAACTGAAGCAGTCAAAATGAATATACTTCCACGTCTTCTATACCTTTTCCAAACAATACCGGTAGAACCTCCCAAAAAAACATGGCAGGAGCTGGACATAAGGATCTCAAGATTCATATGGCAGGGCAAGAGACCTAGAATCAGATATAGAACCCTACAGCTAAACAAAGACAAAGGTGGGCTTGCGCTGCCAAATATCAGGGACTATTTTAAAGCCGCACAAATTAAAACTTTAATAGAGATATGTAACCCAGTCTACACTGCACAATGGAAGGAGATCGAATGCCAAATAACAAGTGACATCCCCCTACAGGCAATAATAGGGAACAATGCCTTACCTAAACTCTTGAATAACACTAACCCGTGGATCGAGACTCCGCTAAAAATTTGGTTTAAGATAGTCAGAGAGAATCAAGCTAAAGAGCCCTATCGACTTCTGCAATGGATTGCCTATGATCAAGACTTTACCCCCAATAAAACAGACACTAGATTTAAAGAGTGGAAAGAGAAAGGGCTGATAAAATATTACGATTTTTTTAAGGGGCAAACTTTAAGAAGTTTTGAAGATTTGAAAAAACAAGGTCTAATAAATCAAGATCTTTACAGGTTCTTTCAGCTTAGACACCACATAAACAATATACTTAAAAAGGAGGATTTGGAAAGGGCCCAGTCAGGTGTTCTGAAGGTCTTCTTAATGGCATATAAAGGGATCCCAGGGATCAGATACATTTCTAAAATATACCAAGGTCTTCAAGACTTAAAAGGAGACAACACATCATATATAAAAGAGAGATGGGAAAAAGAGGGGAATTTCACTTTACAACTGGAAATATGGGAAAAACTAAATAAACAGCAATGGAAAAGTACCTCATCCCTGCAGTGGAGAGAATTTGGATGGAAAAATTTGGTAAGATTTTTCAGAACACCTGCACAAAACAAATTTACCCATAAGGGGTTGAACTGTTGGCGCTTGTGTGGTGAAAAGACTGCAAATCATTTTCATGTGTTTTGGTCATGCCCAGTTATCCACCAATATTGGACCAATGTGCAGACAATATTGGGGAAAATATTCAAAATAACAGTTCCCTTTTCTTTTGTAACTTTGTATTTGGGTTTACTACCGGACTCACTGGAAAGACGAGGAGATAAATACTTATTCAATGTTTTAATATTGGCAAGTAAAAAAGCCCTAACTAAAAAATGGATGCTGAAGGACTGTCCTACACCTGAAGATTGGATTAACATGATTCAAGACATTTACTCGATGGAAAAGTTGACATTCGCACTGAGACAGGACATGGATTGGTTCTTGAACTCTTGGCAACCCTGGATCGCATATGTGCCTTCCATTAGATCTAATCTTTGACAAATACCATTTCAGTAATGGCACCGCTCTTTGTTCCAATGCTACTCAGACACTCTTTTACTTTTAATTACTTAATTTTCTGTTTGTTTGTTTTTTGCTGTTTGTTTGTTTGTTTATTTTATTCTCTTTAATTTCACTTTTTCTTTCACTTTAAAAAAAAAGGGGTGTTGTAATAATTATCCTACCAATGTTGTCAAATAGCAAAAAATAAGGGAACATGTGATGAAAATGTAAACAATGCAATGCTTTAATGACCTGTATACCCTTTACAAAAACTTAAATAAAAAAAAAAAGAAGAGAGCTATTAGAAAAATAAACAAAGCAGCTTACAGGGAACCAACAAACCCACTTTTTCTTAAATTAAAAGCTCTCAAGTTGAAAGATCTGGTTGACTTTAAAACTGCAATAATAATGTTTAAAGTGAAGAATCTATCACTGCCCGCAAATATCCAAAAGTTGTTCCAAATAAGGGAGAATCAATACCATTTTAGAGGAACATGTATATTTCAAAAACCTTCAGTGAGAACTACAACCAAGCAACACTGTGTTTCAGTGCAAGGAGTCAGATTATGGAACGATTTTGGACCTGAATTAAAATCATGTACAACGCTTGGACAATTTAAACAAAAACTAAAGGAAGAAATACTCCAAACATATATACAAGATGACATGTAAAATCACATAAGGACTGTCATATCCAGCCTGTGTTGTGTTGTAGCTTAGTTTTTTTCTTTTTTTCTGTCACATTTTGTCTTAGCTTTGTTTTTGAATTGTAATCGCTTTGCTTAGCTTAGCTTAGTTTTTTTTTTCTGTCACATTTTGTCTTAGCTTTGTTTTTGAATTGTAATCGCTCTTGTCTTGTTTTTTTTTTTTTTTTCCTTCTCTTTTTTTCTCGTTTGAATTCTTGGATGGAATATGGGTGGGCAATAAAAGCTGCAGCTTCAGCCATCACCCATTTCTGATAACTTACGTTGAATTGTATAATCAGAGGAGTTATTGTCTAATTTGACCTTGTTGGATTTTCTTTCCCCCTTTGTTATATTATTCAGTTTCTTTTAACCTGTACTATCCGAAATAAAGATTCTGTAGAGGATGCCTTTCACAAACGAGACTGAGTTTATTTCTCAGGGTTGGTTTATTGCGAGGTCACATCCTCTAACAAGAACAGAATCTCAGAAAAGAGGAAGAGCAATCATCTAACACAGCTCTTATAGTCTCCCAAGACACAAATCCCCCAACATCAAATCACACACCCCCAACCCACAGTCTTAGGTAAACATCCAGCGCCCGAGGCTCCTTGGCGTCTCCATTGTCCCTTGACCCTCTAGCGTCTGGGGCTTCTGCTGGGGCATTCTCTCCAACTTCACATCTCCTGCAAGGCCAACTTCACACCTCCCGTAGGTCCTCACAGGGTCAGGTCCTCTTTGTTCCTTAAGACGTGAAGTTTCTAGAATATGCACCGTCATGCCTACTAGGTGAATGCGGGGGATATGAATACAATATATGCGCCTTAAATATGCGCCATAATTCATTCATTCATGAAAGAAAAACCCACAATGGTCACAAAAATAACTTGAATCTGACAAAAGTGGTAATAAATACAAATTCTATTTTTATTTATTGTTATCTAAAAATTCTATGAAAATTAACCAATGAAAATCAAACAATGCTTTTGAATTGTGGTTCAACAGAATTACTTTAAAAAACAAACTCATGAAACAGGCCTGGACAAAAATGATGGTACCCCTAGAAAAGATTGAATATAATGTGACCATAGGGACATGTTCAACTAAGATGTGTCCTCTAATTAACATCACAGGTATCTACAAACTTGTAATCAGTCAGTCGGTCTATTTAAAGGGTAACAAGTAATCACTGAGCTGTTTGTTGACATGGTGTGTACCCCACTAAACACGGACCAGAGGAAGAAAAGGAGAGAATTGTCTCAGGAGATTAGAAAGAAAATTATAGACAAGCATGATAAAGGTAAAGGCTATAAGACCATCTCCAAGAAGCTTGATGTTCTTGTGACGACAGTTGCACATATTATTCAGAAATTTAAGATCCACAGGACTGTAGCCAAGCCTCCCTGGACGTGGCCGCAGGAGGAGATGGATAATACGAATGGTAACAAAAGAGCCCAGAACAACTCATTCATGGTGAACTCCAAGGTCAAGGTACATCAGTGTCAGATCGCACCATCCATCGTTGTTTAAGCCAAAGTGGACTTCATGGGCGATGACCAAGGAGGACACCACTGTTGAAAACAAATCCTAAAAAAGCCAGACTGGAATTTGCCAAACTGCACGTTGACAAGCCACAAAGCTTCTGGGAGAATGTGTCATGAATGGCTCTCGTGAGCCATAAAGGAGACGCTATAGGCGACCAGTGAGTTTGCGTAACTTTATTAACAAAGGAACAGAAAACACAAATGGCAAAGTAAAGAGCCACGAGGGGCAAAAATACGCACATACATTAAGTAGAACTCCAACTAGGGTGAGAGGCTAAGAAGTGCAGCGGGGAAGGAACCCACGCTGAGCAGTAACACTTACTCAGAAACGCCGAGGGAACTGGAGTTGGATGTAGGAACTCCAGTCGTGGAAACACGATGTACGTCTTTCCTCATTTAGGTCACAGCGAGGAGTGATTCTCAGCTGCTCCCTTAAATGAGAGACAGAACCCAATCAGGAGCGGGAAAGGTAATTGAAAAAATGACAGACAACTGTCCTGGAGCAGCTGGGCTTGACAGCCGGAAGTCTGAGATGCTGTCAAAGCTATGAGCCCCGGACGAGGCCGTAAGGCCAGGCCCGGAATGGGATGGAGCTGGAGCGAAACTGGACAACCTGAGCATGGATAGCAATCAGCGCCCAGGCGTGACAGTACCCCCCCCCCCCCAAGCCGCGCCTCCTGACGCGGACCTACCCCCTCCCTCAAACAGAAGGCCACCAGGGCCGACCCAGGGAGGGTGGTGGGGGAACTGCCCAGGGGGGAGAGAAATGAGACAGGGGAAGAGAAAAAAAAAACCATAGGGAGAAACCCAGGTACAATGGAATAAACAACATAATAAACATGCTGCCCGACAGGTCACAACAAAAATACAGACACTCAAGACCATACAACACTGGAAAAAGGGAAAAAGAAAAATTCAGTATTACAGAGCAGGCAGACAGATCCTTCCAATCAGCAGAGAGAAAAAAAAAGGTGAACCTGGAGGCCTAACTCAGAACATAGTAGAGTGTGCCACATAGACAGTCTTAGACAAAAATAACCATCACCCCCTCTTCTGCAATGACCAAATGGTAGATACAAATAACCACAGAAGGCAGGGCAAAAGGGAAAAAAAACCCCCACAATGAACTCAGGGTGAGGACAAGACAAAATTCATGTCCCGAAGGTCATAGAAAACAAATTAATTCTGAAACTCGAGATTAAAGTAGGTTCCCACTCATGCAAACCTGGCCAAGACAGATCAGTACACTGAGAAAACAATCTGCGAGTAACTCCAAAAAATTGAGCCTGGTATAGCAAATTGACATACTGATACAAAAAAAAAAAAAAAAATCAGTTCCTCAATCACATCATATCGGCATTACAGACGTCATAAATCCGTCTGGAGGAGGGTATGAATGCAGATAAGTTAAATTACTCAGAATGAGGCCAGGCAACATGAAGCAAAAATACTACTTTAAGGACCAACTTAAATTAGCATAAATACTGTCCGTCCTATGGGCAAAATAGGACATAGAAAATAGATCTTCCAAAGAAAATTTAGCTGGACTGAAACCACAGCAAAAAACGCTTGCAAAAAACTTCAGTGTCCCAAATAGAAACAAATAAAGGAGGACAATCCAAACACAAAACTATTAACAGTCAATCCCTCCCGGGATGCCAGCAGGTGGAGAGGGGCAAGAGATGACAGTTCGTCCGGCGGGCGACCCAGACCCAGATTCCACCTGGCCAGGAGCAACATCCACAGTTCGGGTGGCCTACCCGAGTCCCAGGCTTGGGAACACAGTATCTCAGGAGGCCGACCCAGATCACCAAACCAACCAGACGGTTTTGCAGGCGGTCGTCCCACGTCCTCAGACCACCGAGAGCAGAGGGAGAAGCTTAGGTGCGGCTTCCTCACCGAGGGGAAAAAGGCAAATCTGCGGGACAGGAAGAAAGTGGCCCGGATGAGGGGAACCCCGAGGAGAGAAGACAGAGGCAATGGGCGAAATCAGCCCGACGTCCGGGGAAAACGATCCTCCAGTTTCCTCACCGACCTTTAACCGGACCGGCGCAGCACCCCCGGTGGGCCCCGATTGGACAGGCGCAGCATCAGAGGCGAACTTCGTGCACAGAACCGGAACTTCCGTGGCGACAACCAGAGCGGATTCGTCTCCGGTGACCCTGGGGAAAGGCTCAGAGGAACAAAAGGAACCGGGATCAGGATCACCGGAAGAGCTAGAACCCAGCGAGACAAGCTCAGATGCAGTGGACGGCTGCACCCGGCTCGCCCCCCCAAGAGACAGGCAAAAATGCTCAATCATGGAAAAGACAAAGACAATGCTGAGCACTTGCCTGATCTCGGGTTCCGACGCCATCCAGGACTTCGACAATCCAGGTTCAGTATGCAGGAGTTCGTCATCCGGCTCCCACTCGACTGCAACGGGCTCCGCAGCCGGCATGATGGTTACCACAGTCTGAAGGTCACCTGGCGCCACAGTCCCCATCGAAGGCCCGCACGGCGTGGTGGCAGGGGATCTGGGTTCTGCTGGGCTGAACCATTCCACCGTGGAGACCCGGGGATGCTTTGTCATCGGCGCAGGTTCCAAGTGTCAGTCCGACCTCCTCCTCTGCCCACGACGTGGCTGCGGGGCTGGAATCAGGCTTCCCAGGGCCGCAGGCTCCCTCCTCGTCCTGCTGTGCAGTTCCAGGTGAAGAGAGCTCAAGGGACTGTGAACCCCGAACTCCACCTCCAGGAATCAAACAAGGCAATTCATCAATTAGAGGAAGAGAACAAAAAGGCACTTGCCTGATTCCCAGAGAACCGGTGGAACCCGCCGCAGTGGACTTGAGTCTTCCCTTTCCCCGCTGGATGGAAGTGGAGGACCCCCTGGGAAGACGAGGAGGAGCCTCTCGCACTGGATCAGGACCGGGGGCATCCGGAGACGGACTCCTGCTCCTCACAGCAGCTGGAGTGAGCATCGAAGAGGAGGGAGAAACGGCCGAAGCGAACCGGGAACCCGAAGCTGACGGGACAGCGGGGAGAGATGACCCGGAAACGGCTGATTTACCTCTTCGGCGAGACACGGAGGCAACAGCTGGCAGGGAGATAGAGTTCGTGCGACTACCCGGAGCTGGATCCGTACGGGGTTCTCGCTGAGGTGTCTGAGAGGGTTGGGAGGGATGTCTTCTGGCCGAGGGTGAGGCGAAGGTGAGATCAGGGAAACACCGCTCCTGCGCAGAAACTGAAGCGAGCAGGTCAGCGTATTCCGGATAATCATGCAGCTCAGGGTTCTTCTCTACCAGCCTGACCGCCGCCGTCACGTGCTTCATAATTGCAGTGGGATGGGCGGCGGAGCGAGCAGCAGCCACTCGGTCCTGAATGCAGATTGCTGTCACCTGTATTCTCTCCGGGGGAATCCCGGGTGATGTCACTGCTTCATGAGGGTGACCCCGGGGTGGTGTGAACTCCTGGGCTGGATCGGAGGCAGGAGCGGGATCCCGAAGCGAGGAACGATGGTGCCTTGTCTTCGGCTTCCTGCTGGGGTTTTCCTCAAGCCCACGGAGCTTCTCCTGGAGCACAGAGATGTCTGCCCTCCTCGCCTTAACTTCGGGATGTTGGAAGTAGTGAGGAAGGGCGTTAATAATGTCCTCAGCGAGGTCCAGGTGACGGCATATATCGCTGGGAGTGTCATAGAGGCCCGCGGTGAAAAGCGTCCCATCCACGTAGACCAGGGCTTCTGTGAGTTCATAGTCTGGGTGCCGCACGCACCTCCTGAAGGACGACATACTCCAGCTCGCCAGTACCCAGAAGAAGGGTTAAAGACAACAAGTCCAAATTAGCTAAACTCATGGTCTCCGGCGTCTCAGTCTCCTGCGACCTACTGCCATGAAAGGCTCTCGCGAGCCATAAAGGAGACGCTATAGGCGACCAGTGAGTTTGCGTAACTTTATTAACAAAGGAACAGAAAACACAAATGGCAAAGTAAAGAGCCACGAGGGGCAAAAATACGCACATACATTAAGTAGAACTCCAACTAGGGTGAGAGGCTAAGAAGTGCAGCGGGGAAGGAACCCACGCTGAGCAGTAACACTTACAGATGGGTGAGGAGCAGAAACGCCGAGGGAACTGGAATTGGACGAAGGAACTCCAGTCGTGGAAGCACGATGTACGTCTTTCTTCATTTAGGTCGCAGTGAGGAGTGATTCTCAGCTGCTCCCTTAAATGAGGGACAGAACCCAATCAGGAGCGGGAAAGGTAATTGATAATAATGACAGACAACTGTCCCGAAGCAGCTGGGCTTGACAGCCGGAAGTCTGAGATGCTGTCAAAGCTACGAGCCCTGGAGGAGGCCGTAAGTCCAGGCCCAGAATGGGATGGAGCTGGAGCGAAACTGGACAACCTGAGCGCGGATAGCAATCAGCGCCCAGGCGTGACAGAATGTCCTATGAACAGACGAGACAAAAGTGGAACTTTTTGACAAGGCACATCAGCTCTATGTTCACAGATGCAAAAATGAAGCATACCAAGAAAAGAACACTGTCCCTACTGTGAAATATGGAGGAGGTTCTGTTATGTTCTGGGTCTGCTTTGTTGCATCTGGCACAGGGTGTCTTGAATCTGTGCAGGCTACATTGAAATCTCAAGACTATTAAGGTATTCTAGAGAGAAATGTGCTGCCCGGTGTCAGACAGCTTGGTCTCAGTCGCAGGTCATGTGTCTTACAACAGGATAATGACCCAAAACACACAGCTAAAAACACCCAAGAATGGCTAAGAGCCACTCTCACTCTCACTTCGGCTCTCACTTCCACCCTCCAAAGAGAGCAGACACTTTTTCTCCCAGCTCCGGCTTCTTATCTCTCTCCTTCCCTAACTGACTGGATCCCAGCTTGCTATTGTCTGTCTGTGTGTCCTTACTGCTGATTATCAAACAAAATTATGGATTTAATAAGCTGGGCTTTGAACGCAATTGACACTGTTTTTTCAACGAGAAAAAGTGGCCCGGGGGAGCCGATTTGCCCTGCAGGAACAGCTGCCGCGGGTTATTTGAAGGACACAAGTAATTGGAAACTCTTGTGCCTGTGTGATCTCTCTATCGAATATGTTGAAGATTTATACCTCTTCGTAGCAATGGTCATCGGAATTTTACTGATTGGATCTGGGATTGTTCTGGTGTACCGCAAATTGAAGAAGATGGATGGAGCCTATCAAAAAGCGGACCCGGCGAGGCTTAACCATCAAATTGACCAACTGGGCAGGACTCTGACAGCGGCTAATGGAGAACTGTCTAGGAAAATGGATTACATCACGATCACGCTGAGAGCCGTCCATGATAATTTCAACGTCCAGCCATGAAGGATTTGAGCACTGAATCTGTAAGAGAATATAAAGTTTTTTCTCTGAAGTCAGTGCTATTCGACCTGTTTTGACGCCCTCAGCTCACAGTCCTCCAGATTATCTTCAGTTTACTTGTTTTCATAACATGGCGGACAGCATTTGACTCTCAAGGACAGCCAGCTGTCTGGCAAACTATTCCATCTGTCGTGCCAAGGACACGCGCCTTTGCCCAGACGGTAGACAAAACATCTGCTGCTGAAGAGACTTTGTTGTCCTTAACTGATATCAACACCCTCACTCAACACCCTCACTCACACTGACTCACTATACTGACGTGAAGATTACTCATTCACTGCTCTCTTTGTGTCATTGTATGGATTCTATTGTCTGCTATTTGTGCATTGAGAGTTTTTTTCTTGTAATCATAATATTGATCATATGTATGAACTGTATTCTGACAAACAATGCTTTTTTCTCTCTCCTATTGTGTTTATCCTCTTTCTCCCCCATTGCTTCCTGTTCCCATTCTGCTGACAGGCGCATCACTGACGCTGCCGCGTCACTGAAAATGTCAATTATGTCGTTCTCAGTGTCAAGTCAAATCCCTCGTATATTTATCAGTTATTTACTGTGAATGTACTTGGCAATCAGTCTTTTTCTGATTTCTGAAGAGCCAAACATTGGACTATTCTAAAGTGGCCTTCTATGAGCCCTGATCTAAATCCTATTGAACATCTGTGGAAAGAGCTCAAACATGCCGTCTGGAGAAGACACCCTTCAAACCTGAGACAACTGGAACAGTTTGCTCATGAGGAGTGGGCCAAAATACCTACTGAGAGATGCAGAAGTCTCATTGACAGTTACAGAAATCGTTTGATTGCAGTGATTGCCTCAAAAGGTTGTGCAACAAAATATTAAGTTAAGGGTGCCATCATTTTTGTCCAAGCCTGTTTCATGAGTTTGTTTTGTAAAATAATTCTGTTGAACCACAATTCAAAAACATTGTGTGATTTTCATTGGTTAATTTTCATAGAATTTTTATTTCTTACCACTTTTTTCAGATTCAAGCTATTTATTTGACCATTGTGGGTTTTTCTTGCATTAACAAAGGGGTACCAACAATTTTGTCCACGTGTGTATACACTGATAAGTGTGGCATACATCTTCCGCTGTAGTGGGAGTCTCATAGTCATTATCCTGTCGTTGATTGGCACCGGTTCCTCATCAAGCATTGTTGTTATCTCCTTTCTAACTGCAAAGCCCACTCCTGCTTCTCTCCTTTCTTGAGTTGATCTCCCTCTCCAAATGAAGATGTACCCATGGTCTTCCAAGCTGTCATATCCAGGCAATCTGTCTTTCTGGGCGCTGTGATGTTTTTCTGTCCAACAGAGTGCGTACATTCCATTCTGCTACACACAAGGCTGGTGTTTTCCTCTTCTTTTGTCTTCTTTTGTCTTCCTGCTCCTAGCTTACTTTTCACAGCCTGTCGGAGTGTGAACAGATCAGTGCGGACCTTGTAAGCCCGGGCGACGTCCGAGCCAGTATGAGTTGCTTTCTGATTGACCATTTCATGAAACTGCTTGCAAAGTATTTGAGTACTGCTAGCTTTTGCTGGACTAGCAGCACATTCTTGGCAGATAAAGGTATTATCAGTGGCAAGGACAAGCCAAGACAAACTGACTCCAGTATCTGTTGCAGTGACTGGCCAGATGATAGGTTTGTTGATCTCTGCTCTTTGTGTAGTGCATGTCACAATGCACCGACTGGCGCAGTCCACCACAGACCTTGCGACAGATGTGTTTATCTGCCAGGATGTCCAGTCTCACCCTGTGTAACTGGGAGTGGTCCACCACAGTTCTGCCAGGATGCCCTGTTTCATCCTCCACGCCCTCTGAAGGGCGAGGACGCCGGTTGAGTCGCCAACAGCCCGACCCATGAGACAGGTAGTACCGGTTTTCATGGTTATTCGGAAGTAAGCAAGCCAATGCCTGACCTGATACACACACACACACACACACAAAAAAATGTAAGTCTCAGTTAAAAGCTGCCAATTTCTGACCAAAAAAAGTGGAATTTTATGGATAAGAAGCTGCAACTTTAACAAAAAGACAAAAGAAGGTGTAAATTTCCAACTTTTTACAACCTAAAACGCTGTAGATATAACATTTGAGTAAAATGCTGCAAGTTTACGCTTTTTTTTAAACTGCAAATTCAAGAGTAAGAAAAGTTCTAAATTCATGAGGAAAAAGCTGCAAAATTATGAATAATAAAAAGCTGCCAATTTTCAAGTAAGAAGCTACACATTTCTGAGTAAAATTGCTCTAACTCTGCAGGAAAATCCTGCAAATTTATGAAAAAATCTTCACATTGACAAAGAATGTTTCTAATTTACATGGAAAAAGGATGTAATAAACTGGCGAGTGTTGGCCATTTTTTTCAAAGACAGCCGTGAGGAGGAACTAAGCGGTGATTTTCGGAGGTGTTAACCCTTTGAGTGTGTATGGCGCACTTCTGCACCTGTCAGCTGATCAGTCTAAACAAAGCCTGTACAGTTGAATAGAGTGTGAAATGTACAAACCTTTTAACACCACTTGGTGGCCGAGAGGTGTGGCTTTTCACTTACCATGAGAACTGGAAATGCTCCAATGCAATAAGTAGGTCAAATCAGCGTTTGAAGCCCGCCCCCTTTCGTACTGCTATTTGACAGGAGGAAACAGGATGGCGAAAAAAAATGCTCTCAGCTGAAGAGGTATAAGGACTGGTATTCACCACTCCTGTGTTAGGGGAAGAGCTTAGCCCTAGTTCGTCATCAGAGTTAGAGTCCAGCTCTGATTATGTGCCTTTGGGCAATAGTGGAAGCAGTTCTTGCAAAAATGGAGACGGACATCTTGCATGCGACGCTGCAGCTGCGTTTTCTGTGTCCAGCCGTGCCCAAAATGGCACAGGAGCCTCGTCTGCAGATTGTTCTGCTTTGCCAAACCGTGGTCGCGGAGCGAAAAAGGTCCAGAGTGAGGCGGATAATAAAATAGACAGCGAACTGAGGGTTTTAAGTAGGTTTATTAAATCATACCGCCATCATAGGAACTCGCTCCAGCCCTTGTGCAAGCAGGCTGGAGCGGGTCCTCAGGCTCTCAGCAGCAGTAGTCAGAAGCAGTCGTCAGAGTGAGAGAATGAGTTACAGAGCGATGCAGCTTATATACCCAACTACAGACAATACATGAAAGGCATTTACATCACAGTAAGAGCAGGAAGCATGAACACAATGCATGAATGGCACATTAACATCACAGTACTGAGGAGGAAAAAGCTAGACGAAGCGAGGCTGCCTGTTGACATTAATACACACATTTCACTGTAATGTTAATCGCTCCAGATGCGCGCTCTGATTGTCCCAGTCTGTTGTTGGGGTTAACCATACAGAGCAGCCCGTGGGTGATGTTTGGCTGGGCAAGGGCACACTGCCGGTGCGCTTTGACATGTGCCATGGGTACACGGTGGCAGGACAATCGGTAGTGGCAATGTGCCGGGAGGTTTGGACATTGACGGCTGGGAGCTTCTTTGAGGTGAAAAAGTTTATCAGCGGTGGCTGAAAGAATTTGAACAGCCAGTTGGAAATCGTGGAGAGAAGGACCTGTCAGCTGCGCCCGCCACTGATTTTGTGCCACTTTTTTTGGACTCTGGAATTCTGGATGCTTGTGACCAACGAAACAAACAGGTACATATTTGTTGCATAAACTGTGTTTCATTTGCTTAATTTTAGTTTAGTGTGAAACAAATGTGCCATGAGATTTGTGGGGGGTTTTTTTATGCTTTTTAGTAATTCTGTCAATGATGAGACAAAAGGCTATGTGGTGAGTGTGTGGAACAAAAATTGTCCATCCATCCATCTTCTACCGCTTTTTCGGAGCGGTAGAAGATGATGGAACAAATGAAGGAACAAAAGTCCCATGTGTTGGCAAAGTGTGAAACAAAAAATTGTCCATCCATCCATCTTCTACCGCTTTTCCGGAGAGGTAGAAGATGAAGCGGCAAATGAAGGGACAAAACGCCATGTGGTGACAGTGTGACAGCAAAATTGTTTTTGTTTTGAATTATTTTTAGAAATTTTGTCAATGATGGGACAAAAGGACCACGTGGTGACAGTGTGTGAAACAAAAATTGTCCATCCATCCATCTTCTACCGCTTTTCCGGAGCGGTAATTAGGTCCAATTATGCACAATGCATGGATGCAAGTGGCAGACAGTTGGGTTCCTCTGCAACATTTTTGTAATTGGGACTTTGCCGTTAACTATTATTGTTCTGAAGCTATAGTGTTATAATAAAATTTGGATTGTTGCAATATGCAAATTAGGTCCAGTTATGCAGTATGCATGGATGTAAGTTCACCTGGCAGACACTTGGGTTTATCTGCAACATTTTTGTAATTGGCACTTTGCCTCTAACTATTACCGTTCTGAAGCTATTGTCATTTGAAAATTTGAGGTCAAACTCTGCGTTTTCCTGACAAAAATTCTACATGCTCAAAGGGTTAAATCCTGCAGATCTGCATTAATCAGCAGGGAACAGGAGAAGAAGAGGAATAGGTGATCCCCAGCACCAGAAATAATCCAGTAAACCCAGGAAGAGTAAACACATAACACCTCATGACACCCAACAGATCACCCCCATGATATCAGTGGGAACGGCTGAGCCAGACTTCACACCTCTGTCAATTTACATGTTCCCTTCTGAGGACAATTCAAACAGAGCTGCTGCTGAGATGGAAACCAAAGGGTTAAAGGGTGACGTGCTTTATCAGCAGCACTGATACCCCCCCAACTGACCTGCTGGCCAGGAACTAACAACTCCTCGGGCCTGTTAACACAATTTTAAGAACAAAAGGACATGCAAAAGAACAAAGATTCCCTTTGATTTAACAGGATAACAGTGTGAATTTTCTGGTCTGTGAATGAAGAGAGCAGCCATGAGTGTTTCACAGAGTCACTTATTGAATTATAATGGTTAATCTAAGTTACAATTTCAGGAAACATAAACTTCAGGGGAAAGTTAAACCCATGACACATTGTTTTAAACTTTGCTGATTTTTTTCCGCTTCTCTTCCAGTCCTTATGGTCACTTTCTGATTGCTTTGAGTTTTAAAAACATCATTTTAAGAATAATGTTAACTGACTTAAAGTACATTTCTAACTACACTATATCATACAATATGCCATTTAACATACAGTTTCATTTGATTGCATTTAGATCTTAACCCTTGTGTGACCCCCGGGGGGGGGTCACCCGGACCCCACCTCCTCGCATCTTGTCCCAGCGCCCTCTAGCGGTCTGGGTGTGTGTTTGGCGGTGGTGGTTAGACCGGAAACTCAACCCACTATATCGGCATCCCCCCCCATCGTATCATAGCGCCCCCTAGCATCCTGGGGTGGGGTGGGGGGGTCGAGAAGACCCCCTGTCGCCACCAAAAACCGGAAACCCCAACCCCAGCCCCTCCATCATATCATAGCGCCCCCTAGCGTCCTGGGGTGGGGGGTCAAGAAGACCCCCGTCGCCACCAAAAGCCAGAAACTCAACCCCCTATATCGGCATCCCCCCCCCCCAAGACCCCTCCTGTCATAGCGCCCCCTAGCGTCCTGGGATGGTCATGACTACTACCATCAAATACAATCCGATCCACCTAGTGGTCTTGGTGGTGAGGGCTGTCCACGCACACGCGCACACAAGACCATTACTCTCTGTATCCTCTTGGTTAAAAAAAAAAAAAAAAAAAAATCCAGAATCCCCCCCAATATGGGGGGGGGGGGCTTTCAGTCCCCTTGCTCTGCCTGGACGAATGAAGATAAAGTTTCAACAATTACACTGAGTTGTTGTGATGATTGTTAAAAAAAAAAAAAATATATATATATATATATACAGTATATATATATATATATATATATATATAATTTTTTATCTTAATTAAATTGAGCATTAATTTGTTTGAATCAAACCACAGTTTATATATAAAAATACATATACAAATTCCCCGACTATCACTTCCCCCGACCATCACTTCCCCCAGCCTTCTGTTCCAAACCATTAATCTCCAACCATTGATTTTCCCAACCTTCTGTTCCAAACCATTAATCCCCATCACTTCCCCCATCCTTCTCCTCCAAAACATTAATTCCCAACCACTGATTTTTCCATCCTTCTGTTTCAAACCATTAATCCCCAACCATGACACACACACGCACACACACAGGAACATTACTCTCTGTCCTGTTGGTTAAAAAAAAATTTAAAAAAAAATCCAAAAATCCTATGAGGAAAAATAGCCTTCCTTACGACCATTTGCTGTGACGTCACACCTTTTTTTTACTCCGCCATATTGAACGGCGGAAGCGAGTGGACGGCGCATTCAGCAGCTGTTCAGCGTTGCACCAGATCGCGATATATTTACCTGATTTCAACCTACGTCTTTGTTTTATTTTATGTTGGCATTGAATTAGACTATGTTGTTTCACTGCTGTGCCTTTGGGTGTACAAATCGCCAGAAAAAGGGATCCAACTTGAAGTTTTACCGGCTCCCAGCTGAGGAAGACAGGCGCAGGAGGTGGGTGGCAGCGCTAAAGAGGAAAGATTGCATAGCCGCCTTACTCGCGGCTACGCAATCAACAATTTATGTGATGCACGCAATGAAATAACCTGAAAATTATATATACCGGTAACAATTAAATTTATTACTTAAGTCATGATATAGTATTTTACATGCAATAGCTAAGCTAGTTGTACAACAAAGAAATATTATATTCTATTTGGCCAATACATTTTATTATTTTTAGTAAACCTCAGGTGATGATACAACCACAATCTACATGCCACACACACTTAGTTCTTCAGATTTTTCTGACTCCTTGAAATTGCTCTACAATCTGGACAGCACCACTTTTTCTTTGAAACATTTCTCAACCTGAGACACTGTACATGGAACTGACCAATTTGACAAAAGCCAGACTCACAGGTTACAATAGATGCATCACCACAGGTTTTTCTGCAGTAGCAAATGACACTAGTATTATCACCTTTTGGGGTTTCTTTTGTCTTACAAGATATATGAAACAAATTTGGATTTTTTGTATACCATTTGGCGAGTAGTTCTGGTAAAATGACAGACCTGTGATATTTACCAACAAGTTGAACTTTCTCATTAAAAAAGAGGTCATCAAACTCAATTCTTTGAACATTACAACCTTTTTCAGTCCAGAGAACAAAGTCACAGTAAGAAAGTTCTGTGACTCCCAGTTGAGCTTGGATTTGGTAGAAATATTTATGAGATGGTTTCAGCTTGATGTCGCCATCACTGTTGCTTGCACAAAACTGAGGGTCTTCCACCACTTCCTCTAAAGCCTGATTCCTCTTACAGAAAGGACATTTCACCTCCACCAGACCCTCCCCACAGCAGCTACAGGAGACAAATCCATCCGGAGAGGCACCCATGAAGGGGAAGCGCTGACTGAGGACTAGTCCAGCATCACACACTAGTAGATCCTGGTGCTGAGAAGACCTGATTTCTTCATACTGGTCACGGGCCACTTTCTCATGGTCGCATCCCCATCTGTAAACAAATCGGCAAAATTATTGACAGAGTACCCAAAAAAATGTACCAGTATTCCTTAAAACCAATATAGAACTATTTTGTGAAAGAAATCTGAATATTTTACATAGCACAATGAAATGACAATTTTTTTAGAATTATGTCTTCTTTACAATTTAAATGTAGTCAGTTTCCATGATCAACCAACTTAGGACTCAATGATTCAATACAGCACCAAAAGTAGTTTACAGTAAGTAGCTAAGCATAGCAGGATAAAAAGAGATGATTACCGGTAAAAAAAACAATTCAGGAATTGCATGCAGCCTTGGCGGAGGTTTGCGCTCTCCGAGTGCTTTTCTAGTCTCTTACTTTGTTGCTTTACTGGTAAAACTAACTGGGTAGCATATCTTGTTCAGCAGGCTTCTCGAAGGAGCGTCAAGATGAGTCTGTGCAGCTTCTTTGAAGATGGATGCTGTTATTCTGCCAACTCGCTGCTGATGCCACAACACACACTTGTTCTGCGATCTGGTAGTTTCTTCAACAAATTTTACCTGCAGAAGAAACAATGTCTGATATAACTAACCTAAATTTTCCTGCATAGATATTATGACGTCCCACATAATGATTATGTAGCATTTAATAGACTGTAAAGCACTTTAAAAGTTGTTATTTTTAGAAATAAATTTTAAAACATTTGCAGAAAAATTACCTGCTCAGGAGTGACTTTCAGAAGTTGTTGTACCTGTTCACATCTATTCAACAGCTGCTCAAAGGTAAGCTGAAGACAATCAGGACTAAAAAGGGTATCCAGAGAAGCAGGACAATCATTGTGTGCCACCTGCAAATATAATTAGATGTTCTTTTCAACTGACATGTGTAGTTATACAGTTGTAGAAAACTGCATATTTAGTTCTGTTCATCAGTCTTCATTCATTTTCAATTATACATTAGACATGATGCCATTTTCATTCATCTAAAAAATCAAGGAAAAAAATTGTACCAAAGCTATTAACCTGTGGAATGTACTCCTGATTATAAGGCTCAACCAGAGATAGTATAGCACACCGTTTGCCTGTCATTCTAGAAGTTTGATGCAGCCTTTGATACAATGCTTGGTGATCATCATCTGATGGAGGGGCAATGGGCTTGCTTTCCCTTTTACGGGGAATATGTTTTTTTTTTCTGCATTGACATCCGTTGTTTTGTTTTGGGTTTTGAAAAATCGATATCACGCAATGCAGCAAAAGGAAGCTTCAAGTTTGCTGTTGGTGTATTCCAGGCGCAGGGAACATCAGTGCAAGTCTGGCCTTGGGACAGGAGGACAGCACACTCAACAGCAAACAACACAGCTGCAACATGTGAACAAGTCTCTCCTAACCCTGCCATACAAGTACAGTGTGAAGACAATATGACACCATCTTGATTCATGATCACCCAGGGTTTCAGTGGGGGGTCCGACATCTTCTGGGAGTGATGTACCTGTAGTGGATAAATATTCTTATAATTAATATGTGGGTATGATGACTTTTTATCGGGATATAAGTCTTTCTTGTATAGACTGAACAATAAAATTTGTAATATATCTAATAGTGTTGGGAGTTGTTTATCGAGTATTCTATTGATAAGACAAGTATTTAAAAATCTTTTTACAGAATATATAGATCTATAAAAATATTTAATTATTTTTTAATTTAATTGAGATACTATATATACAGCTAATAATAATACTAATAATAATTGAATATTTTATAAAATTTTAATAATTTATCACTTAATAGATTCTATATAACATGACAAATCTATACAGTAGGGGAGAGAATAGAGTCTGAATTTTGGAAAAAATAAAGGAAAAATACCTGAGCCGTCACGACATAGTGGACCGTTGAAGTGATGACTGGGGATATCAGCACATTTCTCACAAGCCCAGCAACAAAATAACTATAAGCGTCCAAACTTTTGTAGGCTTTCAGAGACTCTCCAGTGTACCTAGATGGTGTGTTGACCAGGTAGTTGTAGATGTCCATATAGCGTACGTCAGGTTTGGGGCAAAAATCTATGAAACTGGTGAATTTTTCAAGCGACAAGTTGTAAGGGTCCACGCCGATAACACTGATATTTTCCATGTACCGGTCACAATGTTTTTTATCTAGTAGTTGTGCTACATCGGACAAAGCCGGCACATCTGACTGAACGGACGCCATGTTGAAACGCACTCACACAGCTCCCGACTTGCTGTCCGATATGATGGAATCAACAAAAATCACGTGACGCGGGACATCACTGGCAAATGGTCAATAGGAAACCAAAGAAATGACAGTGGTTTGAGTTGATGATGAATTTGGATGAAATTTTCACCAGAAGGGACTCTACGCCTGGAATCAAACCCAATAAATTTATTGGGATCACACATGTCATCTTGTGTATACAGAATGTTTGGGGTATCTATTCCTTTATTTTTGTTTAAATTGTCCAAGCATCGTACATACTTCTGTGCAATATGTGATGTATGGGAGCATTAATGGATGTTAAAAAGTGTATATAGTGTTTCTTTTTTTGGCAGAGAAACCTCAGCTCTCTATTCTGTTAAAATATAACCCAGTGGAATGCACAGAGAGTCAGTGCATTGTGCTTGTCTGTGACAACACACACACACACACACGCACACACACGCACACACACACACACACATATGCAAATGCAATCCGATCCATCTAGGGGTCTTTGTGGTGGTCAGGGGCTGTCCACACATGCACACATGTTTGAGTTGATGATGAATTTGGATGAAATTTTCACCAGAAGTGACTCTAAGAATGTTTGGGGTATTTATTCTTTTATTTGAGTTTAAACCACCCGTCACAGGAACAGTTTCTTTCCTCAAGCCATCATCACTGTGATGAACTCCTAACATTCACCTAGTCCTACCTGTTTGCTGTACTCATGACTTTTCATCCATTATTACATTGCACATAAGTCTCACACTGCTTTTTACTTCATTCACATTATATCACCGAATCTGATTTCACATTGAAATACTGTATGACTGTATATTTTTTCCATATATTTCTGCAAAGTGTGGATAGTCTGAGTAAATAACTGCATATATTCCTGTATATATTTGCATCTTTAAAAATAAACTAATCAGCCAAGACATAAAATGAACGAGCGATGACGTCTGGGGAGAAAAAAAAATATCCCTCCAAGGCCAGAAAATGCTACAATTACCTACTACTCCTTACAGACCCATAAAACGGACAAGAGATTACGTCTTGGGGATGGGGGTCCTTCACGAAACCGGGCCGTAGTACCAAGGTCCAGTCGCGAACTTGCCCGTCATCCCCCAAGGACGGACGACAGGAAGTCACGTTACTAAGGGTCCCTCGCTTCGGGTCCGTGACTGCCAATTCCCTTGAGGACAAAAAAAAAAAAAGAAGCCCAAGGACCTCACTCTCTTTTCTTTCCCTCTCGCTCGCTTGCTCCCTAGCATCTCTACGACATGTCGCTCACCGTCCATGGACCGGGAGGAAAGAGGAAGAAGAAGAAGAAGAAGAAATAGAAGTAGAAGTAGAATCCCCCTCTCCCGTTGTGTCTTCTTCTTCTTCTTCTTCTTCTTCTTCTTCTTCTTCTTCTTCTTCTTCTTCTTCTTCTTCTTCTTCTTCTTCTTCTTCTTCTTCTTCTTCTTCTTCTTCTTCTTCGGTCCCTTACCGGCTCCGCAGTACCACGGGGATGATGATTACGAGTCGGTATATGTGAAGCGGCACCGCTCCACGGGACCCCGCGGTGATACCGGACCGCGAGCGACTTCCAACGTCCCCGAGAGCCCGCTGAGACAAAGACTGCGGGGACGGCGAGGAAGGACAACGGCAACATGAAGAAGAAGAAGAAGACGAAGTGGTAGACGAAGAAGATGAAGAAGAAGAAGTAGAAGTAGAATCCCCCTCTCCCGTCGTGTCTTCTTCTTCTTTTTTGGTCCCGTACCGGCTCCGCAGTACCACGGGGGTGACGATTACGAGTCGGTATATGCAAAGCGGCACCGCTCCACGGGACCCCGCGGCGATACCGGACCGCGAGCGACTCCCAACGTCTCCGAGAGCCCGCCGAAACAAAGACTGCGGGGACGGTGAGGAAGGACAACGGCAACACGAAGGGGAAGAGGTAGACGAAGAAGACGAAGAAGACGAAGAGGTAGACGAAGGTGAAGAAGAGGAGTCTGATACAGGGGAGGACGATGACGATGACGACGAGGAAGAAGACGAGGAATCGGACATAGAGGAGGACGACGAGGATGATGAAGAAGAAGAAGAAGAAGAAGAAGAAGGAGAAGAAGAAGAAGGAGAAGGAGAAGAAGAAGGAGGAGGACAGTATCACTATGACTATCGCGACGCTCCTGCGGAATCGATGACCTCGAAACAAGGGAACATCACGTGGAGCTCAAGGCCTGCCCCGCAGTCGCGGCAGCGTGGGCGTCGACGTCAGCCTCGACTTCAGCGCCAGGACCCCATGGGGATGGCACGCGAGGCCGTCGCGGATGTGGCCTCGGCGTTCCTCGCTTACTTTCAGCCCGAGCTGGAGGACAAGGTGATCGCCATGACCAACCTGGAAGGCGCCAGGAGGACGTCGCGAGGGCTCGATGGGTGGAGGCCCATGGATTGGACCGACCTGCGCGCCTACGTGGGGCTGCTGATCCTCGCGGGCGTGTACAGGTCGCGAGGCGAGGCGTGCGAGAGCCTCTGGGACGCCGAGAGCGGACGCCCCGTCTTCCGGTCCGTCATGTCCCTCAAGACCTTCCGCTTGTACTCAAGTGTCCTGCGTTTCGACGATCGCGACACCAGAGAGGCCAGACGCTATTCCTCTTCTTGTTCTTGTTCTTCTTCTTCTTGTTCCTCTTCAGGAGACAAGCTGGCACCTATCAGGCGTGTGTGGGACGCATGGCAGAGGAGGCTGTCGCTCCTGTACGAGCCCAGACCCGAGGTCACCGTGGACGAATGACTGGTTCCCTTTAGGGGTAAGTAGCCGTGGTGTTGGGTGTAAAAAACAAAAACAAAACAAAAAATATAGAAATCTAATTGCGTCTCTCTCTCTCTCTCTCTCTCTCTTTCTCTCTCTCTCTCTCTCTCTCTCTCTCTCTCTCTCTCTCTCTCTCTCTCTCTCTGTCTGTCTACTCCCCCCCCAAAAAAAATTAATCCACATTCTCTTGTTTGTTTGTTTGTTTGTTTTCTTTTCCTTTGTGAAACCCCCCACCCCTTCCCCAGGTTGCTGTCCCTTCAGACAGTACATGCCCAACAAGCCAGCCAAATACGGCATCAAGCTGTGGGTGACGTGCGACGCCCGCTCCAGCTACACGTGGAAGATGCAGGTCTACACCGGCAAACCCGAAAGGGGAGGTCTCCCCGAAAAGAACCTGGCCACCCGAGTCGTCCTCGAGCTCACCGAGGGACTGGAACCTGGGCGGAACGTCACCTGCGACAACTTCTTCACGTCCCACGAGCTCACGCGCAGGCTCCTCGCCGAACGGGGCCTGACCCTACTGGGGACCCTGCGCGCCAACAGGCCCGAGATCCCGCGAGAGCTGCTCGACGTCAGGGGCAGGGCGGTCGGCTCCTCGTCCTTCGCGTTCTCCTCGTCCGGGGCTCCCGACGTCGCCTTGGTGTCCTACCTCGCCAAGAGGAACAAGAACGTGCTGCTCCTCGCCACCGCCGACAGGTACCTGCGAGGCCCACTGCTGAGCGACCACGCCGATCGCAAACCCCTCGCGGTGCTCCACTACAATCGCACCAAGGGAGGCGTCGACAACCTAGACAAGGTCGTGGCCACGTACAGCTGCAGGAGAAAAACCTGCCGCTGGCCCCTGGTCCTGTTCCACTACATGGTGGACGTTTCTGCGTACAACACCTTCGTCCTGTGAATCAGAATCAGAATCAGAATCAGATTTATTGCCGTTGTTCATGTAGTACACAAACTAGGAATTTGTCTCGGTGCAATGCTGCAACATTAAACATGATAAAATAAAAGAAATAAACTATACATGCAATAAAGTGTAGAATAAGAGTGAGTAATACTAGTCAGCAGTTAAAATATATTAGCGAGCAGCAGATAATGTGGAGAACCATATAGTGCAGTCGGTAATGCAGGAAGAAAACAGTGATGATTGACATGAGTCTGGTTGAGCTGCTGTACATAGTGCACGAGAGACAATAAGTCACTTAGTGTTCAGCAGTCTGATGGCAGAGGGGAAGAAGCTGTTCATGTGACGGGAGGTTTTAGTCTGGATGGACCGAAGTCTTCTACCTGAGGGGAGGGGGGCAAACAGTACGTGACCAGGGTGTGAGGGATCAGCTATGATCCGGCCAGCACGCCTCCGGGTCCTGGAGATGTACAGATCCTGGAGAGATGGGAGCTTGCAGTCGATCACCTTCTCAGCAGTGCGCACGACGCGCTGCAGCCTTAGTCTGTCCCTGGCAGTGGCTCCTGCGTACCACACGGTTATGGAGGAGGTGAGGATGGACTCGATGATGGCTGTGTAGAACTGCACTAACATCATGGTGGGTAGCTTGAGCTTCCTCAGCTGCCGCAGGAAGAACACAGTGACGGGAGCTCAATCCCGCGTGGATGGCCGGCAGATGCAACAGGCGCAGGTTGTTCACGGAACAGCTGGGCAAGGCGCTCGTGGCCCCGCTTGTGCTCAGGAAGAAGAGGAGAGAGAGGGCGAGGGAGAGGGCGAGGGCGAGGGAGAGGGAGAGGGAGAGGGAGAGGGAGAGGGTGAGGGAGAGGATCCCCCGCCGTGGCGACGACGATGGCGACAACGACCCCGAGGCTGCCTCGCGAGGAGTACCCCCGCGGTCTTTGTAAGAAAAGAGGAAGAATTGCCACGTGTGTCCCAGGAGCAAGGACACCAAGACCAAAACGGTGTGCCTCGGGTGTCGCTTGCACGTGTGCGGAAGATGCGCGCTCAAGTACTGCCCCGCCTGCGCTCCCGCCAGCCGCGGTCCTCTCACCTCTTCCTCCTCCTCTTCCTCCTCTGTCGAATAGCAAGTCCTCCACAAACCACCAGGTGGGTAGATCAACTGTCTATTCCTTGGAAAAAAAAATACAAAGGAGGGTCATATCGACCCCATCTCACCCAAAACACCGAGGTGGGGGGGTCTAGTCGACCCCCACCCCTCACCCCAAGTCCTCAACACAAAACCACCCGAAGATCAACAATCTATTCCTTGGAGAGAGAGAAAAAAAAGCAAGCGGGGTCGATATGACCCCCTCAAAAAAATACAAAGGGGGTCCATATGACCCCCTCTCATCCAAAACCCCGAGTTGGGGGGTCTAGTCGACCCCCACCCCCACCCCCAAGTCCTCAACACAAAACCACCCGGAGATCAACTATCTATTCCTTGGAGAGAGAAAAAAAAAAAGCAAGCGGGGGTCGATACGACCCCCTCAGAAAAATACAAAGGGGATCCATATGACCCCCTCTCATCCAAAACCCCGAGGTGAGGGGTCTAGTCGACCCCGAGACCACCCCCCTCCTTCCTCGACGAACCACGGGGAGATCAGCCATCTATTCCATGGAAAAGAAACAGCGGGGTCGATATGACCCCCTTGAAATATCCAAAAGGGGGTCGAGACGACCTCTCCCTCGGAAAATACTCAGGGGGGTCGACATGACCCCTTTCACCCAAAACCCCGAGGTGGGACACCCCCCCCCCCCTAAAAAAACACTGGCAGATAAACTATCCATTCTAGAAAAAAAAACAAACAAAAAAAAAACAGGGGTCCATATGACCCCCACCCCACCACCATCGTTATGTGGCACGTGGAAACACAAGGATTAATTCAAACAAGCAGAGTACTTGCAACCAACTTAATTAAGACTTGAACAAAAACAATCAATCTGAATACAACTGGGAGCGTTTAAGAATAAAAATCTTTGGATTCCTTCATGAAGTTCTGCCTACAGATCACCTGCACTAAAACATTCCAATTACCACTCATGAGATGGACCAGATTCCATACAAAAAGTTAAAAATTTTACTTTGGCTTTGTCTTTAAGGGGTTGCTGTTCCAGTTAAAAGTCTCAAGTGTTGGAGAGTCCACCTTTGTATAAAACGGCCACGTCAGTATACCACAAAAGGCTCAAAGTCGCGAAGATAATTCAGAGGTTAAACCGGCTGTTAATGTCATTTAAACCCTGCATGGCTTCGACAACATGGAACCGGCATTTCACTTTGAAACGGATGGCAGCAAGTTATTGCAAACGAGCAAGTTTAAAACACACACTAAAGTTAAGAGAATTGCAAGAAGGAAAATAGTTTAATATAAAACACAGCTGTCTTACCTTGAAATGTCCTTTACAAATGAAGAGACTCAAACTGAAGAAAAATGAAAAACGGCCACTCGCCTTCCCCACATCCTGGCTGGATGTGGGGAATATTATAATGTTATAATGTTATAATATTTCTTTATATTTGTAGTTTTGTTTTGTTCTTTTTTTAGAAATCTCCTCACCACCCAGACAGCAGGAAAAACCTCCCTTATTTATATACTGTATGTATATATATATATATATATATACACACACACATATAACTCTGTGTGTGTGTGTGTGTGTGTGTGTGTGTGTGTGTGTGTGTGTGTGTGTGTGTGTGTGAACAGCAACAGTGAACTTTATATAATACTCAAAACTGCATTATTTTCATAATTCCATCCATCCTTCTTCTTCCATTTTTCCAGAGGTCAGGGTTGCGGAGGCAGCAGTTGAAGCAGAGAAGCCCAGACTTCCCTCTCCCCAGCCACCTGCTCCAGCTCTTCAGAGAGGATACAAAGGAATTCCCAGACCAGCTGGGAGACATAGTCTCTCCAGCGAGTCCTGGGTCTGCCCTGGGGTCTCCTCCCAGTGGGACATGCCCGAAACACCTCAAGTGGGAGGCGTCCAGGAGGCATCCTGATCAAATACCCATACCACCTCAACTGACTCCTTTCAATGTGGAGGAGCAGCGGTTCTACTCTGAGCCTCTCCCGGATAACTGAGCTCTTCACCCTATCTCTGAGGGTGAGTCCAGTGATCCTACGGAAAAAGCTCAGTTCAGCCACTTGTATCCGTGATCTCGTTCTTTCTGTCATTACCCAAAGCTCGTGACCATAGGTGAAAGTAGGAATGTAGATTGACTGGTAAATCGACAGCTTTGCCTTAGAACTCAGCTCCCTCTTCACCACAACAGACCGGTACAACATCTGCATCACTGCAGATGCTGCTCCAATCCATCTGTCAATCTCTCGCTCCATTGTCCCCTCACTCGTGAATAAGACCCCAAGATACTTAAAGTCCTCCACTTGGGGCAGGAGCCTGTCCCCAACCCGGAGAGGACAATCCACCTTTTTCTGGCTGAGGACCATGGATTTGGAGGTGCTGATTCTCATTCCAGCCACTTCACACTCAGTGGCAAACCGTCCCATTAAGAACTGTAGGTCATTGCTGGATGAAGCCAGCAGGACAACATCATCTGCAAACAACAGAGATGAGATCCTGTGGTCACCAAGCATGACACCCTCCGTTCCCTGGCTGTGCCTAGAAATCCTGTCCATAAAAATTATGAACAGGCTTGGTGACAAAGGCCAGCCCTGGCGGAGTCCAACTCTCACTGGGAATGAGTCTGATCGAGTGTTGGCAATATGAACCAAACTCTCACAACGGTCGTACAGAGACCGAATAGCTCGTAACAACAAGCCTGATACCAGATACTCCTGAAGCACCCCCCCACACATACACAAAAAACCACGAGGGACGCGGTTGAATGCCTTCTCCAAGTCCACAAAACACATGTAAACTGGTTGGGTAAACTCCCACAAACCCTCGAGGATTCTCAAGAGGGTAAAGGGCTGGTCCGATGTGCCACGGCCAGGACGAAAACCACATTGCTCTTCCTGAATCCGAGGTTCAACCAACGGCTGGACTCTCCTCTCCAGTACCTTGGCATAGACCTTCCCAGGGAGGCTGAGGAGTGTGACCTCTCTAAAGTTGAGCACACACTCTCCAATCCCCTTTTCTGAAGAGAGGAACCACCACCCTCGTTTGCCATGCCAAAGGCACTGCCCCGACCTCCACGCAGTGTTGCAGAGGTGTGTCAACCATGACAGCCCTACAACATCCAGGGCCTTGAGTTACTTAGGGCGAATCTCATCCACCCCTGGGGCCCGGCCACCAAAGAGATTTTTAACCTCCTTGGCGACCTCAGCCCCTGTGATAGGCGAGTTGTCCCTCTCATCCACAAGCCCTGCTTCCTCTGTGGAAGGCGTATCAGTGGGATTGAGGAGATCCTCAAAATATTCCTTCCACCGCCCGACGATATCCCCAGTCAAAGTCAACAGCGCCCCATCCGCACCATATACAGTGTGGAGAAGGAGCTGCTACCCCTCCTGAGCCGCCGGACAGTTTGCCAGAATCTCTTCGAGGCCGACTGAAAGTCTTGTTCCATGGCCTCACCAAACTCCTCCCATACCTGGGTTTTTGCTTCAGCAACCACCCGAGCTTGCACTCCACTTGGCCTGCCGGTACATCTCAGCTGCTTCGGGAGTCCCGCAAGCCAACCAAACTCCATAGGACTCCTTCTTCAGTTTAATGGCCCCCCTCACCACTGGTGTCCACCACTTGGTTTGGGGGTTGCCACCACGAGATGCACCGACCACCTTGTAGCCGCAGCTCTGGGCTCTGCTTCAGCAATGGAGGTGGAGAGCATGGCCCATTCAGACTCCATGTCTCCAGACTCCCTCGGAATGTGATTAAAGTTCTTCCGGAGGTGGGAGTTGAAGACCTCCTGGACAGGGGCCTCAGCCAGACGCTCCCAGCACACCCTCACTATACGTTTGGGTCTACCAGGTCTGAATGGCTCCCTCCCCTGCCATCAGATCCAATTCACCACCAGGTGGTGATCAGTTGAAAGCTCTGCACCTTTCTTTACCTGAGTGCCCAAGACATACGGTTGCAGGTCTGATAACACAATAACAAAATCGATCTTCGACCTGCGACCTAGGGTGTCCTAGTGTCAGGTGCACATATGGACACCCTTATGCTTGAACATGGTGTTTGTTATGGACAAAGTGTGGTTAGCACAGAAGTCGAATAACGGAACACCACTCGGGTTCAGATCGGGCAGGCCTTTCCTCCCAATCACCCCCTTCCAGGTTTCACTGTTGTTGCCCACATGTGCATTGAAGTCCCCCAGTTGGACAATAGAGTCTCCAAGAGGAGCACCCTCCAGCACCCCAGTCAGAGACTCCAAAAAGGGTGGATACTCTGAAACATCATTTGGTGCATAGGCACAAATGATGGTCAGGACCCGTTTCCCAACCCGAAGGCGCAGTGAAGCAACCCTTTCGTCCACCGCAGAAAACTCCAATATAGAGGCAGCAAGGTGGGGGGATACAAGAATACCCACCCCTGCTCGTCGCCTCTCGCCTGGGGTAACTCCAGAGTAGGCCAAGCTCCAGCCCCTTTCCAGGAGACTGGTTCCAGAACTAGAGCTGTGTGTTGAGGTGAGGCCAACTATATCTAGCCGGTATCTCTCAACCTCATGCACCAGCTCAGGCTCCTTCCCCACCAGAGAGGTGACATTCCACGTACCAAAAGCCAGTTTAGGAAGCTTGGAAACAGTCTGCCAAGGTCTCCACCTGTGACCACCACCTGATCCACATAGCACATATTTTCATTCTGGAGTGGGACCAATTTTCAGCCTGGGAGTTTTATGCCCAAGACCAGCCCACTTTTTGACAAGTGGAGGAAATTGGAGCAAAAGTTCTATTTTTTTATCCAATACTTTTTAATTGTAGACATGTTTTGACAAGAATATAGAACTTAGTTCACCTCAGTGAACCAGCTGACAAAAAAAAAAAATGAGAAACTCAAAGATAAATCACAAACAGGAACATCAGTTCAGTTCAGTGGCATAAGAATTCTTCAGAAACAAAATAGTTATCCATTACACAACTTTAACCTAGTATGTAATAGTAATATATACAATGTCATGTCAGTTCAGTGTCTGTAATGATATCATATCATTGTGTAATTTCCCCATATAGATTTTTTTTGTCCTGTTCCAATATACGTCTGCATGTCTGTCACAAATTTACCAGAAAAAAGTTAAAAATGTCCAAGAATGTTTATAAAAAAAACCCCACTAATTGCATAAAAAATGGGAAAACTAAAACATTAATACTAATCTGCAGCTTTTGTTCTTTAAATTTTGGACTTCATTCTTGTGAATTCATAATTATTTTTGTAGAAATGTGCCATTTCTCTCCTGCATTCATTATGTTTTTCATACAAAATAGTAACTTTTTTCTCAGATTTTCTATTTTACTTGTAAATTGACCTGCTTTGTCATATTTTACAGCTTCATTCTTGTTAATTTATACTTAATTTACAGTTATAGGCTTTACCTTACACTAAATTTGTGTGTCCACCACCACCACCATCCTCCTTGTTAAAAAATAACAAATCACAGGTTTTTTCCTTCATTCAGCGACATCTACTGTGGAAAGAGGCTTTTTCACCAAACTGTCCACAAAAATCTGCATATCTGATCTTAAAATCAAGATAACAGGTAAAAGGCCGCATCTACTAGGAATGTTTAGGCTATTATAAATATGCTCCTTTTTCTATAAATGTGATTTTCTTCACGTAAAAAAAAACATACTTTTCTTTAGTTTTAGAACTTTTTGAATGTATTTTTTTTCCTTTTTAACGATAAAAATTGCAGCTTTTGCTTATAAATTTTCATATTAACATATAGTGCAGGTTCATGTTGCTATTTTTTCTTGGAAATTTAGAACTTTATTTAAAAATCTTTGTAATGAGCAATTAATTAGTTTTTCAGTTTATGAGAAAAAATACGTCAGAGTCAGAGAATTGTGAACTATTTGATAGCAGCTAAATCTTATAGAATTTACCCTGAGAGTCACTTCACTTACCTGAGGTGCTGAAAATCTCCCAGCCTCTCTGCTGTAGTCAGAACACACTCCTCTGCAGCCTCCTCTCCCCTCACCTGTGCCGTTTGACTCATTTTTCTTTGGGAAAATCGCCTCTTCTTTCAATTTCTGCCATTTGTTAACCACCAAAATGTGAACACACTTTCTGGAGTCCCACGCCCTGTTGAATGCTGTCAGTCTGTCTTTCAGTCGGACCAATCGTTACTGACACCAAACTGTGAGGGGTGCTCTGGTGTGTAGTTCAGTCAAGCAGATTTAAGGCTATTAAACATCGGGACGGTGCTAACAACATGCCTACCGCAGATCATTAGGTTATATTGATGTGAATTAATTTTACTTCCAACTAGAAGAGTGGCCCATCAGTGAAGTGGCCCACTGGGATATAGGCCACGCCGGTCCTGCACTCACACCTTCAGTCACGTTACATATGGCAACAACGCTTGGACAAAAAGTAGTTCTGCGTATAGGAATAGGATGTAAATCTTTTGTTTTTATAGGACAGGGGTCCTCAAATGTTTTTTGCCAGGGGTCCGCATTTGTTTTTTTCCAGTAGACCAGCGGTCCAGAGCAGTGAAAGCCTGCTGATGGACGGATATTTCATTTTTATGGTGGGAGGGACAATAAACAGAACATTTTCTCCAAAGTAAATATTGAGGGGACACTGAGCATTATTGTTGTCAGTCACAAATTTATGAGAAAGAATGTACAAATGTAAACGCAATGGGAAAACGTTGCAAATTTACAAGAAAAAAAGTCATAAATTTATGAGAAAGAATATTGCAAATTTAAAAGAAACAATTGCACATTTACAAAAAGTCAAGTTTACTAGAAAAAAGTTGCAAATTTAGTGAGAAAAAATATGTAAATTAACAAGAAAAAAACTCGCATTATAAAACGGTTACAAATTTACAAAAAAAATGCAGATTTAAGATACAAAAACAGCAGATTTATGAAGGAAAAGGAGCAAACAAAAAACAACAACAAAAAAAGTTTTACATTTACAAATAAATGTAGTAAATTAATGAGAAAACTTACACATTTCTGAGAAATGCTGCACGTTGAAGAAAAAAATTGTCCCCCTGGACCACCTTGATTTACGCCCATGTCACCAGGCTGTTCTGCTGTGGGAGGAGCTGCTGAAGGCAGCCAGCGACTCAGAGGAGACTTTCACAACTCTGCTGCTTTTTTGTAGTTATCGATATAACAAGAATCCTGCTTGCAGCTTGATATGACGATTTCAGTGCGGTGTGTCCACCAAATGCATTTTTCCCACTGTGGGCGACTATTTTCTATTCATTCTCTATGTAGTCCAGCGTCTACAGCGCTGAGCGCCCTTGGCACTGAAACGCTCTCAGTGGTGGATGATTTTTGTCGCGGCGCTCAGGACTGAAATAAGTTCAACTTTTCAGACTACAGCTGAGCTCGTCAATGTCAGCCCTTTCTAAGTAGCCAATCAGAATTAAGGAAGGGCGAGACATAGGACACCGGTACAGTCTGTACCCAGACTCCTGTTTTCCGTGTCATCATATTTTGTATCCAGAGCTGCTACCAATGCTAGAATACGTTTCTGGTCTCATTGTTATTTAGGGACTGCTATAAAAAAATAAGTAGAAAGTCTGACCATAGGAAAAGCGGAAGTGCTGAGCTGTGAGTGCCAGGCTGTAGCTGGGCTACAGGGCACAGATTTTTTTTTTTTTTCCAGAGCGCAGCGCACACATGCTGAAAAAAAGACAATCAGGGTGGTCGGGCAACAAAAAATGCATTTGGAGAACATGTAGCTTTTTCTTAGCTCAGAAGTTTGAGGAAATGTCTCTTCAAAATTCCTATGCTTGCTATCATAATGCCGTTTCAAATTGTAAATAGTTATCATAGCTGTTGCCTACTGGCATATTAGCACATTGGTCTTGTGCTGGTAGGAGGGAGAACAAATGCAAATTGCTCAGTCCATTCGTCTGTGAATTGCCGATTTTCACTGTCCACTTGTCTTGAAGCAGCAAACTTGGAACATATCATTTTCATTCAATCTAGGCTCCCACTGCAGGCTACCACTCCAAACGCGAAAGAAAAGTGCTGCTCGGCTCCAGCTGCTTGCACGCTGGACAGGCTGTCAGCGCATCGTTGGTATGGAGATAACGGTCCACGTTTACAGGTGCTGACCTGACCAAAAAACGTAGTGAAGGAATCACAGCTCGGGGTCCACAAATGGGGAGCTCGTGGGCCACCATTATAGGAGCATTATTTTTCCCCACAGCCAAACGGCACATGCCGGAAATCCATCAGGGTGCTGGAAAACTTTAAGCCCTGTAGTAATGGCTGGAAAGCAGAATCGCATTCAACAAAAAGAATGAAAAAAAATAGGGTTTCTTTTTAAAATGCCATCAAATGCAGTCTTTATCCATGGGGTAGATGAATTCCAGTTCAGGCCCCAGCAAAGCACTGCTGCTAAAAAGGTAGCAACACTAGCGCCATTGCCAGTGTTATTCTCCTAAAAGGAGCTTAAAGGGTACCTGTGGTGGTCGTGAAAAAAAGATATTATATTGAGCCCCTGTCTCACGTTCTAGTTCAAGTTTAAGTTGAAATTCATGTTCAAAGCAATTTGATATAAATCCATTGCTGATGTGCTGGTTCAGCTATGTCAGCAAAACATGGGTGCAGCCATGCTAGCGGCTACATGGCCTGCCAGGACGCTTCCTGTGACGTAATATCGTGGCTACCGCGATCTGGATCAATATTGGCTGAGCCTGGAGTGCCCGGATGAGCAGTGGCTTTCGGGATATTCAAATTCAAATTCAAATGTTTATTTCAAACTCAGGGTTCATATTAAATGCAGAACTAAAACGAGTAGAAAATAAATAAATAAATGCTTAAATTCAGCGGGTCGTCTCGTCTGATCTGAGCTCGTAACGGCCGCAACACGGCAGATGATTCGGCTCCTCCCTCGCCGCTTTCAGATGAAATTGCCTTGTGTGAGGACCACTTCGTCACTTTAACCCTCAGAAGACCTTTCTGGCTCAAACCTGTAGCCATGTTGGACGAATTCTTCCTCAGAATCTGACAATTCAGCCATAATAGAATAAAAACACTCACAACAGCACCCTAGTCTCTCATACAGACGGGAGTATTGACTTTTTAGTGTCAACGTTATGACGTCACATCCGCATGTGTCATGGCTGCACGCAGAGTTTTCATTGGCTGGCCATGCCTGCGGTCGTATTTGCATATTTCTCTGGTGGTATATGGCTGGCAATAATTATTTAACCAAAAAAAGAAAACTTTGCCTAATGTTTTCAAGTTGAATGCGTTTAGACGACCACCACAGGTACGCTTTAAAGACTGCACAGCCTCACCGTGTGTGTGTGCCTTGCAAACCCCTGCCATTAAGGTCTGTGCAGGAAAATGTTGTTTTTGGACCCAAGTTACCACTGAGGTAACATTTCAACACACAACAGCAGAGGAGCCCATTGTGGACTAAAGCTGGGTTCATGTTAGGGCTGCAACTAACGATTATTTTGGTAGTCAACTAATCTAATGACTATTTTTAGTCGACAAATCACGATTATTTCTGTCATGTCCACCATTTCAATTTCCTGCTGGCACAGCTCTTGTTTGGGGCTGCAGGTCATGTTTCACCTCACCTGTTTAAGCCTGCACACCTGTGAAAATCACTTTGTTGTCAGTCTCTGCCTCAATATAATGTAGCCTACTATAAAAAGTTCCCACAACGAAATAAAAGCATGACCCCTCAAACATGAGTTGGAAACTTGAACTTAACAGCTAAATCAGAAGTGTCTGTAGCAACACAAATAACAGATGTTAAAAGTGTAAAAACTCAAAAAGCAGCTCTGCTGCTCCATAAAGGCTGTTGTATCTGTGTGTTCAAAACAAACTAGAGTAATATTCAATTCCATTAAAGTAAAAAAAAGAAGAAAAAAAAACAAGCTAGGCCATCCTGTCTGAAACCTTGCTGGGTCTAGAAGTTTAAAAGTTTAATAAGGCTTCAGATGAAAATTAAAAGAACATCTTTCAGTCCAAAATAAACAAAAAAAATACACTTTAAATATCAGTGCAGGAATGTGAGCCGTGGCTACCTGTAGCAGAAGGGTTTATGTCTATAAAACGATGGTTTAAAGTGGTGTTTTTCCTCCTTGTAAGTTTAATGTGGTGTTACAACAAAGAGGGCCAAAGACTGAAAGTACCAAACAATCATGTGAATGTATGCACAAGTACAATTCCAACTACTTTTTGGATGCGCAGAGAATTAGTATCCCTAATATTGTCATAGTTAGTTAGTTAATCCCTTCACACCTGAAGGTGTATATGGGCGGCGCCTATCTCCGTTTCTCTGACCCTAGGCCACACAGCTACTGTAAGTAGTGAAAGCTACAGCGGGGGGGTCAGTCCTCTGGTAGCTCTGTGTGTAACTTTACTTTCCTCATTCCATTATGCGGAGCACCACGCTAGAAGGCAGAAAGCACCATTTTTATATGGTCTTTGGTATGACCCGGCCGGAATTTGAACCCCTGCCTCCCGGGTGTGGGGCGGATGCTCTACCAACTGAGCCACCACTCTGGTTAATATTGTCATGGTACTCTTCTTTAACCCCACCCACCTGCTGCTTAAATCTTCTGTTTGCAAGGGGCAGCCAATCAGAAAAACGCTGAATCATAATGAGCATGTAAGACACAAAATAGTGATTTGGAACATCCGGAAGGCGCCACGGTTCAAATCATGTACAACTCCAGCTTTATTACTTTTTGGTTCGCCTTGATGCACGCTCTTCTCCATTGATTCACAGTTTGTGTGACCTTGCTGCGAGGGGGGGGGGGGTGATGTAAAAGGCTACACGCTGTCCTTTTATCCTATTGACGTGCATGCAGACTAACTTTCAGTTGAGCACACAACAAATGAACACACACACACACACACACACACCCTTCCCCATCCCCCCTCACTCTTACAGATGCTCTCTCTCTCTCTCACTCACTCACTCACTCACTCACTCACTCACACACAAAGTGCACAGGAAGAAAACACACACAAATGCCTTTTGTAAGTCCAGAAATATTCCAACTGTGTATTCTCTTCTATCTGTTGCATCCGTAATCTGTTCAACAAAGTCCATGAGAGCCAGTGAGGTGGTCCGGTTCTTCCTGAATCCATACTGTTGTTCGTAGAGTATATTGTGCTTATCAATGAAATCATTTAGTCTCTTAACAAATATTTTTTCCAGTATTTTGGAGAACTGAGGTAACAAGGAGATGGATCTGTAGTTTGACAATAAGTGTTTGTCACCAGTCTTATACAGAGGAACGATTCTTGCTATTTTCATTTTCTTTGGAAATTTACCAGCAGTAAGTGACATGTTGCATATGTAAGTGAAGTGTTTAACAATACAATCAATAATACATTTAACCAAGAACGTACAGAAATCATTACAATCAGTTGATTTTTTTGTCTTTAAATTTGTTAACAATGCCAAGAATTTCTTTTTCATCTGTTTCTTTCATAATGCAGGCATGGTTGTAAATATTATATTAATCATCGACAATGAGTTTTGGGTTTACACAGCATGCTAAAAAATTTCAAAATCATGTCCTCAGACCTTTAAGAAATATCAATGATCATAAGGGAAAAAGAAATAATAAAACTGGGGTGACTCCAGTGAATGTGTCTGTGTTACTTTGTATGCTTGTACGACTTATCCATTTTTATTAAGAAATAATAAATTTTCAACAGTCTTATACTGTCCCAGTATATTTAATTCTGGCCTTATTCTCATGCAGGGCACAATAGCAATAGTGCCTCAGCATAATGATGCGTAATAATGATCCAAGCTCTTTGAAGTACAAGAGACACTTCACCTTGCAAATAATAATGAAATTAAAAGAACCACACAGCTGGGATTCAAACCCAGGTCTCCCACTTGCAAAATGGATAAATTACCACTAAGCCATCACCTCAGTTGCATTAAATAGCCACTATTTGTCAAAAATACATCAATTGGAGAAACAAGCACAAACTGTTCCCAAACAGAAGAGGTCCGTGTTTTTGGTGCTGGGTCCATCTGAAAATTGGCTGTGACAAGTTCCTTACACAGTCAAACATGACAAAACAAAACGTGAGGGACGAGGATTTCGATTGGGTACCACTGCTCACTTTATTTCATGTTGCGTGCAAAATCATGAACGGCTTCCTGACCCAGTCACGTGGTCCGACGTCAACACATATGTCATGATGCACACCTTGCCAAATATTTCCTGGATCAGAGCACTGGTGTCTGCCTTCCCATCACTATCCTGCTTTGCTCTGTTTGTTCCTTGACCTGTTTGGTTTCCTTGCCAAGTTCAGTTTAGTTTTGTTTCAGTCTCAGCCCATGTGCTGCTTGTTTTGCTTTGGAGTTTTTTTTCATTAAATCATTATTGCACCTGAGCCTGTCTGCACTCTGAGTCCTCTCCCTTAAACCCTCATCTGCTGTGAAAGCAGATACATGACACTTAGGAGGAAAAAAAATATGAATTTATAAGAAAAATGTATCAAATTTATGAGCAAAATCTCACAAATTTATGAAAATAAAGTCCCAAATGTGCTGGAAAACTTAAAAGGGCAAAATTACAAGGCAAGTTTATGAGGGAAAAAGTTTGAAAAATGTATCAAAGTTTCAAATTATGAAGAAAAAATTGTAAATTTAAGAGGAAAAAAGGCAATTCATAAAAGTCACAAATTGGTGAAGTCATTACTTGCTACTCAAGTAACTGGTTTTTAGTTAATACTGTAGAGTGTTATAACTCGCCGCTCATCAGCGGCGCCAGCCGCGCGCACACCTGCTCCTCGTCAGCGGTGAGGTATTTAATCCACTCTGCCCTGGGCTTCGGCCTGAAGCCGTCTCTCTACTTCGGCCCCTTTGCTACTACGGATCTCAACCGACTAGTGAAGATTTCTTGGGTAAGCTCCCCTTACCTCTCTCCTCTAGCCATCCCCTGTGCACAGGTGGACATTCCCGGTGGCGGACTTCCTCACCTTGCCGTTGGCTCTACGCTGCTGCCACAGGTACCGCAGGTCGCTGTCTCCCGGGCCTCGCCCTTGTCGACGCCAGCCACCTGTCATAACCAAGTAAGCCAGCTATCATCATTATTCCCTGTATTGGTGTGGTGCCTGTTACCCTTCTCCCTCTGCTCTCTCCCACAGGGTTGTCCGGCTGTACGGCCTCCTGCCCCCGTACCTGACGCAGACGCCACCACCAATACATTCTTACTCCACAGACACGCAGCCATACACTTCCTTGTTGCTAATAAAGCTGTTAAATCTATCCTGAGCCTGCGTGTGTGTCTCCTGGGCCGTGCATTATGTCAGTACGGCTTCAGCAGAGCGGCTCAGCAGACAGCGGGCTCGCACGCCGTCTTTCCACCCTCGAGGCTCGGGTGGATTTAATAGCTCATCAGCAACAGGTGATATTAAATCAATTAATTATCATTACTAACCGATTAGACCGCTTGGACCCCCAGCAGCCGTTCCCCTCGGCTCGTCCGGGTGGCGTGGCTCCTGCGGCTCCGGTGGCCGTCCAGTCCGCTCCGGGTGCGCCAACACGGCTCACACCAATCCCCACTCCTGCTCGCTTCAGCGGTAAGCTGGGTGGAGCTCGGGGTTTTATTATGCAGTGTGAGTCCGTGTTTCTTCGCGTTCCCGGAGATTTTCCCTCAGACCATAGCAGAATTGGCTATATAGGTAATCTCCTTGAGGGTCGTGCGCTTACCTGGGCTTACGCCATTATGGTGAAGCCCAGCTACGCCACCCTCACCTATGGCCAGTTCGTGCGACAATTTCTGGAAGTGTTCGATCATTCGCGTTTGGACAGTGTCCAGGTCGACCGCCTTCTCAGACTCCAACAGGGGAGCCGATCGGCGGCCGACTACGCGATCGACTTCCGGGTTACCGCGGAGGAAGTTGGCTGGGAAGAGCGCGCGGTCTGTGGCATCTTCCTCCGCAGCCTAAATTCTGGTCTGAGGGATGAGCTGGCTGGACGGGATACCCCGGAGACGCTGGCGGAGCTGATTTCTCTCACCATCAGTTTGGATAACAGGCTGCGCCAGCGCGCCTCCGAGCGGAAGCAGCCTTCTCGCTCGCGGGGCGCCTCTGCAAGTCTGCCCCAAGCTCGCCACCTGGCGTTGCCGCCGCCAGAGGTCTCCGAGGAGTCGGAACCAATGGTGACGGGCCGGACAAAGCTCCCCCTGGAGGAGAAACAGCGCCGTCGTGACCTGGGCCTCTGCATGTATTGCGGAGGTAGCCAGCACACGGTGGAGCATTGTCCGGAGAAGCTAAACAAGGTGGTCCGCGAGTCACTGTAGGGGGCCTCGCGGACGCTAATCGGTTAAATCCCCTCACACATTTGACGCTGCCCATCCGCTTCTGTCACAACCTCACTGGGCACCTCACACATGCACTGGTGGATTCAGGCGCGGAGGGTAGCTTTATTTCACAAAGCCTGGCAACCCGACTGGGCATCTATTGTCACCCCCTCGACACTCCTCTCGCCCTGGTTAATCTCTCCCGAGTTTCCCTGGGAAAAGTAACTCACCAAACGTCCCCCGTCCCGGTGATCATCTCTGGAAACCATCGGGAGGATATCTCCTTTTACGTCCTGCCCACCTCAGTAACTCCTGTCATCCTCGGTTATCCCTGGCTCCGCCTCCACAACCCCACCTTGGACTGGAAGACTGGGAAGGTATCAGCGTGGAGCACTTTCTGCATGGGCACCTGCCTCCAATCCGCGCCCTGCGCCCCGTCCTCGCCTCCCACAGCTCAGGACACCGCGCCCCCGGATCTCACCCTAGTGCCCTCAGAGTTCCACGACCTGGGTGCTGTTTTCAGTAAGTCCAAGGCGATGTCTCTGCCTCCTCACCGGCCCTACGACTGCGCCATTCACATCCGCCAGGGGGCGCCCTTACCTTCAGGACGCCTCTATAGTCTGTCAGCGCCAGAGAAGGAGGCAATGAACAGCTATCTGAAGGAGTCGCTCAGTGCTGGGATCATCCGACCGTCCTCCTCTCCAGTAGGTGCAGGGTTCTTCTTCGTGGGAAAGAAGGACGGATCTCTTCGTCCTTGTATCGACTATCGAGCTCTCAACGATATCACGGAGAAGGACCGGTACACCCTGCCCCTTATGGACACAGCCTTCCACTCCCTCCAGGGGGCGACCTGGTTTACTAAGCTGGATCTCCGCAGCGCTTACCACCTCGTCCGGATCCGGGAAGGAGATGAGTGGAAAACCGCCTTCCGTACCCCAAACGGTCATTTTGAATATCTCGTGATGCCGTTTGGGTTGACCAACGCTCCAGCCGTCTTTCAGCGCCTCATCAATGACGTCCTCCGGGACTTCATCGGCCTGTTTGTATTCGTCTACCTGGACGACATTCTCATCTTCTCCAGGTCCAGGGATGAACACCGGGTCCACGTGAGGCGGGTCCTGCAGAGACTGCTGGAGAACCGTCTGTACGTCAAGGCGGAAAAATGTGAATTCTACGCCAAAACAACTTCCTTCCTGGGGTTCGTCATCTCCCATGACCAGGTGCTTCCGGACCCAGCGAAGATCAAAGCGGTGGTGGATTGGCCCACACCAACTTCTCGGAAACAGGTTCAGCAATGCATCGGGTTCGCCAATTTCTACCGCCGCTTTGTCCCGAACTTTGGAGCCATCGTCGGGCCCCTGACCCACCTCACCTCTCCTAAGACCCCGTTCCGGTGGACTGAAGAGGCCGCTTCGGCCTTCCAGGCGCTGAAGACGGATCTTTCCTCCTCCCGGGTCCTCAGCCAGGTCAATCCCGCGCTGCAGTGCATTGTGGAGGTGGACGCTTCAGACACGGGGGTGGGGGCGGTGTTGTCCCAGCGGTCCCCAGCCAATGGAGTCAAGCAACCCTGTGCCTTCTTCTCTCGGCGCCTGTCCCCGGCGGAACGAAACTACGACGTGGGGGACAGAAAGCTTCTTGCCATCAAGCTTGCCCTTCAAGAATGGCGTCACTGGCTGGAGGGGGCAGCCTTGCCTTTTGTGGTCCTCACTGACCACAAGAACCTGGAGAACCTAAGATCTGCCAAGCGTCTGAACGCCCGCCAGACGCGTTGGTCCCTGTTCTTTGCAAGGTTTAAGTTCAGCATCACATATAGGCCTGGCTCCAAGAACGGCCTGCCCGACGCCCTCTCCAGGCAATTTGACCCGGAGGCTGCAGAAGACGTTGCTCACACCATCTTGCCCAGGTCGTGCGTCGTGGGGGCTGTTACATGGGACATAGAAGACAAGATCCGGAGGGCGCAGGAGTCGGAACCGGACCCTGGCGGCGGACCGGAGGGGAGGCTCTTCGTACCATCTGCCGTCCGGGGGGACGTTATACACTGGCTCCACACCTCCAAGCTCACCTGCCATCCTGGAGCTTCGCGGATGATTGACCTTCTCCAGCGATCCTTTTGGTGGCCAGGCCTGCGGAAGGATGCCGCCCGTTACGCCCGGGCCTGCCCCGTCTGTGCTACCAATAAGTCAGGTAACGCTCCCCCTGCGGGTCTGCTCCAGCCCCTGCCCGTCCCTGGCAGGCCCTGGTCGCACATCGCCCTGGACTTCGTCACCGGGCTCCCTGTCTCCAACAACTTTGACACAGTTCTGACCATTGTTGACCGTTTTTTCAAGGCTGCCCACTTTGTGCCCCTACGTGGACTTCCCTCAGCCTTGGAGACGGCGGACCTCCTCATCCAGCACGTGGTCAGACTGCATGGAATCCCGGTCGACGTGGTGTCCGACCGCGGCCCCCAGTTCTCTTCGGACGTCTGGAGGTCATTTTGCAACGCCCTGGGAGCCAAGGTAAGCCTCTCCTCCGGCCATCACCCCCAGTCTAACGGACAGTGTGAGCGGACTAACCAGGAGCTGGAGGCTACGCTCCGCTGCGTCACTTCATCCAAACCCACGTCCTGGAGTTCTCACCTCGCCTGGGTGGAGTACGCCCACAACACCTCTCGCTCTACGGCCATCGGGATGTCGCCCTTTAAAGCATCCTTGGGCTATGATCCGCCCCTATTCCCCGCGCAGGAGGGCGAGTTGGCTGTTCCCTCTGTCCAGGCACATCTGAGGCGGTGCCGCTCTCTTTGGTCCACGGCGCGTAATGCGCTTTTACGCACGGCGGAGCGCAATAAGTCTACGGCAGACCGACATAGGAGACCTGCACCTGCCTACCAGGTGGGACAGCAAGTTTGGGTATCCACACAGGACGTTAACCTAAAGGGTGACAGGAGAAAGCTGGCCCAACGGTTCATCGGCCCTTATCCCATAACCAGAATCATCAACCCGGTGGCTTGCGTGTGGCTATTCCCTCCTCCCTCCGCATCCATCCCACCTTCCACGTCTCCAAGATTAAACCGGTGGTCTCTGACCCCCTCTGCCCTCCACCTGCGGCGCACCCCGCTCCCCGGATGATTGGTGGCCATCCGGCCTGGACCGTCGCTGACATCTTGGACGCCCGACGCCGGGGTCGCGGATTGCAGTACCTGGTGGATTGGGAGGGCTATGGACCCGAGTGGAGACAGTGGGTGCCTTCCTTGCTGGTGTTGGACCGGTCACTCATTTCTGAGTTTCATCGAGCGCACCCGGAAAAACTATGGCCAGGAGGCGCTGCTAGAGGGGGGAGTACTGTTATGACTCACCGCTCATCAGCGGCGCCAGCCGCGCGCACACCTGCTCCTCGTCAGCGGTGAGGTATTTAATCCACTCTGCCCTGGGCTTCGGCCTGAAGCCGTCTCTCTACTTCAGCTCCTTTGCTACTACGGATCTCAACCGACTAGTGAAGATTTCTTGGGTAAGCTCCCCTTACCTCTCTCCTCTAGCCATCCCCTGTGCACAGGTGGACATTCCCGGCGGCGGACTTCCTCACCTCGCCGTTGGCTCTACGCTGCTGCCACAGGTACCGCAGGTCGCTGTCTCCCGGGCCCTGCCCTTGTCGACGCCAGCCACCTGTCATAACCAAGTAAGCCAGCTATCATCATTATTCCCTGTATTGGTGTGGTGCCCGTTACCCTTCTCCCTCTGCTCTCTCCCACAGGGTTGTCCGGCTGTATGGCCTCCTGCCCCCGTGTCTGACGCAGACGCCACCACCAATACATTCTTACTCCACAGACACGCAGCCATACACTTCCTTGTTGCTAATAAAGCTGTTAAATCTATCCTGAGCCTGCGTGTGTGTCTCCTGGGCCGTGCATTATGTCATAGAGGAGCTTGAAATAACGAGGCAATGTGATTCCTAAACCAAAGTTTATTATCAGCTCCTCTAACAAGTCTCATCTAGGTGCAGCAGCAGAAGAAGTAAGAGAGCGAATACCTTCGGCTCTACGAACTTATACTCGCACATAACAAAAGACATGCATATCAAAAGCTGACATCCCTCATTATCTTAATCCCCCCATTGTCTTCGTACTCCTCCGCCTGGCCCTGGGGGGGTCAGGGCAACCCATCCGGTCTCCACCACAGTGCCTTGGATGCTCTTTAATCTTCACTGGCGGTTGAAACTCTTTGTCCTGTTCTGAGGTGTGAAGTCGCCTTACATATGTAATCACCAAACACTCTCACATGCTTAAACATATATTGGTTATGGAATATATGATTAATATAGACCACAGCCCCCCCCCCCCAAACGACTAAGAAAAGGACAATAGAAAAATTCACAGTTTAAGATAATTATTATGACATACTAACTGCTACACCTCTTGCCACAGAAGAAACTTTCCAGCAGCCATGCTCCTAAGAGAGTTCAGTGGTAATCATAACAGCATAGTAAAATCACAAGGCAGTCCTAAACTGTTACAGCACAATTAGTGAACAACTGTTGAGTAGTTTGCTTCAGTCTCTGTGCCGTCTGGGTTTTAATCTTCTCCCGAATCTGCTGTGGGTCCGCTTGGGCGTCCTGCTGGGACCTTCCTGTAAGGAATCTGCAGCTTGGGAAGGAGAGTGATTATTTGTTCCCTGCAGGGGGGCTGAGTCTTTTCTCTTGGGGGGTCTACCCCGCCGAGGTGCTCTCGCCAACCGTGCAGGCTCGTCTCCCAACAAGAAGGCAGGTTTAAGTCTGTCAATGCTGACTGTTTCTTTTCTATCCCCAAAATCAAGCACAAAGTGTTTATCACCAGGTTCCAGCACTCTGAATGGCCCATTGTATGGTGGGCGGAAAGTTGGTTTTAAAGCTTCATGCCTAACAAAAACGAATTCAGCGTTTTTTAAAGCTTGGGGGACAAAAACCCGTGGAAAAGAATGATGTGCCGGTCCGGGGAGAGAGTCCGGTCCATTGCTGCCTAAAAACCTCGGGGCTGGAAGATGCCCTGGCTCTGGGTTCTCTGGTAAAAATTCACCTGGGAGCCTGAGAGGTTGTGCAAAAACTAATTCTGCTGGAGAGGCGTCTAGATCCTCTTTGGGCGCAGCACGCAACCCCAATAAAACCCAGGGAAGTTTATTTACCCAATTTTTATCCGTTAGTGAGGCTCTGAGGGCGGCCTTTAAAGATCTCTGAAAACGCTCGCATAACCCATTAGCCTGAGGGTGATAAGCAGTGGTGCGGTGAATTGTTGCCCCTAAGCTGCTGGACATGGCTGACCAAAGCTCCGAGACAAATTGAGGCCCCCTATCGGACGTGATGTCCGATGGGACGCCGAAACGTGCCACCCAGTTTGTCAAAAAAACGCGAGCGACTTCCTCCGCTGTGGTTGATGCCAGAGGGACTGCCTCTGGCCAGCGCGTGGTGCGGTCTATCATTGTTAACAGGTGTGTGAAACCTTGGGAGGAAGGTAGTGGCCCCACGAGGTCAACATGAACGTGGTCGAACCTTCTAGCAGGGATTCGAAAAGGCTCCAGAGGGGCTTTTGTGTGTTTGTGTACTTTGGCGCGCTGACAAGAAATGCAAGTCTTTGCCCATTCTTTTAAGTTTTTGCGCAGGCCAGGCCACACAAACTTTTCGGCGACAATTTTAACTGAAGCGCGCACACCTGGGTGCGCGAGGGAGTGAATCGAGTCGAAAATACGGCGGCGCCATGCAGCTGGAACTAACGGGCGAGGTCGGCCGGGTGAGATGTCGCATATTAGGGGGGGCACACCATCGCGTAGACCCCTTTTCTCCAGCCTTAACCCTGTTGGTCCAGACAGGAGTGCGCGCACGTCCGCGTCACTACTTTGTTCCTCTGCCATGGCTGCATAATCTATCCCTGCATGGATTGGGGCCGCGTATGTGTCCGTGTTGGTGAAGAGTTCCACGGCTGAGGTAGTATAATCTGTCTCCTCGCGCTCTGGCGATGTCACAGCGCGAGAGAGGCAGTTTGCTACCACGTTAAGTTTGCCTGCCACATGTCGAATGTCTGTGGTGAACTCTGAAATCGCAGCTAGCTGTCTGTTGCCTGCCTGACCACGGTTCGGAAATTTTAGCCATAGCAAAGGTGAGCGGTTTGTGGTCTACAAAAGCCGTAAAACGCCGCCCCTCTAACCAAAACTGGAAGTGGCGGATGGATAAATGGAGCGCTAGTAGCTCTCTGTCAAAAGTGCTGTAGCCAGGTCTGAAGCGTCTGTGGTTAGCGCAATGCGGGCCGAGGGATCGGGGTGAACCAACAATGTGGCATTAGCTAGGGCGCTTTTTACTTCTGCGAAGGCACGTTCGCGCTCCGGGGTCCATTCGACCGCGTTGGAAGGTTTTTGTTTTCTGAACGCGTCATATAGGGGCTGCATGAGCTGAGCTGCGTGGAGGAGGAAGCGGTTGTAAAAATTAACCATGCCCAAAAATTCCTGCAGCGATTTGACCATTTGTGGCCGTGGGAAACTTTTTACTGCGTGAACTTTGTCTGGAAGTGGGACTGCCCCCTTCGGAGAAACTCTGTGTCCTAAAAAATCAATTTGTGACACGCCGAATTTGCATTTGGCTGGATTGATTATTAACCCGTGCTCTTCTAGTCTCTGAAAAACCATAGTGAGATGCCACTCGTGTTCTTCCTCAGATGAGCTGGCTACCAGCATATCGTCGAGGTAGACGAACACGAAAGGAAGGTCGCGTAATACTGCATCCATCATCCACTGAAAGGTTTGAGCGGCACCTCTGACGCCGAGAGGCATCAGCAAAAATTCAAAAAGACCGAAGGGGGTTATTACAGCTGTTTTAGGAATGTCCTCTGCTCGAACTGGGACTTGATGATAACCGCGGACCAGGTCTATTTTTGAAAAAATGCGCGCACCCGCCAGATGTAGTGAAAAATCTTGAATGTGAGGAATTGGGTAGCGGTCATGCGCTGTCGCATTGTTTAATCTGCGGTAATCGCCTCACGGCCTCCAAGAACCGTCGGATTTCGGGACCATGTGAAGTGGTGACGCCCAGGGGCTTTTTGAGCGTCTGATAATGCCTAATTTTTCAAGGGTGGTGAACTCGTCCCGAGCTATGGCGAGCTTGGTCGCGTCTAAGCGCCGAGCTTTGGCGAATACGGGTGGGCCCGTTGTGGGATTAAAGTGTTCGACCCCGTGTCTAGCCACTGTGGCTGAGAATTTGGGAATTGTGAGTGCTGGAAATTGGGTGAGGAGTTGATCAAACTTACCTCCTGCTGTGGTGATGCTAGCCTGCACGGGTGGTGGAGAAAGTCGAGCTGAGCAGGGAATAGAAGCAAAGGACAGTGCATTAACCAAGCGTCTGTTTGCTAGATCAACTAATAACCCATGTGCACACAAAAAATCTGCGCCCAACAAGTTAAAACTCACCGCCGCTACAACAAATGTCCATCTGTAGTTGCGGCCGTGGATGCAGAGGGGCAGGCTCTTTTCGGCAAAAGTGTCGATGATGGAGCCGTTGGCTGCCACCGCTCCATTGCCCCGGGGGCCCATGGCCCGGTCTGCTTGGGAGGGCATGACAAAACTTAGTTGAGCTCCCGTGTCGATAAGGAACCGCTTGCCGGTGTGTCCGTCCGTCACATATAAAAGCTTGCTTTTTTCGCTGAGAACCGCCGCTGTTAACGGCTCTCGGCTTCGGCGTTTTCCCGAAATCGTGAATTTGCAGGGGGGAACGCATTTGTAAGCCTTCTCGGTGAAGCGGTGGTGGTAATAACAAACGTCGCTCCGTCTGTTGCGTCCTGGCCGTGTCGCTGTCACCGCGGGCTGATTCTGCTCGGTGATTTGTGGCTCCTCGTGGCTCCGGACATCGGCGTTGAGGTCTGCGGATGCTGCTGTGGGTGTTTGCTCCTTGCAGGCGTTGACGAGCCATTGAGCTTCGTGAGCCAGCGTGCGGAAGTCTTGCTGGGTGCTGCATCGCATGTTGGCCAGCGTCCCTCTCATGTGTGGCGGCAGCGTACTGAGGAATATGAAATGGAAGAGGAAGTTGTCATTGTCCTCTTCTTTAAGTTGCAGCAAGTCCTCCATGAGGGCCTTGGGTCTGCCTCCTCTGTGGCCGTAGACCGCCAGGATCCTCTCGGCTCTCTCCTCGGCTGAGAGGGATGTAATTTGCCACAATGGTCGCTTTCAGTTCTTTATATTTGTCCTGGGCCGGCGGCCGTTGGATTATGCTCCGCGCACATCTCGAAGTGGCGGCGTTGAGTTTGGCGACGATGTGATAGAACTTTGTATCGTCAGCAGTGATGCCCGCAAGTGCAAACTGGGCTTCAGCTTGCTGAAACCACGAGGCGGGGTCTTCCTGCCAGAAGTCTGGCAGGTTGACGGTGACGACGTTTGTGTGGACCGTCACTGATGTGCCCGCAGGGTGAGAGTGCCTTGCTTCGGCTCTCTCAGCGGCGCTGGTGCTCGGTTGAGCCCTCTCTATCACTTCTGCCATGGGGGAACGTCGTCCATCTGTTCCCCTGTCTGCATGGGTGCCGGCGTCTGCCTGGGTCGCCACAGATGAGTCGATCGCGGGGGAACGCCTCTGGTCCATTCTCGCGTCAGGGTCACCAGTGTAGAGGAGCTTGAAATAACGAGGCGATGTGATTCATAAACCAAAGTTTATTATCAGCTCCTCTAACAAGTCTCATCTAGGTGCAGCAGCAGAAGAAGTAAGAGAGCGAACACCTTCGGCTCTACGAACTTATACTCGCACATAACAAAAGACATGCATATCAAAAGCTGACATCCCTCATTATCTTAATCCCCCCATTGTCTTCGTACTCCTCCGCCTGGCCCTGGGGGGTCAGGGCAACCCATCCGGTCTCCACCGCAGTGCCTTGGATGCTCTTTAATCTTCACTGGCGGTTGAGACTCTTTGTCCTGTTCTGAGGTGTGAAGTCGCCTTACATATGTAATCACCAAACACTCTCACATGCTTAAACATATATTGGTTATGGAATATATGATTAATATAGACCACAAATACTTTCTTATTCTTACTCCAGTTACTTTTGGTGGTAACTTTGAATTCTGCTTGAGAAATGAAAGCCCCATAGGTTCTGACGCCTCAGTGTGGGGAGACACACACACACACTGCTGTATGCCTCTTCACCGAAGCATAATTACAATAATAAGCTCATGCTACCAGGCTTGAGCGCCTGGTCCTGTCCCACCTCAAGTCCATCACCACCCCTCTCCTGGACCCGCTGCAGTTTGCCTACCGAGCCAACAGGTCTGTAGACGATGCAGTCAACCTGGCCCTCCACTCCATCCTGCAGCACCTGGACTCCCCGGGAACCTACGCCAGGATCCTGTTTGTGGACTTCAGCTCTGCATTCAACACCATCCGCCCCGCTCTGCTCCGGGACAAGCTGTCCCTGCTCAACGTGCCTGACTCCCTCTGCAGGTGGATCATCGACTTCCTGACGGACCGGAGGCAGCATGTGCGGCTGGGAAAGACTGTCTCAGACTATACTAGCATCAGCACCGGATCACCCCAGGGCTGTGTACTTTCCCCCCTACTCTTCTCCCTTTACACCAACTCCTGCACCTCCAGCCACCAGTCTGTCAAGTTGATCAAGTTTGCGGACGACACCACCCTCATCGGGCTCATCTCCAACGGCGACGAGTCCGCCTACAGGAGAGAGGTGGCCCAGCTGGCGTCCTGGTGCAGCCACAACAACCTGCAGCTGAACGCTCTGAAGACAGTGGAGATGATTGTAGACTTCAGGAAAGTCACTACTCCTCTGCCCCCCCTCACCCTCTCAGGCTCTCCCATCACCACTGCTGATTCCTTCCGCTTCCTAGGCACTACCATCACCAGGGACCTCAAATGGGAGCTGACCATCAGCTCACTCATCAAAAAAGCCCAGCAGAGGATGTTCTTCCTGCGGCAGCTGAGGAAGCTCAAGCTACCCACCAAGATGTTAGTGCAGTTCTACACAGCCATCATCGAGTCCATCCTCACCACCTCCATAACCGTGTGGTACGCAGGAGCCACTGCCAGGGACAGACTAAGGCTGCAGCGCGTCGTGCACACTGCTGAGAAGGTGATCGGCTGCAAGCTCCCATCTCTCCAGGATCTGTACATCTCCAGGACCCGGAGGCGTGCTGGCCGGATCATAGCCGATCCCTCACACCCTGGTCACGTACTGTTTGCCCCCCTCCCCTCTGGTAGAAGACTTCGGTCCATCCAGACTAAAACCTCCCGTCACATGAACAGCTTCTTCCCCTCTGCCATTAGACTGCTGAACACTAAGTGACTTATTGACTCTCGTGCACCATGTACAGCAGCTCAACCAGACTCATGTCAATCATCACTGTTTTCTTCCTGCATTACCGACTGCACTATATAGTTCTCCACAGTATCTGCTGCTGGCTAATATATATTTTAACTGTTGACCAGTATCACTTAATCTTATCCTACACTTTATTACATGTATAGTTTATTTCTCTTATCTTATCATGTTTAATGTTGCAGCATTGTACCGAGACAAATTCCTAGTTTGTGTACTACATGAACAATGGCAATAAACCTGATTCTGATTCTGATTCTGATTCTATCATTACTTGAAAACAGTTTCTAGCTGCTCTACCCACCTGTGATGACCAGACCTGATGGGAAGGGATGATTTGATAAAGGAGAGTGTACTGACCACCTAGTTTGAAGTGAATGTGAATTTTATTATGGGTTCTGGTTCTGGTTAAGTTTTGAAATTTTGTCCATAAAAATATGTGGGAACCCTGATAATCAGTGAAGTGCCAGTTCTGGTGTTTTGTGCCAAATGTGAGCTCAAATGATCACTTTTTCATAAACAAATGAAACCCATGACTCTTGTGCAGTCCACCATGCAGACTTTGGGCCGCATCATGTTTTGATGGACAGGAATCACAGTGATACAGTATACACTACAATATGTTAAGTACTGTATGTGTGTGAAAAAGAAATAGTGTTTGAAAACCGAGGCTACGATTCATAATGTTCCATTCATGTTGTGTGATTTTTAACAGCTTAATCCATTTGTTCATTAAGCCTGAAAATAGTGGTGGTAGGACATATCTCCAAGGTAGCTACTGTGTATTCCAAAAATAACCAATCAACAACAAAAAAGTTTTGTAATCCTTTTCCAGGTGGATGTGTTGAATCTATCTCTCATGAGTTATGCATTGTTTTAAGGAAACAGATAAAGATAGCAGCCAGAGGGAACAGCAAAGAGCAGAACCTCCCAAACACACACAGGTGAGACAGAACTATAGTCCTATACAGCTCTCACTTTCTGTCAAGCTACAGCTATTTTTTTCTTTCTCTGTCCCCATTGTCATATTATGGGGAACCCATGCTGTGATATTCATCTCAGACTGGAAGGAAGGGAGAGGCAGTAAATTCCTCTGCTGGAAGAGCATGGGGGATTAAGCAACTGGGGGGACAATAGGAATTGTGATGTGAAAATATATTGTGATGCAAGACCTCAGGCAGCAGGGGGAGTGAGTGTTGTAATATAAAGGAGAGACCCTGCAGCATGAGGTCAGTGCTTTTTCTGGTTCTGATAGATGTGAGAGAGTGAATAAAGTTTGTCTGCTGTGAATGCCTGGCCTGGTTTTTCCTCTCTCCACACTGGTGACCCTTGATGAATAATGGAACTCGAGGCAAACACCCCGGAGATGACCCGGACGGGAAGCCCCAGCAACGCATGTGCCGGTTTGGTCAAACTACCAGACTTTTGGCTGCACGACCCGAAGTCTTGGTTCCTCCACACCGAGGCCCAGTTCGCGCTCCAGGGAATAACGGCAGATGACACCAGATATTACTATGTGGTCGCAGCGCTGGACCCTCACACGACTCAGCAAGTAGCGAGCCTGCTCCAACAGCCCCCAGCCCGCAACAAATATGGCGCTCTCAAAGCCGCACTGACCCGGCGCTACACGCTCTCAGACTGCGAGAGAGCAAAGAGGCTCCTGACGTGCTCCAAGTTAGGAGATGGGTTGGCAGTCAAACTGATGGAGAAGATGTTGGTGTTGATGGGCACAAACGACGGGCATTTTCTATTTGCCCACCTTTTCCTCCACAACCTCCCAACAGTGGCCAGAGCAGTCTTGCCAACTCACCATTGCTGGCCACGCGTGACTACCGTACGCTAGCCAAGGAGGCAGATCAGATCATCATCACCACCAGGGCTCTCATAGTGAACGCGGTGGCGTCGGAACCCAGTGAGATGGCCAGCGGAAGCGAGGAGCCAGTGATGGTAGCTGCAGCGGGGGCCAGGAAGCGCCAGAGAGACACACTCTGCTCCTACCACCACCGTTTTGGAGAGGATGCACGCCGGTGCGTGCCACCATGCCAATTCAAACGTTTGGGAAACGCCAAGGCCGGCAGTTGGTAGCAGCTGCGACTGCCGGTGAAGAAAGCAAGCTGCTCTATGTGACAGACTCGCGCTCGGGGAGATGGTTCCTTGTGGACTCCAGCTCCCAAAAGAGCCTCATCCTGCCGTCCTACACCGACCGGCTAGTGGGTGATAGTGGCCCCGAGCTGACGGCCGCAAACGGCTCGGACATTAAGACTTTTGGTGAAAAGACACTGACTGTATCCCTACACGGCCGTACGTACGAGTGGACATTCGTCATAGCAGCATGCAGTTTCCCAATCTTGGGTGCTGATTTTTTGTACGCACACAGACTGCTAGTCGATGTTGCTAACAGACGCCTGATTAATGCAATGTCTTTTGTTTCCCTCCCCTGTACAGCTCGAGAAGCCGGGCCAACAATGCTAGCCAACGTCACAGCTCCAGGTGGTAAGTTCCACACACTGCTCACCCAGTTCCCAGCACTCACGGTCCCGACCTTTTCGGCGGCCATCACTAAACATGGGGGGGGGGGCACTTTATTACTACCACCGGGCTGCCCGTTTTCGCATGACCTCGGTGCCTGGACACAGCTAAACTTGCCATAGCACGCGAGGAGTTTGCCAACTTGGAAAGGCTGGGAATCATCAGGCGCTCAAACAGCCCATGGGCATCCCTACTACATATGGTCCCTAAAGCCGAGGGATCGTGGCGACCTTGCGGAGATTTCCGCAGATTGAACAACGTCACAGCGCACGACCGCTACCCGATCCCCCATATTCAGGATTTTTCCATTCACCTCGCTGGGGCACGTATTTTTTCTAAGATAGACCTGGTCCGTGGTTACCACCAGGTCCGGGTGCGCGCGGAGGACATACCTAAAATGGCGGTAATAACTCCGTTTGGTCTGTTTGAGTTTTTATGCATGCCCTTCGGATTAAAAGACATGGCACAGACATTCCAACACATGATGGATGTGGTGTTGCATGATCTGCCGTTTGTGTTCGTCTACCTGGATGACATCCTGGTGGCCAGCACATCCGAGGATGAACACGTAAACCACCTCAGGATGGTTTTCCGGAGGTTAGAGGAGCACGGGTTAATAATCAACCTGGCGAAATGACAGTTCGGCGTGACGGGGATCGATTTTTTTGGTGCACCGCATCTTACCGGAGGGAACGATCCCCTTGCCGGACAAGGTGCGCGCGGTGGCAAAATCTCGCCAGTCTCAGATGATCAGGGCGCTGCAGGAGTTTTTGAGGATGGTTAACTTTTATAACCGTTTCCTGCCCCGCGCAGCCCAGCTCATGCAGCCATTGTACGACGCAATCAAGAAACGGAAACTGGTGGACAGAGTCGGACTCCTGAGCGGGAGCAGGCATTCTCTGAGGTTAAAACAGCCCTTGCAAATGCCGCACTGTTGGCGCACCCGGACCTGGCGGCTCGGATAGCACTCACGACCGACACCTCGGACGTGGCTATAGTGGCCGTCGTGGAGCAACGCGTTGCCAGTTCTTGGCAGCCACTCGCTTTTTTTAGCAGGTCTTTGCGCGATAGTGAGTGTAAATACAGCGTGTTTGATAGAGATTTACTGCCTCTCCACCTGGCTATACACCACTTCCAGTTCTGGCTGGAAGGGTGCAGCTTCACTGCGTTCGTGGACCACAAGCCGCTAACGTACGTGATGGCCAAGGTTTCGGAACCATGGTCATGGACAGCTCTCCGGGATCTTGGAGTTTACAACCAATATTCAGCATGTGGCCGGTAAACTGAATGTGGTGGCGGACTGCCTCTTGCACGCAGTAGTGGCCCCAGTCTATGTAGGGATAGATTACACGGCCATGGCCGCAGAGCAGATTGGTGATGTGGACGTGTGCGCACTCCAGTCTGGACCAACAGGGTTAAAGATGGAGAGCAGAGTACTGCAAGACGGGGAGCCCCCCCCCCCAAATCTGTGACGTCTCCACAGGACACCCACACCTGGTGGTTCCATGCGCTTGGCACCGCTGCATTTTTGAGTCCATTCACGCCCTGGCGCACCCAGGAGTGCATGTGTCAGTCAAAATGTGGGCCTGCGCAAACAGGTGAAAGAATGGGCTGCAGCCTGTGTAGCGTGCCAACGACCCAAAGTGCACAAGCACACAAAGGCCCCTTTGGAGCTGTTCCATATCCCGGCTAAGAGGTTCGACCACGTTCACGTGATCCTCGTGGGCCCCCTCCCGCCATCGCAGGGGTTCACACACCTCCTGACAGTGGTGAACCACACCACATGATGGCAAGAAGCAGTCCCACTAGCTTCCACCGCGTCCGAGGACGTGGCGCGTGCCTTTTTGACAACATGGGTGGCACGTTTTGGCATCCCTTCGGACATCACGTCTGATCGGGGCCCTCAGTTTGTTTCCGATCTCTAGTCCGCGATGGCCCGTAGCCTGGGTGTCGCAATTCATCGCACAACCGTATACAACCCACAGGCCAATGGGTTATGCGAGCGTTTCCATACGTCACTGAAAGCAGCGCTCAGGGTTTCGCTTTTGGATGCAAATTGGGTGGACTGGTTGCCGTGGGTTCTATTAGGGCTGCGTTCCGCACCAAAAGAGGATTTTGAGGCTTCTCCAGCAGAGCTGTTTTTCTCTCAGCCGCTGCGGCTCCCTGGAGAATTTTTACCAGACAACCCCGCGCCAAACACCCATCTGTCCCTGTGTTCACGGCATAATGCAGATGCAGGCACGCTACCTGGCCTGGCCCACCACTGTTTTCCACGCACTTTTGTGCCAAAAGCTTTGAAGAACGCTGTGTTCATGTTTGTCAGGCACGATGGCCACCGGCCCCCATTGCACCCACCCTACGAAGGCCCGTTTAGACTGCTGGAACCAGGGGACAAACATTTTGTGTTAGACTTGGGGGGGTCGCCAGGAGAAAATCTGTGTAGGCAGGCTTAAGCTCACCTTTGTGGTGGCAGACGAGCAGGTGATGTTGGCTCGAGCTCCTCAGCGTGAAAGACCCCCACTGAAAACTTCCCAGGTAAACGATTCATCAGAACAGTTACACGAGCATGCTGAATGTCCCCCCCCCTCCATTGTCCACCCACAGATGGACACACCCCCAGGAACCCCCCACCGGCACAGCAGCGCCGCGGAGCCGAAGACCCCTCGTTACAGCAGATATGGGAGGAGGCTGAAGCTGAAAGGACGTGAGAGTTAACGCTCAGTCTGAGACTCTGGTGGGGCGGTATGGGGAACCCACGCTTTGATATTCATCTCAGACTGGAAGGAAGGGAGAGGCAGTAAATTCCTCTGCCGGAAGAGCATGGGGAATTAAGCAACTGGGGGAACAATAGGAATTGTGATGGGAAAATGTATTGTGATGCAAGACCCCAGGCAGCAGGATTAAGCAACTGGGGGATGTTGGTAAAATGACATGATTGCTCTGTCTTTCTCACACTTCTTTATCTTCTTGCTTCACATGCTACACTGCAGAGTTTAGTTTACACCCTATAATTCATTTGTTGAAATCAGTTAGAATCAGCTCTGCACACAGCTGAGCTGCCACATAAGTGGAAAATGTATTATTGATACAATGAGGTAAAACCCCTCCCTCTTGCATGAGGGAGTGGTAAAGCTCATAAAAACTATAGGACTCAATTTTGGGGTAGCGCACTCTCTTGGGTATTTCCTAAAGAGTTGTGTTCCAGCGCTGCTTGTAATCCATATCTCACTTTCAGTCAATAAGTCGTATCAAAGAACTGGGGTTTAAGGTATTTTAGACATAACAATTTGGTGTTTCCGCCTGGTTATGAGGCTAAATTTTAGTTTTAGTTTTGTAAACGGCGTGAGGATTTTTTCTCTACAGACTGGCGGCCACAACATGACAAGAGGTGAGCAGAAAACCTTTTTCAATAAATTTCTGCCTGTCCCTTTGGGGACAGCCCTTTCTATAGAGATTAAATATTCATGCACGTGTGATTTTTTTTGTGTGTGGAATGAAACTGAGATATGGTCTTGAATTTATGATATGTTGTTTTAAGAAATATATTTACTGAGTTTGATGAGGAAATCTCCAAACGGTTTTGACCCCGAGGGATGAGTCAGACGCGTTAACACCGTCCCTGAAAGTCTGGTGTACATATAATAAAGACAAAAAAAAAAAAATCCTATAGGGCCACCGGAAAGGTTGGAGAGAGCTTGGGCAAGAGGTTTAAACCCCGAGGTGGACATATAAAAAAGACAAAAAAAAAATCCTGTAGGGCCACCAAAAAAGAGGTGTTGCCCCGTTGAGCATTGCAAAGTCTGGATAAAAGGTTTAAATCCCAAGGTAAACATAAGAAAAAGACAAAAAATAAAATCCCATAGGGCCACCTAAAAAGGTCGAGCAGACATAAGAAAAAGACAAAAAAAAAATCCTATAGGGCCGCTGACAAAAGAATTGATACCCGGCTAATGCATAGCTTGGCCAAAAGGTTATAACCCCTTGAAATCATTGCTTGATTTCAAAAAGGAGAAGGTTGGCACCCCTAGCGTATTTAGCTCAGACCAAAAGGTTTTAACTCCTAGAGAAATTGCGACGAGCGCGTTTCTAAAAGATAGATAGATAGATAGATGTACTTTATTGATCCCAAACTGGGAAATTACAACCATATAGTTGGTCTTACTGCATTAGATAGGGACCTACTATGTGTGAAATAAACGCATAAGTTTTAAGTAACCCGATCAGGACGATCGCGACATAGGTGATATTTAATAATATAACTACACTAATTATAGTAAAAAACATGGTGATGTGTGAGGCAATATTGTCATGAGGAAGTGGAAATAAATAAGATCATAATAATAATTTCATTCTTTGCTATAAGATATTGATATTAGTCTTTAACATTTAAAGACGGTTGGATTAAAATGGCAACAAAACTGGATAACGATAAAAACATGGGTAAATGGTTACAAAGAGATGGCTTGTTTGGCAATGGGGGCCCCCTAACAAATAGATTAGACAAAGCCGTTTATGTGGATTATTGCAGTTTGGGTTGTTTTGTCTTTCTGGAAAGTTGCTGCTTTGACCTTGTGGAGATAGGAGAGAGAAGCAATTCTGTGTTTGTGTGTGTGTGTGTGTGTGTGTGTGTGTGTGGTTGTTTTATAAAAAAAAGAGAATGAAAAAACAGGCTGTGTGGAAGAGAAGTAATCTAAATATGGGTATTTTTACAAAGCTTTGGGGTTTTACTTTTTCAATCTAACTTTGTGGGTTTTTAATTAATGTTGTGCATGTGATAAATTATTTACATATTTTTTTAAAGCAATTGAATCGGTGAATTCAAAAGGGGCCCAAGTCCAAGAAATATGTGACATAACGTTCGGCTCAGGAGACGCACACACACAGGCTCAGAGTAGTTCAAACTGTTTATTAACAACAGGGATGTTTGGGTGCGTGTCTGCGGAATGTTAATGTGTTGGTGGTGGCGTCTGCTTCGGACCCAGAGGCAGGAGACCGTTCAGCCGGCAACCCTATGGGAGAAATCAGACACAGGGTGATGAGCACACACCAACACGGGAGGAGAATAGGCGAGGGAGAGAAGCTTACTTGTTTGGGCAGATGACTGGCGCTTCAAGGATGGAAGCCCGGGAGACAGCCACCTGCAGGGCTCGGTGCAGCAGCGAGGAGAGACGAGGGACGGGATTGTCCGCCGCCGAGGAATCCACCTGTGCACAGGGGAGCAGACTGGAGAGATGAGGTAAGTGAACTTCTTACCGGAGATGAGGATGCTGAAGAGAATGTGGTAGAAGTCCATACAAAGGAAATGAAGTCTACGGCTTCAGGCCGACGCTCAGGGCGAGGCGGCTTTTATCCTTCGCCGCTGACGAGTAGCAGGTGCGTGAGCAGGTGGCGCCGCTGATGAATGGCGCGGCGTGACAATATGCATTTGCAGGAAATCAAATAAATTGCATATCTCAAAGGTAGTCTATGCCAGATGGTTCATACTTTACTCAGATATAGCACAAGACCATAGCTTAGAAATGCTATAATATGAAGCATTTCACTTTTTTAATTTCAGAGGACTGGCAAACTAAAGTCCCTGGACTTGGGCCCTTCTTCAATTAAACAATAAGAACATATGAAAAGAAGCACATAACATCTATTTCTCACATGTTGAAAACATTTTTTTTATTGTGCCATGTTTTGAACATCTTTTATGATCACTTCATATTCAAACTATTGTTTTGATAACTGCCAGCAAATGAGATTTTCATCTAAAAGTAGGCAGATTAACATAGAGGTCCATCTACTGGTAACTAATCGTCAAAGTCAGACTCATCTTCATGCCTAGCATCACAAACTGTTAAATTACTGAGGAACTGCTGAGCCTCTGGTGAAAGATATTTTGCCAATTTCTGAACATCCTTTACTTTAGCTGCCTTTACACCAAGTTGTTCGCTGTAGAGTGGCTCCTCTGGGTATGTAACAACCCTGCACGATGGGTTTAGAAGGCGGAATCTGGATGTGACCTGAGCAGACATATTTTCGGAAACTTCTATATCATTTCTGAAATTTGTGCTGCCACCTATGACTTTAAGTTTAATACATGCAGGAAGGACCCAAGTCCTGGATTTGGGTCTCTCTTGCACTCAATGCATAAACAATGCTGTGAATAGTCAATGCATTAAAGTTGACTTGGGACATTTTCGCACATAATCAGATAGCTTGTCTCTTAAAGTTCATTAAACATGTAATATCTGGGTTTTGAAAAAGTGTGGACTTGGGCCCTTTTGGAATTCACCGATTCAATTTTTTGGCATATCACTGACCTTTTCTTTGATTGAAGCATAACAGTGCACTTTACAGGAAAAAGGACACAGGACATGACGACATGACCACAGGCACATAGAACACTAAGTTAAGTACAAATGTTTACATCTTAATCAATGTTACCAGCATGACAATAATGAAATTAATTGAATATTACAATATCATGATGTCATTTAATAATGCCTAATCACTGAAGGCTTTATGTATACAATATATAACATGATTTAAAGCATAGAGGTTCAAAAGAGATTGATAATTAATGTGTTTGTGCATATGATTTGCCAGAGACTACGGAGACTACGGAGACTACGGACTATCAAACAGAGGCCTTGGCCTGACCATGTGAAAAAAAAAAAAAGGAGGGAGAGCGCAAGAGCAGGACCTGAGACAGTCCATGCTGTGGCTTTTTCCCTCCTGGAGAGCATAGCAAGATGATGATGAAGTTTTTATTATTGGGAGATGGTAAATTTATGAACAGAAATTTTTGAACAGAAAAGACAGAAATACCACAAGAATTTTGATAAATACTAAGACTGATTTGTGAGTGTGTCAGTCTAACCTAGATAAGAATAGACAGAATCAGCCTTCAAAGAAAAAAAACACACAGGCCACAGACTATGATCCTGTGCCATAAATTTCTGAAAACAGAGATTAGGTTTACACCTACAGTTATTAATTTTAAATGCTGCACTGGTGTAAGACTTTTAATGTAGGATATTGTTTTGTTTGAATATAATCTTAAACTAAGTGATTACCCATGTCAATTGGTAAAAAAAAAAAAAAAAAAAGATGGCGGCGCGCCTAGACGCAGCGGCCCCTCTTGGCATCAGCGAGTGTGAGAGTTTTAATCATCCTAGACGTACATTCTGTAAAACTTACAACCGTGAGACCTTATTAAACATCAAGGTACTGCACGCTGCAAGAATCGCGGCGATCGGTTGTGATTTGGACATTCTACGCCAGCATGGAATTTTGGCGGAGTCCCCGCTGGAAGCTACCCGGGAGAGGAGGAAGCGCAGACGGTGTGAACGCAAGCAAAAGCGAGGAAAAAGGGCCGGGATCCATGCTAGGCTAAAGGCTAACCCCTCCAGACCAGCGGTACCGTCGCTTCTTCTCTCAAACGTCCGCTCCCTCGAAAACAAGGTGGACGAACTGCGTCTCCTGAGAGAAACCCGGAGAGAGTGGAGGGACTGCTGTGTGTTTGTTTTCACCGAGACATGGCTCCACGACAACATTCCTGACGAGGCCATTCAACTGGAAGATATGGCGATGTTCCATGCCGACAGGGAAACGGCGAGCTCCGGTAAGAGCCGGGGGGGTGGGCTATGCATCTATGTTAACAAGAACTGGTGCGTTAATGCCACGTTAGTGTCTAAACACTGCTGTCCGTTGGCGGAGTTCCTTTTTGTTAATTGTCGGCCATTTTATCTGCCGAGGGAATTCAGCAACGTGTTTGTAGCTGGTATTTACATAGCGCCGAGCCCTAATGCTAAAGCTAATGCTAAGAAGGCACTCAGGGTACTGCACAATGTGATCAGTGAAATCCAAACTTCACACCCGGACAGTTTTGTGGTGGTTGCGGGGGATTTTAACTACACCAGCTTAAAGACTGTGCTCCCCAAGTTTAAACAATGTGTAGACTTTAAGACCAGAGGAGAGAATATGTTGGACTTAGTGTACACAAACACAGATGGATATAAAGCGATACCCCGCCCCCATCTCGGCCGTTCTGATCACATGTCCGTGATGCTGGTGCCTGCCTACAAACCTTTATTGAAGCGCAGCAGGCCAGCAGTGAAACAAATCAGGATTTTGCCAGAGAGTGCAACCTCTGCACTGCAAGACTGTTTTCAGCACACAGACTGGAAGATCTTCAAAACAGCAGCCTCCCAGGAAGACAAGACAGATGTGGAGGAGTATGCTGATACGGTCACCAGCTACATCGCGAAGTGCACAGAGGATTTCACTACAGTGAAGACCATCACTATGCGGGGTAATCATAAGCCCTGGATGACTGCAGAGGTGCGCTTGCTGCTTACAGCCAGAGATGCAGCCTTCAGAGCGAAGGACAGGATCGCCCTCCGCCCAGCCAGGTCTGTGCTTTCAAAGGGAATTAAGGCGGCAAAGTGCGTATGCGGAGAAAATCCAGGGACACCTCTGTGACACTAGGAACACCAAGTAAATGTGGCAGTGAGTTCGGACACTGACGGGCTTTAAGTCTAGGCAGGGGGTCGATGATGACGACGCTTCGCTTCCAGACAGGCTTAACGACTTCTTTGCACATTTTGAAGCATCAAACTCGACAATCAGAGGGAGGGCCGGCCCACCCCCACCATCGGTCGGACCAGCTTTTACCATCAACACAGCGGACACACGGAGGACCCCATCCAGAGTCAACCCACGCAAAGCTGCAGGTCCAGACAACATTCCGGGACGTGTGCTCCGAGACTGCGCGAGCGAGTTGGCGGATGTCCTGACTGACATTTATAACATCTCCCTGAGTCAGGCCATCGTTCCCAGATGCTTCAAGACCTCTATCATTGTACCGGTGGCGACGAAACCAGTGGTGTCCTGTTTGAATGACTATCATCCTGTTGCACTGACACCAATTGTGATGAAGTGTTTTGAACGGCTTGTCAAACCACACATTACAGCCTGCCTCCCTGCATCACACGACCTGCTCCAGTTTGCATATCGTTCAAACCGCTCCACGGAGGATGCTATAGTCACCACCCTACACTCTGTCATCACCCACCTGGACCAGAAAGACACCTACGCCAGACTCCTGTACATTGATTTCAGTTCAGCATTCAACACCATTATTCCCCAGAGACTGATGGAGAAATTACTCCTTCTCGGTCTGAACACCGCCACATGTCTCTGGATCCTGGATTTCCTGACTGAGAGACCTCAGTCTGTCCAGGTTGGAAACAACATCTCCAACTCTGTCACGCTGAGTACCGGAAGCCCTCAAGGCTGTGTACTCAGTCCACTGTTGTTTACACTTCTAACACATGACTGTGTATCCAAACACGAGGGGAACCAGATTATTAAGTTTGCAGATGACACCACGGTGATGGGATTTATTCAGAGGGATGAGGAATCAATGTACAGGGAAGAAGTGAGAGACCTGGAGGGCTGGTGCAGGGAGAACAATCTGGTGCTCAACGGGGTCAAAACGAAGGAGATGATTATCGACTTCTGGCGGTCACAGCCTGAGCTCGTCCCCCTCAGCATCGGCGGCTGTTTAGTGGAGAGAGTAGAGAACATCAAGTTCCTCGGAGTGCAGATCTCGCAGGACCTGACCTGGAGCAAGAATTCCTTGGAGATCAGAAAGCGGGGTCAGCAGAGACTACACTTCTTGAGGAAACTCAAACAGGCCTCTTTCCCCATCTGCATCCTCAGGACCTTCTACAGAGGTGTGGTGGAGAGTGTTCTGACGTACTGCATTGCTACATGGTACTCCAGCTGCAGTATGTCAGACAAAAAAGCCCTGCAGAGGATAGTCAAGGGGGCGGAGAGGGTAATTGGAGTCTCCCTCCCCTCTGTCCAAGAACTTTTTCAGAACCGTTGTAGGAGCAGGGCACTGAACATTGTCAAGGACCGTTCTCACCCTCTGCATAAACACTTTGAACTTCTTCCATCTGGTAAACGATTCCGGAGCATCAGAGGCAGAACCACCAGACTGATCAGCAGCTTCCTCCCACAAGCTGTCAGGATGCTGAACAGCTGACCCGGAATCTCTCATACACACTACTGCACCTACGGACATTTTGTATATTATAGTTAGTTATTCTTTTCCCCCAAGTATGTCTCAGGGATGTGTGAATGTATGGGGGGTGGGGGGGAGCTATGTGGGAGTGTGTCTTAATCATGCTGCTTCTTATATGGATGCCGAGAGAAACGCAATTTCATCTTGCCTGCACTACAGTTGTATGTACAGCAATATGACAATAAAGTTTGATTTGATTTGAAAACCTTAATTGATTCATAGAATATTTAGTGAATACTTGTGAGTAGCGAACTCACATTCTAATTGTGGAAGCTTTAGGTGTGATTTAAAGGTTTTTTTTCTATTCCTGATTCTTTGTTTTTCAAAAGGAAAGGGAAAAGCATTCAAAAAAAAATTTTTTTTTTAGCTTTCACCAGGAATTAGATTTGCCAAATTAACAAAGAATCATACTATCATCATTACATTTTAATTTAATAAATCTTTGGTGATATATGCAATATGTAATAAAATAATAAAAAAACAATAATTGACATTCATTGACTGGAAGGGGCGACATGGACATTGACTGACCACAGGAGAAAGGACCCCTAAATTGATAAGTATTTTTTGAAGCCAAGTATGACTTTGCATGACATTGTAAATGACATAAAGCATAATGATTTAAATGACTCTGACTTTACAAATGTAATGTTTATATGATTTTGCACTGCAGGATACATTTGATGTTACTCACCACATAATGGTGTGACAACATCATATTTCAGAAATGTGACAGTAATAAGGAATGTGTTTTCCTGATGCTAAGCCGTGGCCAAGCTGGGCCTTGGGACTACATTCCACCCCGTAATTTATCAAGGAATATATAAAATGATGCATTCCTTGTACAAAATTAAGCCAAATTCTAATTAAGCAATATGCCCACCTTTTCATTGACTGAAAGAGTGTGACGCAATCTTTATTCATTTATACAAATTCAACCTATCTGTGTTCAAATGGACAAACTGACCTTATTTATCAATGCTAAAACATATCAAATATGCACAGATAGCTATTTTGTTTTTCTTAAATGGAATTTGTAAATTACCAAAAGCCAGTTTAGAAAGCTTGGGATCACCTTTTTCAGCCGGAAAAAGGTGGATTGTCCTCTCCGGGTTGGGGACAGGCTCCTGCCCCAAGTGGAGGAGTTTATGTATCTTGGGGTCTTGTTCACGAGTGAGGGGAAAATGGAGCAAGAGATCGACAGACGGATTGGAGCAGCATCTGCAGTGATGCGGACATTGTACCGGTCTGTTGTGGTGAAGAGGGAGCTTAGTTCTAAGGCAAAGCTGTCGATTTACCAGTCAATCTACGTTCCTACTCTCACCTATGGTCACGAGCTTTGGGTAATGACTGAAAGAACGAGATCACGGATACAAGCGGCTGAAATGAGCTTTCTCCATAGGATTGCTGGACTCACCCTCAGAGATAGGGTGAGGAGCTCAGTCATCCGGGAGAAGCTCAGAGTAGAACCGCTGCTCCTCCACATTGAAAGGAGTCAGTTGAGGTGGTATAGTCATCTGATTAGGATGTCTCCTGGACGCCTCCCACTTGAGGTGTTTCAGGCACGTCCCACTGGGAGGAGACCCTGGGGCAGACCCAGGACTCGGTGGAGAGACTATGTCTCCCAGCTGGTCTGGGAACGCCTTGGTATCCCCTCTGAAGAGCTGGAGCATGTGGCTGGGGAGAGGGAAGTCTGGGCTTCTCTGCTTGAACTGCTGCCTCCGCGACCCGGACCTCCGGAAAAGCGGTAGAAGATGGATGGATGGATGGATGGATGGAATTTGTAAATTAGTTCAAGAGACTTCACAAAAGAAGCCATGATTATTGAAATGTCATTTTGAAGGAGCTGTACTACCCACGAATTTTCATCTAAATTAAAAGTGGTAACACACTTCCTTTCAGTAAAAGATACTACCCATCAAGCAAATACCCTGTAACTTTGCTGCATGTGTGTCTCCATGCATCAAAAAGGGGGTATCAAAGAAAATAATTAGCAAAAACAATTAGCAATCCTCAGAAAAACAGATAATACATAAAAATTATCAATAGATGATCAATAATGAAGAGAAAAATACAAATGAAACCGCTTGGTAATGAAATCACAACATTCAATACTAGAAGTTAAAAGTTACATCAATAAATTTCCAGATATTTAAGGAAATATCTGTAGATTATTGTAAAGGAAATATCATGTTTATAAGGAACAAGTAAACTGATAAGGAAGAAAACCATGCAAATTTATGAGAAAAGCTCCAAATGTTTAACCCCTTGCACTCTGGTCAATTTCCCTAAAAACGCCTTAAAATAACGTACCCAAAGTAAATCAAAAGCTGTTCTTCAACCCTTTGCAGCATCTTCATGGGGTTGGTCTCATTTAAAAGAAAACACTCTGATTTTTTTGGCAAAACAGTCATAATCTCTCTAAGTGCTCCGGCCACTGAGTAACAGTCATCTAAACATACTGAACTTGAAGAAAATAAATTTCGCCTGGGTGGTTTTTTGGATACAAATGCTTGCAAATAACACACAGCTGTCAGATACTGGCTGGAAAATGCAACAGAAATGTAGAACCAACTGTTATCCAGCTGAGGTCAAAATTTTGTAACAATACCACAAAAAATGAATATATTACACAGCTTTTTTTCTTAGGTTGTTCCCAGGTGTTTTTGAACTGTGCCAAATTGTGCCAAATGGCACAGTTTGGAAAAACGTCTGTAACTTTTGAATGATTCAATATAGAAGCTTCATCTTGGGTCTAATGAAAGGTGAAGGGCTGTGTGTGTGTGTGTGTGGGGGGGGGGTTGTTTATTCATTCATGAATGAACAAACAATCCCCCACACACAAAGAAGCATGCCACGTAAAAAATGTGTGGCCTTTTTTTACAAGAAAAAATAACCTACAGTGCGCTAAAAATTATACTAGAATATCTGTAATGTAGAAGATAACTCCCACCCCCCCACCCCCACTCCCCCGCTACAGAGGACGGACATCGCCCATCACTACATGACGGAAAGCGGTGACGGTGCGCCGCGGTCTACTACGCACAGTTGCACTAAAATATCTGCAATATATCTGCAATCCGCTACAGAAGACTAGCGGGGGGGGGGCCTTCACAACATGATGGGGGGGCTGTTCGCAACATGACGGACCCGGACCGCTCTGGGTCCGTCATGTTGTGATAACGCACAGTTGTAATTTACCGATCGGTCAAAAGTCATTTGGATTACAAGTTTCAGAGATAAAGAATAATTTAGCTTATAACACTTGCCTGTCCACAACAGCAATGTCACTGGCGAACTTCTCTTCCTCATTGTCAGACGAACATGATGCTGGTCCGCTTGTTATGGACTTGTGGTTCTGGTCACGCGACCCGGTCAAACCATAATTCCATTATTGCGGTTTTGCGCTTCCAGTACACAGAACAGTAGTTAGAAAAAAAGACTGGCGAACGCCTGTGTGTCACCCAGCCTTACACAAAACAGCTTTCGAACTTCTGTGCTTCAATTGGCTGGCTGTATTCGCAGCCATTAGTAGGCGGGTCCTTCTTGCTAGGTTTTCAGTCATTGGTTCTTCAAGGTTTCAGAAACCCAATTCAAGGCTCTTATTAGTCGAATGAGAGGTCAATCACATCTAAACCAATCAAAGCACTCCTTTGGCTTTCTGTTCGCGGCTGTGTCTGTAGTGGAAGAACGGAAATGCAGGTTGTTGTTTTTTTTCACTGCCTCCTAGGATGCACAGTGTGCGTCCTAGGACGCCCTCTTGCGCCCTAGGATGCAGAGACATGTCGGCCCGCGGTATACTGAAGTGCAACAGGTTAAGGAAAGTCCAACTTGTGTTGAATTTATGTTTACTGTGGGACTTGATTTAGAATTTACTACAAAGACAATACAGATTTTTACATTTATTAAAATTGCTTTACAAAAAAATTAAGCTGGTACTGGCACAAGTCCCACTTTATTAAGTGCACAGTGCCTCCAGGAACTCGGAAATTGGCAGAAGTCCGTGATTTATTATCTTTGTAATGCTAAAATTCTAATCAGATGCAAAAAGACATAGGATAACATAAACATACACTTCATAAAATTTTTGAAATTTAAAAGGACTCTCAGAAAACAGGGGAAAATACAGTCTACTAACTAACTAACTAACCTGCACTTATATAGCGCTTTTCTAGTCACAAAGACCACTCAAAGCGCTTTCATTAATACTAACCCTCTATTCTAAGGGCCTATAGGAAACAGATATCTAGGGACAATTTAGAACAGCCAATTAACCTAACATGCATGTTTTTGGCATGTGGGAGGAAACCGGAGAAATCCCGGAGTAAACCCACGCAACACGGGGAGAACATGCAAACTCCACACAGATCACTGTTGGTCGGGGGCTGGGATCGAACCCACGATCCCCACAATCCCCCGGCCAAGGGTAAACTGTGCTGCCGCAGTGCTAACCACTGCGCCACAGTCAACAAAAGTCACCGTGGGCTGCACGGTGGCGCAGTGGTTAGCACTGCGGCAGCACAGTTTACCCTCGGCCGGGGGATTGCGGGGATCATGAGATCGTGGGTTCGATCCCTGCCCCCGGCCAACAGTGATCTGTGTGAAGTTTGCATGTTCTCCCCGTGTTTGATGGGTTTACTCCTGGATTTCGCCGGTTTCCTCCCACATGCTAAAAACATGCAGTTAGGGAGTTAAGGGGCGCTTGCGCACGCAGCGACCGGCAGCTGATGGCTTGTCACCGGACTGCAGAACAAATCTACCTATGGGTACAAAATAAGTCCCCCCCCCCCAAAAAAAAAAAAAAAACATGGACCAAGAAATGTAAGGTAATGATTAGAGAAATGGAGGAATTAGATAAATTTAAACTTTATGTTCTGATGTACGAATAATAGTGCAGTAAGATTATGAGTGGAGATTTTTGTGTTCTTTTTTTTTCTCCTTAGTGTTTCTTCTTTTTTTCCTTTTCCTTTTTTAATAATGGAAGTGTAAGGCAAATTGAAGCTGAAACCTTTGTCAATACTGAGCAGCAACCACAAGACATTTTAGGAGATATTGACCCAGTCAGTAACTATTTTAATCATATTAACAATAAGTGTGCTTATTATTATCAACAATTAAATGGAATTATAAATTTGGATCAGACATTGACAATAATACATATTAATAGTAGGAGTCTCTATGCAAACTTTGATAGTATTAAGGAGTTTTAAATTAATTTAACACCCCATTTAAGATTATTGCAACTAATGAAACATTAAATATTAAAAAAGGTATATATAATAAGGCAACAGCTGCGTAACTGTACAGGGCTTCAATGCCATCAAGCAGTCTACTCCCAGGTGAGGAGAGAAGGGGGAAGGGAGTGAGAGCATGAAACCTTTTAGTTGGTCACTGTGACATAAAACTTTATCTTGGAACACAAAATACAATAGACATATCAAACAGCTTGTTAATATAGCATATTAAAACAGTTGATATATGGATAAAAGTTACAGTCATATGTTGTAACACACCCACACACACACTTATAAAATATGTGATCTCAACAGATAAATGCATACTTAGTGAATTTCTATTACAAGGTAATATTAGATGATACAAGTAGTTGGAAATCACACGCCAGATAAATACAAAACAAAGTTGCAAAAAATATTGCAATTATAAATAAAATTAAGACAAATCACTTCATATCTTGTATTGCTCATTGATACTTCCATACTTGACCTATTGTATAGAGGCCTGGGGTAACATAAAAGTATACTTAATTCATTGTTAACATTACAAAAAGGGCTGTCCATGTTAAACCCAAAGTCGGGTATCTTGAACATACTAATTTATTGTTTACACATTTAAAGTTATTGATTATATAGCACAATTAATCTTTAGAAAAAAGAAAAAAACTTTTGCCATAATTAATCAACTAACTTACTAAAATAGTAACAAAATCCATAAGTTGCATATTTTAATAAAATTATTATAAAGTATAGTTTAAATTTTAGAAAAATGAAAATCTTTATAAGAGCTAAAAGCTCAATAAAGCTTAATCTGGCACTGATAATCATGTAGGTAGTTGGTTTGATAATATATTTGGCAAATGGGGAAAAGTAATTCAAGGATCCCTTATAAGTATAAATATTAATTTATTGATCTTTGTTTTTTTGTGGATGCTGTTGTATTCCCATGATTAAAGAATAAAAATTAAAAGAATAAAAATAAAAAAATAAAAATAAAAGCTCTATTTTAGTAGCCTTCTCTTCCAAGGACCTGCCTCCATATCAAGGGAACCCACCTGCCCACCTGCTCTCCTTTTGCCAGGACGATGACAAGGTTGTGCCACGACTGAACCTAGATGGGGATCTAGAAGATGCCGAGGAGATAGTTTAGGGTCTGCAAAGGGTCTATAATGCACATTCATGTGGTGTTAGATTTTGCTCTGCTGTGCTCCTGCCCTACAGGTTTCCTTTGTGATAAATGATTAATGAAAGAATAGATGCATGTATATGAATGTATTCATATACTGTATGCATACATTCAAATATGCATTTTCACATATATTCATATATATGCATAGATGAGGATGGTTTAGTTTTGAATATATTTTACACATATATGATTGTTAGCTATATTAACTCATGATGTCTGCACCACACCTGATGTCCTCTGGGGAAATAGTGACCTGAGGGGGGCAGGTCTAAATGACTGTCGGAAGGAGGACATCACGCACATATAGAACTTTAGAGACACTACACGCAGGGGATAGAATAGGGTTATGAGATGGGTTTAGACCCATCTCAACAGGGGGAGATGCAAAAACGTAAGTTTAGATTATAGATAGATAGATAGATAGATAGATAGTGAGGTGCCCTAGGACACCTCAACAGGGGGTATTGTTGGTAAAATGACATGATTGCTCTGTCTTTCTCACACTTCTTTATCTGCTTGCTACGCTACAGAGTTTAGTTTACACCCTATAATTCATTTGTTGAAATCAGTTAGAATCAGCTCTGCACACAGCTGAGCTGCCACATAAGTGGAAAATGTATTATTGATACAATGAGGTAAAACCCCTCTCTCTTGCATGAGGGAGTGGTTAAGCTTATAAAAACTATAGGGCTCAATTTTGGGGTAGCGCATTCTCTTGGGTATTTTCTAAAGAGTTGTGTTTCAGCGCTGCTTGTAATCCATATCTCACTTTCAGTAAGTTAGTGAAAGTATACTTCATCTCTTAGTCTGATCATTTTGCCATCGTATCAAAGAACTGGGGTTTATGGTATTTTAGACATAACAGGGACAATAGGAATTGTGATGCTGTGGCGGCATGAAATAATAGGCAGCGAACTGAGAGTTTTTAAGGGTGTTTATTATCATTCATCCCGCCATCACAGAACTCACCCCAGCACTGTATAAGCATGCTGGAGCGAGCTCTCAGGCTCTCGTGAGCAGACAGTGAATCAGTGTACAGTGATCCCTCGCTACTTCGCGTTTCACCTTTCGCGCCCTCAGTGCATCGCGGATTTTTCAAAAATATTCATCAAAAATTCAAAATTGAGAAAAAATGGCACGAAAGTTGCCCGGGCGCTAGCAGAAGGCAGGGAGACTACATTAGACCATCAGGTATCAACACGGAGAGCCCGCACAACTCAAAATCCACCTCTCTGACCACCACTCCACTCCTCTCCGCCCACCTCTTCACCGCTCGGGAATCTCGCAAGCTGATTGGCCGAGACGTTTTACCTTGCAAGCTGATTGGCCGAGACATTTTACCCAGCTTCTCTCCCTGCCGAGCGCCCATACCCAGCAAAGGAAGACCGCATTCATTGTTCTTTATCGCTCGTGTTGCTTAGTGGCACTTTTCGCTGTTCTCTTGTGCCTTTTTGTGCAAAATAGTGCTTGTGACGCCCTTGGGAGGGGGGGGGGGTGACGCTACTTCGTGGTTTTTCACTTTTTGCGGTCGGTTCTGGTCCCCATTAAATGCGATAAGTGAGGGATCACTGTAGTCAGATGAGCAGTCAGAGAGAGTGTGAACATGTGAATTTCAGTCAGCTTATATACCCAGTTACAGACAATACATGAAAGGCACATTAGCATCACAGAACAGAACAGGAAGCATGAACACCTGCATTTGAGTCACACATATCAAAGCAGATTACTGGCAGGAAGAAGCTAGACAAAGAGAGGCTGCCTATTGATATCAGTCATTGTTCTGCTAATTGCTCCAGCTGTGCGCTCTGCTTGTCCGTGGCTGTGGGGGTCACCCACACTACTCCCCCCCCCAGAGGGCTCAGCAGGGGGCTGAGGCCTCGATCGTCTGGCTTTGGTATCGAGCCATGAGGAAAGTCTGTGCGTGAGGAAGGGGAGGGAGGAGGGTGGGGGTAGCAAGTGCCGGCCCGGGACGGTGAAATTGTCTGGGCCGCGCAAAAATTGCATGTGGATCAACGGTGTTGAGGGGCTGTCCTGTTGAACGTGCAGAGGTCCACAGCAGCTGTAAGAAGAAAAATTAGTCTCTGACTCCTCTCGCGGCCATGAAGAAAAAAGGAGCTGCCGCAGTGAGGGACTTGGCGTGTTGACTTCAGGTGTGCGCGCAGTCCTAAAGTCCTCGGGGACAGCTGACGGCTGAATTCCCTTGTGCGCCGTGGCTGAGACCATTATAAAATCCTGTGAGCGAGCTGTGGGCATGCTTCAGGTGTGTGAGCAGCCCTGAAGGTTCTGTGTGCAGCGGCGAAGGACGATGGCGGACTGTGTGGAGCCGGTATTGTCCCGTGCGTGGTGCGCTGTCCTCATAACCCCCCGGTGTGCGTGCGGGTTTCGGTGCGTGGCAGGACCGCTGTAGAGGCGAGTCAGGGTCAGGGAGCTTGCTGGAGATCAGCGTCGTCGGCGCCAATGGTCATCCCTGTTGAAGCTGTTGCGTCATTCGCTGGTGCCGGGTCATGGTGCATTGGAGCGGCGAGAGAGAGTAGACGATCTTTGTCCCTCGGGCTCGTGTAGATGCGTAGGAGCGGTGAGCGGGAGTAGACGATCTTTGTCCCCCGGGCTCGCGTAGGTGCGTAGGAGCGCTGAGAGTGAGGAGGAGCGGTGAGAGGGAGAAGATGTTCTGTGTCCCTTGGCCGGTCCAGCGTGGATGTCCCAATCTCAGGTGAGGGTAGCACCATGACGCTTTCTGCAGCATTCCCAGTCGTGGATGATCTCCGGAGAGTTCGCCTGGTGGTGGCTCTGCGTCGAGGTCTCCCTGTAGCAGAAGGGAGGGCAGATCATTTGCGTCAGGCTGCTGCGTTCGCTTGTCGTCAGAGAGTCACCGCCGGGTGCTGCGTTCGCTCGTCATCGGAGTGTTCTTTTCTCGGGGTCACCAATGTGGCGGTATGGTAAAATAAGGCACGGCGAACTGAGAGTTTTTAAGGGTGTTTATTATCATTCATCCCGCCATCACAGAACTCACCCCAGCACTGTATAAGCATGCTGGAGTGAGCTCTCAGGGTCTCGTGAGCAGACAGTGAATCAGTGTAGTCAGGTGAGCAGTCAGAGAGAGAGTGAACATGTGAATTTCAGTCAGCTTATATACCCAGTTACAGACAATACATGAAAGGCACATTAGCATCACAGAACAGAACAGGAAGCATGAACAACTGCATTTGAGTCACACATATCAAAGCAGATTACTGGCAGGAAGAAGCTAGACAAAGAGAGGCTGCCTATTGATATCAGTCATTGTTCTGCTAATTGCTCCAGCTGTGCGCTCTGCTTGTCCGTGGCTGTGGGGGTCACCCACAATGCGAAAATGTATTGTGATGCAAGACCTCAGGCAGCAGGGGGAGTGAGTGTTGTAATATAAAGGAGAGACCCTGCAGCATGAGGTCAATGCTTTTTCTGGTTCTGATAGATGTGAGACAGTGAATAAAGTTTGTCTGCTGTGAATGTCTGGCCTGGTTTTTTCTCTCTCCACAATATCTTTTTAATCCATAATGGACTTATGTTCCTCCCAGGAAAGTGAAGAAGCAACCCAAAGGGAAGAACAGAGAGCAGAGCCTTTCACATTTGTACAGGTGAAAAGAAAATGCATTTTATACAACTTTCTTCCTCTTTTTCTCTCTCGGATGTTAAACTGCAGCTACTATCTTTTTTGCTCTTGTTTGTTTGTATCAGTCTCAGGAAAGTAATGATGGTAGCCAGAGAGCAGAACCTCTCATCCTGGCACAGGTGAGGAAAAAACTACAGCATTGTACAGTATAATCTCCGTCACTCTCTATTACTCGTTAATGAGTTGCTGATTTTTATCTTTCTCAGAAAAATGCTAACAATACTATCCAAATGCTACAAGAGCAAAGAGCAGACTCTTCATCAGTGCTACAGTTGAGGCAAACCATTTTTTAAGAATTATATGCAGTTGTAAGTGGACACATGCATTTTTTTGCAGCTTATTGAAGTTCAAATTTTCTGTCCATCCTGTTTTTTGGGTTTTTTTTGTTGTTGTTTATGTGTTGTGGCTTTTGTTGTTTTTTGATGCTTCTACAGTTGACCAAAACTCAGTTATGAGTAAAAGCAAGTGAAACCCAATAAGTTTTAGTACAGGTTTTCTTTTTCAATAATTTAAGGACAATATCCCTCAAGAAGTAAATGATGTCGGCTCCTATGGGCTAACGGAAGAGCAAAGCATCATCTCGATTCTCTCCTTTGCACTAAGATGCAACACTACACGTGTATTGATTGACGATCTGCTGAAACTGCTTCAGCTACATTCCGCTGGGAGTAGTGCAGTTCCAACAAGCAAGTATTTCTTTGAGAAACCAATAGCTGGCATTGCAGATCAGTATGAATGGCATCATTACTACAGAGTTTGTAATAAGTCCACTGGATCTTCAGTCTCACGAAGAAACCCTTAAATGTCTGTCATGTTCCTCATCTACAACAATCAAGGCCAGTTTACAAGAAGGACTTGTCTTTATTACAGTTCCATGAAAGGATCAACTGAAAGGTATTCTTGAGAACCAGGGTATGCATGATCTCTGTTTTTGTGGCAGTAGTATGCATATTATCAAAGACATATGTGATGGCACTTTATATCAGACCTTAAAATTAATCTCTGAAGAGGATTGCTTGTCACTGTATGTCATCCTGTATGTCTGTCTATGCCAATTTTTTCCCGCCTACCCCCCAAGTCTAGCAAAAAATGCTTATCCCCTGTTTCCAACACTGAACGGTCCATCATAGGGTGGGCGCAATGGAGGGCGGTGGGCGTCGTGTCTGACGAACACGAACTCCGCGTTCTTCAAACTTTTTAGGCATGAAAACACGCGGAAAACAGTGGTGGGCAGGGCCCGGCAGCGTGCCTGTGTTTGCGCTACGCTGCAAAAACTGAGACGGGCAGCCGTAGAGGCGGCGCAAAAACCAGCTCTGCCGGGGAATCTTCCAGATCCTCTTTTGGCACGGAGCGCAACCCCAATAAGACCCACGGCAGCCTGTCTACCCAATTTGCATCCATCAGTGAACCCCTGAGTGCTGCTTTCAGTGATCTATGAAAATGCTCGCATAAACCATTGGCCTGTGGGTTGTATGCGGTTGTGCGGTGAATTGTAACACCCAGGCTGCGGGCCATCGCGGACCAGAGTTCGGAAACAAATTGAGGGCCCCTGTCGGACGTAATGTCCGACGGGACTCCAAAACGCGCCACCCATGCTGTTAAAAAGGCGCGTGCTACGTCCGTGGAAGTGGTTGCCGCCAGCGGGACTGCTTCTAGCCAGCGCGTGGTGCGGTCCACCACTGTCCGGAGGTGCGTGCACCCCTGTGATGGCGGGAGGGGGCCCACAAGGTCCACCTGAACATAGTCGAACCTCTTAGCCGGGATACGAAATGGCTCCAAGGGAGCCTTCGTGTGCCTGTGTACCTTGGCTTGTTGGCATGCCACGCAGGCTGCAGCCCACTCTTTTACTTGTTTGTGTAAGCTTGGCCACACAAACTTCTCTCCCACCATTTTGACCGACGCGCGTACTCCTGGGTGCGCCAGAGTGTGAACCAACTCAAACACGTGGCGGCGCCACGCGATCGGGACCACCGGACGCGGGCGTCCCGTGGAGACATCGCAGATTAGGGGGGGCCGCCATCTTGCAGCACCCTGCTCTCCAGCCTTAACCCTGTTGGTCCAGACTGGAGCGCTCGCACGTCTGCATTGCTAATCTGCTCCGTGGCCATGGCTGCATAATCCATCCCCACACAGACCGGGGCCACCACGGCGCACGAGAGGCAGTCCACCACCACATTCAGTTTACCCGACACATGCTGAATATTGGTAGTAAACTCTGAGATCGCGGCCAGCTGTCTCTGCTGCCGGCCCGACCACGGTTCTGAAACCTTGGCCATTGCGAACGTTAGCGGCTTGTGGTCCACAAACGCGGTGAAGTTGCGCCCTTCCAGCCAGAACTGGAAGTGGCGTATGGCCAGGTGGAGAGCCAGCAACTCTCTGTCGATCGCGCTGTATTTACGTTCGCTGTCACGCAAAGTTCTGCTGAAAAAGGCGAGCAGCTGCCAAGCCCCGGCAACACGCTGCTCCACGACAGCCCCTATAGCCATGTCTGAAGTGTCGGTGGTGAGCGCTATCCGGACCGCCGGGTCCGGATGCGCCAGCAGTGCGGCGTTTGCCAGAGCTGCTTTAACCTCCAAGAATGCCCGCTCTCGCTCCGGGGTCCATTCGACCCTATCCGCGGGTTTCTGTCTCTTGAGCGCGGCATACAATGGTTGCATGAGCTGCGCCACGCAGGAAGGAAACGGTTATAAAAGTTCACCATCCCCAAAAATTCCTGCAGCGCCCTGACTGTCTGAAGCCGGGGAAAATCCGCCACGGCATGCACTTTGTCGGGCAGCGGGATCGCTCCTTCCGGAGAGACGCGGTGCCCCAAAAAAATCAATCTCCGTCACACCGAACTGGCATTTCGCCAGGTTGATTATTAACCCGTGCTCCTCCAACCTCCGGAAAACCGTCCTGAGGTGGATTTCGTGTTCGTCTTCGGACGCACTGTCTACCAGGATATCATCCAGGTAGATGAACACGAACGGGAGATCGCGCAGCACTGCATCCATCATGCGCTGGAATGTCTGTGCCGCTCCTTTTAACCCAAATGGCATGCGCAGGAACTCGAATAGACCAAACGGAGTTATTACCGCTGTTTTGGGTACGTCCTCCGCGCGCACTGGGACTTGGTGGCAACTGCGGACCAGGTCTATTTTAGAAAAAATGCGCGCTCCGGCAAGGTGAATGGAAAAATACTGTATGTGGGGAACTGGGTAGCGGTCATGCGCTGTGGCGTTGTTCAACCTGCCAAAATCACCGCACGGTCGCCACGATCCCTCAGCCTTAGGGACCATGTGGAGCGGGGATGCCCATGGGCTGTTTGATCGCCTGATGATGCCCAACCTTTCCAGGTTGGCGAACTCCTCGCACATTATGGCCAGTATAGCTGCGTCCAAGCGCCAAGGTCTTGCAAAAACGGGCAGCCCGGTGGTGGTGATAAAGTGCTCCACCCCGTGTTTAGCGATGACCACCGAAAACGTCGGGACCGTGAGTGCTGGAAACTGAGTGAGCAGTGTGTGGAATTTACCACCTGTAGCTGTGACGTTGGCTTGTGCTGTTGGCCGGGTCACTCGAGCTGTACAGGGGAGAGAATCAAAGGACAGTGCATTAACCAGGCGCCTGTTAGCAACATCAACCAGTAAACCATGTGCACACAGAAAATCAGCCCCCAGGATATGGTAATTCAGTGCTGCTACGACAAAAGTCCACTCATATGTACGGCCGTGTAGAGATAAGAGCAGAGTCCTCTCACCAAAGGTCTTAATATTTGAGCCGTTTGCTGCCAACACCTCGGGGCCGCTAGGTCCTGCCAGCCGGTCAGCGTAGGTCAGCAGGATGAAGCTCTTCTGGGCTCCGATGTCCACGAGGAAACGCCTCCCCGAGCTTGCATCCATCAAGTAGAGCAGCTTGTTCTCTTCAACGAGGGTCGTAGCTGCTACCGACTGCCGGCCTCAGCATTTTCCCGAGCGCTTGAATTGGCACGGTGGCGCACATCTGCGTGCGTTGTCTCCGAAGCGGCGGCGGTAGAAACAGAGCATGTCTCTCTGGCGCTCCTTTGCCCCTGCTGCTGCTACCGTCGGTGGCTCCTCGCCTCCTCTGGTCGTCTTGCTGGGCTCCGCCGCTGCCGCGTTGACTGTGATCACCCTGGTGGTGATGATGATCCGGTCTGCCTCCTGGGCTAGTGCACAGTAGTCGCGCGCGGCCAGCAACGGCAAATTGGCCAGAACCGCTCTCGCCACTGTTGGAAGGTTCCGGAGGAAGAAGTGGGCAAACAGAAAGTGCCCGTCATCCATGCCCATCAATGCCAGCATCTTCTCCATCAGGACTACGGCCAAACCATCTCCTAACTCGGCCTGCGTCAGGAGCCTCTCCGCTCTCTCACAGTCCGAGAGCATGTAGCGCCGGGTCAACGCAGCCTTGAGCGCCTCGTATTTGTTGTTGGCTGGAGGCTGATCGAGCCGGCTCGCTGCCTGCTGAGCTGTGCGGGAGCCCAGTGCTGCGACCACATGGTAGAATCTGGTGTCGTCTGCTGTTACTCCCCGGAGGGCGAACTGGGCGTCGGTGTGGTGGAACCAAGAGGGCGGGTTGTGCTGCCACAAATCCGGTAGCTTGACTGAAACCGCACACGCGTGGCTGGGGGTTCCAGTCCGGGCTGTCTGTGGGATGGCTGCTGCCTCGCTGGAGCTTCCTGACCGGGCCGGCTCCGGGGTTCTTGCCTCGTGTTCCATAATACGTCTTGGGTCACCAGTGTGTGAAATAAGAGGCTGACTCATGGCAAATGGTTTATTACACACTTCACATCTCTCAAGCACAGAACAGACTGACTCATTTCAGCAGGCACTCTCTTTTTACCCCAAAACTCTCCTCACAAGTTTCATGGCATTTCTCCACACACATGACATTTGCATTACACTGCATTCACCCCCCTACGTCCTTGACTCCTTCCTGCTATCTCGCCAGGAACCTCCTGAGCATTGTTCTCCCATGCTTATCCACTGTCTCTTGTCTGAGATGCTAAATAATCTGACTCCCCCAAGGTGCTACAAAGTCAATAAATAAGGAGGTAATGTGGAGAAAAAAGGAATAGGGGAAAGGTAAAGAGCTTGGACGACAAGGCTTTATCATTTCTCCAACATAACAGCAAACACACTTTATAGCTCTGCTGAGCTATTGCGCTATCTGGATCCTTGTACATTTCTCTTTTATACTTTTATTTCCATATGTAGGGCCCCAGAGCTTCCGACCCTCATACATAAAGAGAAATGCAGCACATTAACATAATATATGTGGGCACTGGCACGTTAACATAATGTGGTGAGCCCGAGTGCGGGTCTGTCCCGTGTTCGAGTCACTTATTATTTTTTCTTATTATCTTTCCTTCTTCTTCCGGCTGTCAGAGAGAGCAGACGCATTTCTTCTCCTCTCCTCTCTCCTCTCCTCCCTTCACTGATCCCAGCTTGCTGTGTCCTGTCTGTGTCTCGCTCTTCTTCTCGCTGCATCTCGATCCAAACGGAAAATTATGGAATTGGTGAGCTGGGCTTTAAATGCAATTGACACCACTTTTCAAACAGAAAATTGGGCCCGGGGGAGCCCAAATGTCCTGCAGGCACTTCGGCTGCGGGTTATGTGAGAGACTCATGGGACAATTGGAAACTCATGTGTCTGTGTGATCTTTCGATTGAAGATGTGGAAGACATCTACCTGTTTGGCTTCATGATCACAGGATTTCTGCTGTTTGGCTTTGGAGTTTTCCTGGTGTATCGGAAATGAAAGAAGTTGGAAAGAGCTAGTCAAAATGTGGACCTGGCGAAGCTCCTTCAACAATTCGACCAGTTGGGGAGGGCACTGATAGCGGCTAATGGCGAACTGAATCGGAAGGTGGGAAACATCTCGGGGTCGCTGGGTGCTCTCCATAGAATGATTTTAATGCCTGGGAATGTAAATGTAAATTGCGATGCACAGAATTGCATGAGAGGTGAAAATTCTATGCTCTAAGTGAACTGTGCTTATCAGGCCTTGATTCGGTGTCCTTGGGAGAACTTATTCCTCCAGGAGAAAAGATAAGGCAGAAGGGAGTTTTGGCTTTTCTCTAACCCAAACATTCTGATGTGCAGCAATCTGAACTCTCTATGGACAGTGTCATCATGTGACTAGCATGGAATTTTACCATCTGACATGCACTGAAGAGAGATGAACTCTGTGGACATGTTATCTATGTTTAGGATACCATGGACATAACATCTAGTCGTTGCTTAGGAGAGGAATTTTGTTGTTCACCAGTTACTGATACTTCACACTGCATTCACATTGCATCCATGAATATCACATGACTGACTCACACACACTGGTCTCTCTCAACTTGCTCTGTTAATGTGTGGAACTGTATCTTGTCTGCTAAGTGTGCAGTTAGAGGGTTTTTTTCTATGTGATCATAATCTTGCTCACTTGAGCTCTATTTTGATAACTATGCTTTTTTCTCTCTGCCCAATGTGTCACCCCCTCCCCCTCTTTACCCCCACTGTATGAGGCGCCTGTCGGCTGTCGTGTCATTAGGGAGCGCTTAACATGAGCGCACCTTAATGTCAAGTAAAATTCCTTGTATGTGTAAAAGCATGCTTGGCAATAAAGTTCATTCTGATTCTGATCTTTGTATCTTGTCTTAGTTATTATGGAGATTACTGGTGCTTTTATTTTGACAGCATTGTGGCAGGACTTCCTGCTGTCAAGCCTGCTTGCGCCTGTCACAGTTGAGTGTATTTACTGATTATGTTAACTCCACACCTGTTTGTAGTTTGTGTTCTCTGTGCACCATTTAAGATCGCTTGCAAGTTCACTCCTCGCTGCGACCTCGCCCAACCTAGGCTGGAGTCCCCAACCCTGATTCCAGTCCATTCTTCAGCGTCAGGTTTTGCCCTTGCTATTTATTTGAAAGTGTTTGTATTGATTCTTATTTCTCCTGTTATTCACCCTTTGATGTCACATGTATATGTATCACATGTATGCTGCACGGTGGCGCAGTGGTTAGCACTGCGGCAGCACAGTTTACCCTCGGCGCGGGGATCGTGAGATCGTGGGTTCGATCCCTGCCCCCGGCCAACAGTGATCTGTGTGGAGTTTGCATGTTCTCCCCGTGTTTGCTTGGGTTTACTCTGGGATTTCTCCGGTTTCCTCCCACATGCCAAAAACATGCAGGTTAGGGAGTTAAGGGGCCCTTGCGCACGCAGCGACCGGCAGCTGGTGGCTTGTCACCGGACTGCAGAACAAATCTACCTACGGGTATAAAATAAGTAAAAAAAAATGTATAGTTGTTTGTGTTTTGCCCCCTCATGGCATGTTCTTTTGTTCTTTTTCATTAATAAATAAGCAAACTCACTGCTGGTGTTTGGTGTCTCATTTATGCCCTGAAAGGGGCAAACATAACAGTAAGTCACAGCCAAAGCAGGTGCCAGTCACAGTAAGTTTGTCTTTTTGACTCTATTTTTTCTCTTTTCGGGTGCCTGCGGGGTTTTTTTGTTACAGCATCATATGGCAGGTGGTATCCTATGAGCCTGGGTTTTGATCTTTGCCAGGCTCTTATGGAAATAGATGACCTTCTCGCTAGAGTTCGCAGTTATTCCATGCCTAAAGACGCCTTGTGGTACCTGGACTTCTCAGAGGCAGCTGTGCAGCATCATCATCGCCTTTCTGAGCATACCAAGGGAAGGGAGAGGATATCTTAGTTAATGGCGCTTCAGCGTAAGAACCATGAGTTGGAGAAGAACTCAACCAGGAAGCCTAAACTGGGGCCGACGGTGAAGCACTCCCGTCCCTTGGTTTGCTATGAGGTTCCTGCTACGGCTCCAGCTCCGGTGTCTCCATCGCCGAAAACCCGTCTCCCAGCACGCCATAGGAGGAGAACAGCCGGGGTTCCCAGCGAAGATGAGCAGTGGGCAGCTGAATTCATCAGGGGCCATGTGGCTGAAGTGTTCTCTTCCTGCAGCTCGGGTAAGGTTCTAAAGAGCGTGGTGGCAGCTGATAGGATTGTGGAGGCAAATCCTGGCCTAAATAATTTTCCTGAGTTCGCCAAGCTGCTAGTCACTGTCTCCGGACAGCAGCGACATTTTCCTGATTTGACGATCGGTTCATCTCCAGCCCGAAAACGCTGCCGCCCGGCGCAGAACCCTTCTCCTTCCCATGACACGGCTGTCTCAAACCGGAAGGAGGAGAATCACTGGGTCAACACGCCGCGAGGCTCCCGTTGGGATCCAGCTATGGGCCACCAGAAGAATTCCATCGTCTCCCAGCCAGCTGTTTTTTTTTTTTTTGCATGTCTGTTGGGGAGGAGAGCCGGGTACAGCCACCTGCTGCATCCGAGTTGGGCTCCGCTGCTGCCGGTGACCATGATCCCCGCTTTCTCTCTGCTGTATCTGAGCCTTCTTCCAGGGTCACAGGAGATGATCCTGCTCCACCTGATGTCTCCGAGGGTCTGGGTTCCCCTCTGCAGGTCATCCAGAGTGCAGCTCCCCTCCTGCCCGAGGCCATTGTTTGGGTCCTTCCACAGGTTGGGTCCACTGAGGGTGCTGTGTTGGCCCAGCTGGGGTCCACTGCGGGTGCTGCTAAGCTCCAGCTGGGAGCCACTGCGGGTGCTACTGAGCTCCAACCTGGAGCCAGCGTGGGTGCTGCAGATTCTTTAGTGCTAGATGCCATCGTGGCTCCCCTCCTTTCGCCACCACCAGATGCCGTTGCGGTTCCCCTCCTCTGGCCTGGCTTCCTGCCACTGAACTTCCCAGTGGGAAAGCCACCTCCCAGTTCATCCCTCCGGTTCTGGTGGCTCAAGGACGTTGGTAGACCACCCACGCCTTCTGGGTTACTGAGGTGGATTTGGGACTCTGGTAGGCCACCCGATGGACTTTTTCATCTTTCTTGGTGGGGCTGGAGACCTGGTAGGCTGCCTGACCTTTTTCTTCTGTCAGGTTTTTTATCTGCAATATGGCTCAAGCACAGTAATATACAATAGTATTAGACTGAAGAAATCATCAGACCTGACACAGTGATACCATTTCTATTTTTTTATCTTGCAAGAGAGCAGTCAAACCACATACCTGGTTACAGAGTGAGCTGAATGCTGACGGGGCAGTCCCGTACAGTAACTTTTATAGGCAAAGATAAGACAGTGACAGCTTTCCAAACAGTTCTTTCCTCCCTCACAGGGGAGGAATGAAAAGAAACAGCACATACAGTTCATACCGGTTTGAGCTGGTTCGTTTCTTAACAGAGGAAAAACATTTCCATATAAGGTATCATGAAGTTCACAGAGTTCTCACAACAGAGAAAAATAAGTACAAGGGACAGGTCTTGATACAGCATAAAAACTTGCGTATGTCAATACTCTTTTATCACACATCATATGAACAAACAGAAGGGTGGTACAGCTTAGTCACTAACAGTGATTATAAGAAGAGGCACAAATTGTATTCATGATTAATCAGAAAAAGCATCATACATATAAGAATATCAATCTTCATTTCATGAGTTATTAATAAAATGATAACCATTTACATACATATATACAATTTTCCAACATTTCCCTCCTGTTTATTATTTTATTAATTTTTGTCACATGCAAACATCAGTACAATGTAACTTCAGAAGATTTTCTACATTGACATCATTAAGCATCAATTCCAAATTCATACAGGAGTATAACCATCACCTTTATTTGAGTCGTGCACGGCATCATCCTCTTGGGGGAGGGGAGTGTATTGTTCATTTCGAATATGGCTCAGAAAAGATTGTTGTAACATGAATGTGTGTTGTGTTAGGGCTCTAGAAATCATTGACCTTATACATGGAATCACACACGTAAACAGAACACAAAACAGTATCAATATTACAATAAGGGGGGTTAACCATTTTAACAAAATTTGCCACCAGGCTCCACTCTGAAACCAATCTAGGAGGGACCATCCTTTATCCTCATCTAGGGCTTGTTGCTGATGTAACAGGTCATTCAAGTGACTTATAACATGGCTAACATTTGCCGAATTATCCGGGACATAAGTGCAGCACTCCTGACCTATAATGTGACATACCCCACCTTGAGAGGCGAGTGTATAATCTAAAGCCATCCTATTTTGTAACAGCATTAGTCGAGATAGTCGCTGTTCCTCATTTAGAGCTGACAACCCTTGATCCATCAACATGGTCAGGTTTTCCATAGTAAAGGCAAGAATATTAATATGCCTTAAGGCTATAGACACTCCATAAGAGGGCAAGATTATTCCTCCAATTATTTTAGTTTCTGATATTCTCTGTTTGTCCTCAGTACTTTCCCTCTTTCGGACATGTATATCAGTGTTGTCAGGGTGATAATAATGCTCATATGGCCCCGAGCTATGGTAGGTAAGATTTGATCTTATGCTGACATGGGGAAGTAATGCAGCCATATGGCAAGTTCCACACCAATTAGGGGGTAATATGGCATAAACATTAGGGCCGCATACCCAGACATGGTTTTCCAGACAACCATAACCATCATCATTAGGCCAAAATAGGTTGGGATTGTCAGTGCAATTTCCACTACAATTCCTTGGGGGCAAAGTAAAGTTGCCCTTTGTCTGGTATGGGACACCATATGCATTTCTACATGGAGATTGCTTATATACGAGGCCACATGTAGCGAACCTGGTAACATTGCAGCGTGGCATAGTCCCACAATGATAAGAAGAATTAGTGCAATTGTTCCTAAAACAAACAGAGGCTGCATAAAGGGTGGGATTAACCTTCATTATTGATTTCCTTGCTTTGAAGGGAGAAACCTTGGATATGTTATGGACTCTTACCCTCGCTCCAGAGTAATTAATCAAAGACACATTTAAAAGTTCTAGGTATTCGCCCAAATCTCCTACCCTCCAATGATCATCATCTATAGTCATGTTAGCAGTATTCATGGCCAGCAGCGCTCCCACTGTATCTGATGCATTCAAGGGCACAGGCGTCATTGGGATAGCAGTTTTATATGAGTGTGGCAGCAACGTACAAACATAACAAGAGGCATTTATACCCAACTGTTTTACTGTCATCACCATAGTTTGATACCACAGATTATGAGTATAATCTATCGGGCAGTTGTCAACATTTCTCGGTCCACCTTCAATTGGATACCACAACAGGCATGTGAGAATCAGACTCATACCTACAAGTCCTAAAACTGTCCAACACACCTTTCCATTCCCCATAGTGCCTGTTGCCCCTAGGAGTGTACCTTTGCTGGCCACTATCTTCACCAGGTTTGAGACGAGTCCTATCCTTAAAAGGACCAGACTCCCCTTTGTAGCTGGACTTACCCTAGGGGTGGCTGGAGGTCACTAAGGGGTACTTGCAAGCACTTAAGGTGAGACAAATGAATCCAAGAAGGCCGTTCAGCGATTCTCACAGCCGTAAGTGTGGTCAGCAGGACTTTATAGGGGCCGAGCCACCTGGGTGATGCCCAGTTCAGTCTATGGTGATTCTTTACAAAGACGTAATCGCCAGGTTGTAGGGGGTTTTCAGCGCCCTCCTGTTGATCAGAGAGAGACTTCACAGTATCATCATAGTCTTTTCGTTGCACACACTCCCTTAAATGGTCGGATAGATATCTATATTGCCCTTGTGGCAATAACAGTCTAATTTTGGGCAACACATATGGTCGATGAAATACACATTCATACGGAGTTAATCCCGTGCCTTTGTCCGGGGTTGTGTTAATTGCCATTTTTACCTGTATTAAGGCTTTTGGCCACGTGATGTTTTTGTCTTTTGTGACTTTATTCAACATTTGTTTTATGGTGCCATTTCTTTTCTCTACCAGGCCTGCACTCTGAGGATGATAAGCCGTGTGGAATTTCAATTGACTGCCCACAGATTGGGTCAAGTCTTTAACAACCTGAGCTGTAAAATGGGTACCGTTATCTGCATAGATGACTTCTGGAATCCCAAACACTGAGAAGATACTATTTTGTAACACTTTACACACGAATCTGGCATCTGCTTTTGCTGTTGGATGTATCTCAGTCCATTTGGTGTAGGTATCAATGAGAACCAAACAATATTGTAATTGTCCCACTTTTGACAATTCAATAAAATCCATACACCACTGTGAAAATGGTGTTTTTGGTGGGGGAAAACTCCCTTGACGTGTTCTCATTGCTCCCTGTGCATTATTTTGAAGGCACACAACGCATTGTTGACAAACTGTTTTTGCTGTTTTTAAAATTCCTGGGCAGAAAAAATGCTTTTCAAGCAAACCCACAATCCCTCCTGTTGACACGTGACCTTGGTCATGTGTCAAAAGGGCCGCCCATTGGTACAGCGAGGGGGGAAGAAGTATTCTCCCATCCGGTGCATGCCAGACACCATTGTCATCTTGCTTGCTATACTGTGGTGGCGTTATTGATGACTGCTCATCAATTAAAACATCTAAAGAGATGGTTGGCACGCTTAAACAGGATACAAAATGTTCCCTCGCTGCACACTGGGCAGCCTGGTCCACCAGGGCATTGCCACGGGAGATGAGATCACTGTTTTTGGTGTGTGCAGCACAGTGAACAATTGATAATTTTTGGGGTAATGCCAGAGCTTCTGTTAACTGTAAAAGCTCAGCTCAGTGCTGCGTAGGTTTCCCTGCTGAAGTTTTAAAACCTCTCAACTTCCACAGTGCTGTGTGGGAATGTGCTGCATTGAAAGCATATTTGCTGTCAGTACAGATGGTTACATTTAAATCAGTAGACCAGCGAAGGGCGGCAATCAGAGCCAGTAATTCTGCCTTTTGGGCTGATGCTGGTTGTGGAACATTTTCAAGTATCAGGATCTCAGTTAAGGTTGTAACTGCAAACGCAGTTGATGTTGCACCATTGAGCAACTTAACAGATGAACCATCTGTAAACAACCACAAGGAATCAGGATCGACAGACTGAGTGAGGTCTGGGCGTGGTAGAAAGTCTTTAAGACATTCATTCACACAGTCATGTACTTCATCTTCCATAGTGGTTGTTGGGAGCAGTGTAGCCGGATTCAGTGAGGCACATCGGACAAAAGACACATGTGGCTGAGAGAGTAATGTCATAGTGTATCGCAGACAACGTGCATTTGACAGCATCGTGTGTCCCTGTTCCGTCAATAAAACATCTACAGCATGAGGAACATGAATCACTAAAGGATGGTAAAGAACTATGTCTAAAACTGAGTTCAAAGCTTCGACTGTGGCTGCTACCGACCGCATACATGGAGGTAAGCCCAATGCCACTGAATCCATTTTCTTAGAATAGTAGGACAGGGGCTTATATTGTCCTGCATGTATTTGGGTAAGTACCGCTGACATATGGTCTCCCACAGCATCACAAAAAAGATGGAAAGTTTCGTTATAATTTGGAATGTGCAAAAAACATACCTCAGACAACATGTGTTTTAACAACTGTATCTTATTTATGTGCTCTGGTAGTAGGGAGATGGGGCTGTTAAGGTTCCCTTGGGGACCTTGAAGAATTTCATACAGTGGAGCAGTATGTGTAGAAAAATTTGGTAGCCACTGTCTGCAGTAATTTAAGGTGCCTAATAAAGACATAAGTTCCTTTTTTGTTTTTGGCTCTGGTAAATTTCTAATAGTAGACACTCAACTTTTTTCTAGCATTTTACCATTTGCAGACAATGTGTGTCCCAGAAACTTAACGCTAGGTTGGCAGAATTGCAGTTTCTTTCGACTGCACTTCAACCCATTGTCTGCCAGAAATTGTAAGAGTGCCATAGTGTCGGTCATGCATTGTTCTGCAGAGGTGGAGGCCAGCAATATGTCATCCACGTACAACAATACTCGAGAGCCCTCAGGTGGCATAAAACGCGCCATTAAAGATGACATTTCTTGTGAGAAAATTGTTGGACTTTCACAGTATCCCTGAGGCAATCTCGTGTACGTGTATCTCTTCCCATTAAATGTAAATGCAAACCAGAAGTGGCTGTCTTTGTGTATTGGGATGGTGAAAAATGCATTACTGAGGTCCACCACAGAAAACACAGATGAGTCATGACCCACCGAATTTAACAGAGTGTGAGGGTCGGGCACCAAGGGCGCCCGTGCAATCACACTAGCATTGACTGCCTGCAAATCTTGTACCATACGCCATCCGACACTTGGCGGGGCTTTCTTCACCGGCAACAATGGAGTATTGACAGGTGAATTAGTGCATGGAATTATAACTCCACTCTTTAATAAATCCGAGATTATTGGTTCTATCCCTTCCATTGCCTCAGGCTTAAGTGGATATTGTTTCTTATATGGAAATCCTCTCCCGTTAGAATGAATTTGGACGGGAGTAGCATTTTTTAGCTGTCCCACGTCAGCATCACCCCTTGACCAAAGATGGTCCGGCAGGCCATCAAGGGGTCATTGGGAATGATACTGAGGTAGGGCAACACCCTCAGTTTGGCCCGGAAAACACTCGGGCATTTTCTCTGTGCCACAATATTCAGTGACATCAAAGTGTAAAGTCATGGTTAATTTTAGAGGGGCCCGATACATGTTTTGTGAGGGTGAATACATAATGTCCCTATTTTCAGTTAACTGCCAATCACCTGCAGACAGGCCCTAATTCACCAATTGCCCTGCATTGGCCCAAAAATAATTTGGAGGTCCCCAAAGTGACATGTGCGGAGGAGCGCCATTGCGATAGCTGTGTAACGGGGCCGATTCCAAATCAATGTCTAGGGCTCCTACTCCGTCTTTGGTAAAATACAAATAATTGCACGTCACCTGGGTTGGGCTTAATGACCACAGGGTATCAGCATACCCTGTGTCCATAGGGACTCCCGGAGAAGCATAATACATTGTCACATGTAATGGGTGTGGGCTTTGGAGTATGGACGTGACTGTCTCAGGCACAATTTTTGCCATTGCAGTAGTAGACAGTACACATAATTGAGTGTGCACTACAGAATTTGGGTCCAAATTGTATGCATACAAAGTGCCACACCCGTTATCATCCCAATCTTCATCATGTGAAAACAATGTCTTATTCCTCAACACAGTGTAATCATCAGCTTTTATATCTGGCCCAATTATCAGCTCCAGTTGAAAAAGTGCATCTCTTCCCAGTAAATTTACTGGACATGATGGAGCAATGATGACAGACCCCACATAAGTTTTGGTTATCTGAGGGTCTGTCATAGTTACTGGACCACAAACGTAATTTACGTCACACCCTCCCCCCGCATTCTGTACTCATACCCTTTCTCCGGTCGGGAACGATCCTTTTGGGGGTTTGTGCATAGTGGTGCGTGTAGCTCCAGTGTCGCATAAAAATTCCACTTCCTTCCCATTCACCATAAGTACTATGGTGGGGGAGAACTGTGAACTGCAATACATATTAAAGGTATTTGTTGCCCCCTGTTTTTGTATGGCCTCTAAGAGGCGGTGTCTCTGGTCCTCCACTACCTGTCTGTCCATTTCGGTCAAATCACTGTCCCGGTCGGTTAGTCATGCCCGCCATCCCCCTTGCGGGGGCCCACAGGGTTGGTTTTGTCCCCAAGAGTCATTCGTCCACTGTCTCTGTGTCTCAACATCCCTATTGCCTCCTTGGTACTGGCTACCTCCGTATCTTCTTCCTGAGAAACCACCTCTTCTTTCTCTCTGCCCAAACCTACAGTCACGGGCCCAGTGACCTGGTTTCCCACAATTATAACATACTTCTCCCTGTCTTCCTCTTCCATTTCCATCATTATACATTTTCGGTCGTGTTCCCCCTTTTGCCACATTTGCCAAAAACACCTCATCAAGGTCACCATAGCACGTCAAAGTCTTGTTTGGTCTCCCCTTCTTTTTGGTTTTCAACATGTCCCGTGCGTGGAGTACGTGATCTTTAAACTCCGGTAGTGTACAAGTTTTTATTGTAAAACAGGTTGCACGTACTTGGGTCTGCACCTCAGAGGGCAGAGTATCCAAAAAGGTGAATTTAAACAGAGTCAACGCCTGGTTATCCCGGTCTATTTCCGCCATGGTTTTTATCCCCATAACCTTTTTGAATTCGTCACAAAACCTGTGCCAATATTCGAGCAGGTCTTCATTTGGTTTCATTATCATGCCAGCTACATCCCCGAGGGTAGTAGATGGGGAGTACAATTTCCGCAACCCTTCTATCACTTTAGTCATCCCTTTTTTGTACTCTTCCCAAACTTTGTTGGTGACAACAATGGTCTGACGCATCTTTTCCATATAATCTTCTCCTAAATGTTCGGCTATAGGTTCTTCTATTTTTTGTCCGCACACCACTCGGAGTACTTTATGCATTTCTGTGGGGGACAAGTGGTGCACTTGCAAAAGGTCCAATAACTCTTTAACGCAGGATTCTACATCGTCTTCTGGTTTGGGTATAGTCTTAGCCGTTTTGTGCAGTTGTGAGGGAGTCCACGGATCACTCATTAAAACGTCTTTTCGAGTGTCCCCTTCTGCCTTTATGCTTTTTGCTATTAGGGGAAAATGTCCTACTTCAGGTTTTTCTGTACAATTTTTACTGGAGAATTTTTCCTCTGTTTCCTTTGCCTCTTTCATTAATTTAGAATATGGACCCTCCTTAGGATCAGGGTTTACATATGGAGGTGGGAGTTTGCCCGCGCTCGATTGCTTGGGCAAGAGCGGAGCCGAACTGTCAGTACTGACTTGGGTTTTTACCCCTGGACTTTTCCCATTCGTTCTTTTTCATCCCTCCTCCGCTCTCCTTTTTGTATCTTCAGCTGCTCGCGACCACAGCTCAGCGCATTGCAATTCGGGGGTGGTACCGGTACCTTTTAAATTCTTTTTAGATGAAAATTTTACGGTAGACACTAAAACAGCACATTCATCCACATCAAGTGTGGGTTTAAATGAGAAATCCTTTTCCCATTTATTCAAATATTTCTCTGGATCCTTTACTTTATCCTTATTTTCTTGTTTATTATTAAAATTCTTTACTGTTCTCTGGGCTATTTCACCCCTTTTTCTTTGTTTCGCTTTTTCTCTGACCCTGTCAGATTTCTTACTGCGTCCAACGCAATTTCCCATTTTTCTGATCTACTTTTATTCCCCTTCACGAAATGGTTGTTATATTTAGTTCTTAGGGGCCCAGGTTTTGACCTGGTTCCTTTATTTTTACTGCTCTAGGAAAAATATAGACGCCGCTATATTACCATTACTCGCATCCCGCGGACCTAGAACATAACATTATACTGGGAAGAAACAAAGACTTACTTCTGGCTCTATTAGTTAAGGCGGAACAGCCGTCACTGAATAGAGCATGGAGGAGAAGCGCTGGTCCAAGTTCCCTGAAGTCGGGTTAGTCAATGCTGATGGTTCCCATCAGACCGTGCACGGTTTTCACTGGCTCAGACACCCCCCCCCCCCCCCAGCTCCGTCCAGATCTCAGCTGTCCCGGGTTTCGGCACCACGTTCTGTCAGGTTTTTTATCTGCAATATGGCTCAAGCTCAGTAATATACAATAGTATTAGACTGAAGAAATCATCAGACCTGACACAGTGATACCGTTTCTATTTGTTTATCTTGCAAGAGAGCAGTCAAACCACATACCTGGTTACAGAGTGAGCTGAATGCTGACGGGGCAGTCCCGTACAGTAACTTTTATAGGCAAAGATAAGACAGTGACAGCTTTCCAAACAGTTCTTTCCTCCCTCACAGGGGAGGAATGAAAAGAAACAGCACATACAGTTCGTACCGGTTTGAGCTGGTTCGTTTCTTAACAGAGGAAAAACATTTCCATATAAGGTATCATGAAGTTCACAGAGTTCTCTCAACAGAGAAAAATAAGTACAAGGGACAGGTCTTGATACAGCATAAAAACTTGCGTATGTCAATACTCTTTTATCACACATCATATGAACAAACAGAAGGGTGGTACAGCTTAGTCACTAACAGTGATTATAAGAAGAGGCACAAATTGTATTTATGATTAATCAGAAAAAGCATCATACATATAAGAATATCAATCTTCATTTCATGAGTTATTAATAAAATGATAACCATTTACATACATATATACAATTTTCCAACACCTTGTGACGGTCGGGTGGAGCTGGGACTCTGGCAGGCCACCAGAGCAGTTTATGTGTATAGTCTGCTTTGCTTAGCCCTGTACTCCTTGTTTCTTAGGTTTTCCAGTATGTTTATTCAATTAGCAGGAAGTCCTGAAGCGGTGCTGTCAAAATAAAAGCACCAATAATCTCCATAATAACTAAGACAGAATGTAAAGATAGAAAATGGGGAAAATAATAAGTGACTTGAGCATGGGACAGACCTGCGCTCGAGATCACTGCAGTGCCCCCCCTTTAAGGGATGGATTCCAGGCATCCCATTGTAACATCAAGGAAGGAAAAGGAACACCCCCCCCCCCCCAAAAAAAAACAAAAAAAACAAAAAGACTACCAAAACCAGCCTCGGGAGGGCAGAGGGAGAATCCAGGCCTGGAAGGGGAGGCAAAAAAAAAAATTAAACAAACCCAAAAATGCTTAGCAGAAAGACTCCCACAGCACTTCAACGTGAAAATTCACAAATGTACCAAAACACAAAAATAACATAGCGAATACCACAACTATAAGTACAAATAAAAATATCTCTATAGGCCATGGAATGACAAAGCGAAAATTTATCAATGTATAAAAGCACAGTTGGGTCAAGCCTGCTTGCGGACTGTCACAGCTGAGTGTATTTACTGATTACATTAAGTCCATACCTGTTTGTAGTTTGTGTTCTCTCTGTGCACTATTTAAGATCACTGGCGAGTTTACTCCTTGCTGCGACCTCGCCCAACCTAGGCTGGAGTCCCCAACCCTGGCTCCAGTCCATTCTTCAGTGTCAGGTTTCGCCCTTGCTATTTATATGTAAATGTTTGTATTGTTTCGCTTTATTTCTCCTGTTATTCACCCTTCGAGGTCGCATGTATAGTTGTTTGTGTTTTGCCCCTCGTGGCACGTTCTTTTGTCCTTTTTCATTAATTAAATAAGCAAACTCACTGCTGGCGTTTGGTGCCTCATTTATGCCCAGGAAGGGGAATACATAACACATAATATTCACAAGTGCTGGCACATTAACATAACATTACACTGGCACTGCTGTTACACACTTTTCTTCTCTCTGTGGCTCTGGTCATCTTACTCTCCCCGTGGGGTGCATTAACCTAACTGTCCCGTTTGATACCCCCCAGTGGCACCCCTTCATTCAGTCAATTGTCCTCTCTTCCCCTTGTCTCTCTGGGTGTGACAAAACCCCAAAACTGTGCCCCCACACAGCCCCCCCCCCCGAACACACAGAAGGGGCTCTAACCCCCGGTCCTTTGGGCTCCAGCCGGCACCCATAGTGGCTGTAGCGGGGGATTGCCAATCCAGTAGAACCATCCTGCTGGTGAAGTGTATCGGAGGGCATGTCTTCCGATACACACACTAGATAGACAGTCCTTTTCAATTCAATTCAATTCAGCTTTATTTATATAGCGCCATTTCACAACAACAGTCATCTCATAGCACTATCACCTGTAGGGAGGAACCCCCACAGTTGCAGAAAGACCCCAGCAATCAGGCGATCCCCTGTGAGCAAGCACTTGGCGACGGTGGAGAGGAAAAACTCCCTTTTAACAGGAAAAAACCTCCAGCAGAACCAGGCTCAGGGAGGGGCAGTCATCTGCTGTGACTGGCTGGGGGATGAGGGGATAGAGAAGATGAAAAGAACAGACATGTTGAGAGCAAACAGCACGATGGGGACTCAATCTATGGGAGAGAACAAACAAATGTTAATGACCAGCAAAAAAAATATTTCATAGAGAGTGAGGAAAGGAGTGAGGCCCAGTGCATTACTGGAGGTCCCCCGGCTGACTAAACCTATTAGCAGCATAACTAAGGGAGGGTTCAGAAACACATGATCCCTCCCTAATTGTAGGCTCTATCAAAAAGGTAGGTTTTAGCCCTATTCTTAAAAACAGAGATCGAGTCTGACTCCCGAATCCAGATTGGCAGCTGATTCCACAGGAGAGGAGCTTGATAACTGAAGGCTCTGCCTCCCATTGTACTTTTGGAGATTCTAGGTATTACAAGTAATCCTGCATTTTGGGAGCGTAGTGCTCTGTTAGGATAATACGGTAGTATCAGATCTTTTAAATAAAATGGAGCCTGATTGTTTAGAGCTTTGTAAGTAAGAAGAAGGATTTTAAACTTAATTCTAAACTCTATGGGAAGCCAATGAAGGGAAGCCAGAACCGGAGAGATATGATCTCTCTTTCTAGTACCTGTTAAAACTCTTGCTGCAGCATTTTGGATCAGCTAAAGACTTTTTAAAGATGTTTTAGGACAGCCTGATAATAAAGAATTACAATAATCTAATCTCGAGCTAACAAAAGCGTGGATCAGCTTCTCAGCATCACTCTGAGACAAGATGCTCCTAATCTTGGCAATATTACGCAAATGATAGAAGGCAGTCTTAGAAACAAATTTAATATGTGAATTGAAGGACAAATCCTGATCAAAAATAACTCCAAGGTTCCTCACAGAGCTATTAAGAGAAAGAGTAACTGCATCCAAACTGAAAGTTTGATTTGGAAAGGAATTTCTAAGTTTTTTTGGACCAACAAGAATGACTTCAGTCTTATCTGAATTTAATAGCAGGAAATTACAAGTCATCCAAGCTTTGATTTCCTTAAGACAGGCTTCTAACTTGGCTAATTGATTACTATCATCTGGCTTCATTGACAGGTATAATTGTGTGTCATCTGCATAACAATGAAAATGTATACAGTGCTTTCTAATAATGTTGCCTAACGGAAGCATATATAAACTAAAAAGAGTAGGGCCTAGCGCAGATCCCTGTGGAACTCCATGACTAAGCTTTGAGCTGAAAGAAAACTCATTATTGACATGAACAAACTGGAACCTATCAGATAAATAAGATCTAAACCACTGCAACGAAGTTCCATTAAGTCCAACATAGTGTTCTAATCTATCAAGTAGAACAGGGGTGTCCAACCATGTGCCATGGAGAGCCAAGACCCTGCAGGTTTTCTCTTCTACCCAGTCTCTTCAGCAGGTGTTTTCACTTATCAGCAATCAGTGGGAAGAAGTTCACTGAAATCTGCTGTTGAAGACACTGGTTGGAGGTAAAACCTGCAGGGTCTTGGCTCTCCATGGCACATGGTTGGACACCCCTGAAGTAGAATATTATGATCAATAGTATCAAAAGCTGCACAAAGGTCTAAAAGGACAAGTACAGAAACTAGTCCATTATCAGATGCAATAAGGAGGTCGTTAGTGACCTTTGCTAAGGCTGTTTCAGTACTATGATGGATTCTAAACCCAGATTGAAACTCTTCAAGTAAACCATTTCCCTGCAGGTGGTCAAATAATTGCGTAGCAACAACTCTTTCTAAGATTTTTGAAATGAAAGGGAGATTAGAGATTGGTCTATAGTTAGCTAAAGCTCCTGGATCTAGCGTTGGCTTTTTGAGTAAGGGTTTAATTACAGCCGTTTTAAAAGCCTGCGGTACATGGCCTAAAGTTAATGAAGAATTGATTATATGAAGAATAAAGCTACCAATAAGTGGGAAGACTTCTTTAAATAACCTGGTAGGAATAGGGTCTAAAAGACAAGTTGAAGGTTTGGATGAGGAAACTATTTTGTCTAACTCACAAAGGTCGATTGGAGTAAACTCATCAAGACAGACATCAACAGAAGAAGTTGTAGTAGTTACAGTATTTAAGTTAACTGTGGGAAGAATCTGATTGATTTTATCTCTGATGGATGAAATTTTATTATTGGAAAAGTTCATAAAGTCCTGACTAGTAAGCTCTAAGGGAATGCTAGGATTGACAGAGTCCTGACTCTTTGTCAACCTGGCTACAGTACTGAAAAGAAACCTGGGATTATTCTTGTTCTCTTCTATTAATGCAGAGTAATAACTCGTTCTAGCTTTTCTAAGAGATTTTTTATAAATTAAAAGATGATTTCTCCAAGCTAAATAGATTTCATCTAAATTAGTAGAGCGCCATTTTCTTTCTAATTGACAAGTCTTCTGTTTTAAGCTACGAGTTTCTGTGTTGAACCAAGGAGTTAGAAATCTCTGATTAGACTTTTTCTTTTTTAAGGGGGCCACCAAGTCTAGAGCCTGATGCAGAGAAGCTGAAACACTATCCACCATGTTATCAATTACAGAAGGAGCAAGCTGTCTGTAGCTTATTTCCGTTGTGTTGACACATGGCATAGAGGAAACAATCTGCATAAATTTGGAAACAGCATCATCTGAGAGGCATCTACTGTGATAATATTTTTCTTTAGGAGCCAAATAGTCAGAAATAGTAAAATCAAAGGTTAACAGACAATGGTCTGATAGTGCAGGGTTATGAGGAGACACTACAAGATTTTCTATTTCTATGCCATATGTCAGAACAAGGTCCAATGTATGGTGGAGGTAATGAGTAGAATTTCCTACTTTCTGAGAAAACCCAATCGAGTCTAATATTGAATTAAAAGCCACATTAAGGCAGTCACTATCTACATCCACATGTATATTAAAGTCCCCTACTATAATTATTCTAATTATTCTATCAGATTTCAGCACTAAATCAGCTAAGATTTTAATAATTCCATCTAGCAACAATGCTCTGCACTGTGTGTGTTTATATATTTACATATTTATTCCATCTAGCTACAATGCTCAGCACTGGGTGTGTTTATATATTTATATATCTACATATTATTCCATCTAGCTACATTGCTCCGCACTGTGTGTTTATATACTTGCATATTTATTCCACCTAGCTGCAATGCTCCGTACTGTGGGTGTTTATATATTTACATATTTATTCCATCTAGCTACAATGCTCTGCACTGTGTGTTCATATATTCATATATTTATTCCATCCAGCTACAATGCTCTGCACTGTGTGTCTGTGTGTGTGTGTATATATATATATATTTTATAGTAATATGTACATATGTATATTAGCTGCTCTTGCTTGCTTGTTTTTTTCTTGCCTTCTGATTGTTGCTCTGAGTGTTGCTATCCCTGTGCTGTTGCAATCCTGGAATTTCCCCGTTGTGGGACTAATAAAGGCTTATCTTATCTTATCTTATCTTAAGAAATCAGCAAATTCGGATAAAAATTCTGAATAGAATAGGGGGACGTTAAACTATGGCAAATAAAATTGGGTTTAACCTAAAATTGCTAAAGTGCCCAATACTGAGGACCAGGCCCTCAAAGGACTTATAACATGTTTTTTGCTTTACATTAACTAGTAATTTGGAATGGTAAATTGTTGCTACTCCTCCTCCACGACCAGAACTTCTGGGATTTTGACAGTTTAAATAACCAGAGGGAGTTGATTCATTTAAACCAACATAATCCTCTTGCCCTAACCAAGTCTCTGTAAGAGAAATTAAATCAATCTGATGATCAATTAACAGATCATGGACTAACAGAGACTTGGGAGTTAGAGACCTAATATTTAATAAACCACATTTAATTTTTAAATTATGAGGAGGAACAGAGGCCAAATCATTCAATTTAGAGGCTTTATGTTTAATTTGAGTTTTACCAATATTTTGCTTTATCACTTTGGGATGCTTATACATTATATTTTTATTTACTTTGGAGGGAGCAGACAACAATTCTCTGATGGGGAAGACAGGGGCTAAGCTGAGGGGTGGCGGATGAAGAGGAGCTGCAGAGAGGCGTGTAAGACTGCGACTCTGCTTCCTGGTCCCAACTGAGTAGTCAGGGTTTTGGAAATTTGGATAAAAAAGATGCCAGATTGTTAGATAAATGAGAAGCACCATCCAAAGTGGGATGAATGCTGTCTCGTCTCATAAGACCAGGTTTTCCCCAAAAAGAGCTCCAATTGTCAATGTAGCCCACGTCATTTGCAGGACACCACACAGACAGCCAGCGGTTCAAGGATGACGAGCGGCTAAACATGTCATCACTGGTCAGATTGGGGAGGGGCCCAGAGAATACTACAGTGGCAGACATCGTTTTTGCAAAGTCACACACCGATTCTACATTAAGTTTCGTGACTTCCGACTGCCGGAGACGGATGTCATTAATGCCGGCGTGAATAACAATTGTGGAATATTTACAGTTACTTTTAGCCAGCATTTTCAAATTTGACTCAATGTCGCCTGCTCTGGCTCCAGGAATGCATTTGATTATGGCCGCTGGAGTCTCTAGGTTCACGTTTCTGACTACAGAGTCGCCAATGATCAGAGTTTTTTCCTCAGCGGGTGTGTCGCTGAGCGGGGAAAAACGATTAGAAACGTGAACAGGTTGGTGGTGAACCGGGGCTTTGCGACTAGGCTTCCTTCTCACCGTCACCCACCCAGTCTTCTCGCTGCTGAGGAGAGCCGGGGGACCGCTGACAGTGGGGACTAAGCTAGCTAGCTCCGCTGCAGCTAATGGGCGTCCGTCAAGATTAACTGGCGCAGACGGTGTTTCAATGCAGCGGAGCCAGGATTCCAAATCAGACAACCTCGCCTCAAGTGCCTCAAAAAGACAACATTTATTACATTTACCGTTATCACTAAAAGAGGCAGAGGTGTAGCTAAACATTTGACAGAGAGAGCACACCAGAGGAGAGGAAAGAGAGCTAGTAGCCATCGCTAGTGGCTGTAGAGCAACCACACAGGCAAACCACACAGGCAGACAGCAAAACAGGAAGTGACGATACGTTACCACAAGGAAGTGACGATCCTCACTACTACCTACTACAGCTTCGTTGTCGAACGGCCAGGTAGAGGAAATCCTTCCTGCCACATGCAATTTCACTGTACAATAACTCACTATGATGTTGTATTCTGGCATAGCTATGCTGCCACACTGCACCTTACAGACTAACTGGTACCTCACATTTTCACTCTGCTCCTGATATTCCTTCTTTGTGCAATGGGATTATTCATGTGTTTATACGGGTCATCATATATGAAGCTATGATGTGTATCGGTTTTATAGTCGTGTTAGTTTGTACTTTCCATGGGCAGTCCCTTTGTCTGTCATGTGTGTGTTTCTGTTGTTTGGTTGTCAACTGTCATGCTGCTGTTACACTGTAATTTCCCAGTTTGGGGTCAATAAAGTACATCTATCTATTTCAGTCTGTAGAGGGAAAGAGGAAGGGTGGGAAAACACCTTATGCTTCGCCCCAGGTTCTGGCATGTTGAATGGTCCGTTGTACAGTGGGTGCAGTGGGGTCTGGTGCGCATTGTGCCAGACGGAAACAAAACCGGCATTCTGCAGGATTTTTTGGGACAAAGGTGTGGGGTAAACAATGGTGGGCTGGACCGGTGCGTTAAAAGCCTCCAGGCCGCGCAAAAATTGTGTGGGCGGATGTGGGTGTGGGATTTTCCGGTAAAAACTCTCTGGTGATCTGCAGCGGCTGAGAAAAATAAGTTCCTCCAAATCCTTCTTTAGTTGCAGAGGGCAGCCCTAAAAGAAACTCTGGACAGGTGGTCCAGCTAGTTTGTGTCCGTGAGCGAAATGTCTTGATGATGGATCCGTTGACGGCCGTCAAATCCTCCTTAGGTGCAGATCGCAGCCTAAAAGGACCCAGGGAAGGTGATCAGCCCAGTTCCCCAAACAAATGTCCTGATGGTGGATCCATTGGCGGCCGTCAGATCCTCCTTAGGTGCTGAGCGCAGCCCTAAGGAGAACTCTGGACAGGTGGTCGACCCAATTTGTGTAAAAATTGCACAGGCAGATCAGCCTCGGTGTGGGGTTTCCCGGTAGATCTCTCCAGGAATCAGCAGCAGCTGAGAAAAAATGAGTTCGGCTGGGAAGGCGGCCAAATCCTCCTAGGTGCAGAGCGCAGCCCTAAGCTGGGGAGGATACGGGTGGGCTAGGGTTCCTGGAGCAGGTTTGTCGCCTGTTGTGTGGCGCGCACGTCCAGAGCAGCGACCACATTGTAGCATTTTGTGTGATCCATACTTATCCCACGGAGTGCACTGGGCCTCCATCTGTGAAGACCACACTGCCGGGTTGTGCAGTCAGAAGTTCGGAAGCTTGACAGAAACAGCGCATGTGGCGGTGGTGTTCTCTCTCCAGGAGTCTCCGGGGCGGGCTCAGGTCACTATCCATGGCGCGTCTTGGGTCCCCGTGTGCCTTGCTCTCCCTGGCCGGTCAGGTCGCCAGTGTGGAGAAAGGAATAGGCGAGCGCCATCCATGGTACGCCGGGTTCACCAGTGTGGAGGAAGGGAACGGCGCTCCATGGCACGTCAGGTCACCAAATGTGGAGAAAAAAAGTAATAGGCGAAGGCAACGAGCTGGGACGACACAAGGCTTTATTATTTCTCCAACATAACAGCAAACACGCTTCATAGCTTTGCTGAGCTACTGTGTTATCTGGGTCCCTGTACATTCCTCTTTTATCCTTTTATTTCTATATGTAGAGACCCAGAGCTTCCGACCCTCATACATAAAGCAAACTGCAGCATATTAACATAACATTATGCTGGTGCCGCTGTTACACACTTTTCTTCTCTCCGTGGCTCCAGTCATCTTCCTCTCCCTGGGGGGTGCATTAATCTAACTGTCCCGCTTGATACCGCCCGGTGGCCCCTCTTCATTCAGTCCATTGTACTCTCTTCCCCTTGTCTCTCTGGGTGTCAGGAAACACCAAACTGTGCCCCGACAGTATCAGTATATGTGTAGCTTATATTATTCATATATCCATACTTACATATGTATAGACATAAGTGGAATGTTTAGAGATTGCATATGTAGAATGACCTCACGTCTCAGAGCAGGACAAGAGGTCTCGACCACCTGCGAAGATCAAAGAGCAGACGGAGTCGCAGCGGTGGAGACCGGATAGAACTTCCTGACCCCCCAGGGTCAGGTGGAGGAGAGAGAGGACAATGGAGAGGGATTAAGCTAATGCGGGATGTCAGCTTTGATATGCAATGTCTTTTGTTGAGTGTGGGTATAAGTATGAAGGTCTGACTGCGCTCAGCCTCTTCATTCTGCTTCTGCATTGAGATGAGACATGTTAGGGACTGGAAGCTGATAACAAAACTTGATTTATAAAGTCACATCGCTTCTTCATTTCAAGCTCCCTACATTGGTGACCAGACGTGAGAATGGACCAAAGACGTTCTCCTGCTACAAGCTCATCAGAGGCGACCCAGGCAAGCGCCGTCGCCAACGCAGACAGGGGAACGGATGGAAGACGTTCCCCCACCGCAGAATCGTCAGAGAGGGCTCAACTGAGCACCGTCCCCAGCTCCGCCGTGAGAACGGAAGAAAGGCGTTCTCCCCCTGCAGACACATCAGAGACGGCCCAGGCAAGCGCCGTCACCGTCAAACTCCCAGAGTTCTGGCAAAACGACCCGAGCTCATGGTTCCAGCAAGCTGAGGCTCAGTTTGCACTGGCGGGGATAACGGCGGACAAAACAAAATTTTACCACATCGTCGCCAGACTCGATGCCGCCACATCAAGATGCGTGCGGAGTGTGATCCAACAACCGCCCGCCCACGACAAATACGAAGAACTGAAGGTGACCCTCGAGAACTTCGTCCCCTCGGCCGAGGAAAGAGCAGAGAAGATTCTGGCGATTTACGGCCACGGAGGACACAGACCGATGGCCCTCATGGAGGACATGCTACAGCTGAGGGAGACAGACAATGACAACTTCCTCTTTCAACATATCTTCCTCAGCACTCTGCCATCGCACATGAGAGGGACCCTGGCCAACATGAGGTGCAGCACCCAGCAGGACTTCTGCGCGCTAGCCCGAGAAGCGCAGCGGCTCATCAACTCCTGCAGCGAAAGGAGGGCCACAGCAGCATCTGCAGATCTCGGCGCGGAAGCCCAGAGCAGCGGAGAACCGCAGACAACGGAGCAGAGCCCGCCACCATGGCAGCGACGCGACCAAGGCGCAACAAGCGGAACGACCTCTGCTATTATCATCAACGTTTCGCCGAGAGGGCGTACAAATGCGTGCCCCCCTGCAATTTCAAGCGCTCGGGAAACGCCAAAGCCGGGAACCATTAGCAGCTACGGCTCTCGGCGAGACAAACAAGCTGCTCTACGTGACTGACGGACACTCCGGGAAACAGTTCCTCATCGACACTGGAGCTCAGGTGAGCTTCATCACCCCGTCCAACGCAGACCGGGCAATGGGACCCCGTGGAAACGGAGCGATGGCAGCTAACAGCTCAACCATCGACACTTTTGGTGAAAGAAACCTACCTCTGTCCATTCACGGCCGCAACTATAGGTGGACCTTTATTATAGCGGCGGTGAGTTTTAACTTGTTAGGTGCTGATTTCTTGTGTGCACACGGGTTGTTAGTCGATCTTGCAAATAGACGCTTGGTTAATGCACTATCATTTTCTTCTATCCCCTGTTCAGCTCGAGTCTCTCCACCACCCGTGCAGGCCAGCGTCATCACAGCAGGAGGTAAGTTTGACCAACTCCTCACCCAATTTCCAGCACTCACAGTTCCCAAATTTTCAGCAACAGTAGCGAAACACCGGGTTGAACACTTCATCCCTACAACAGGCCCACCTGTTTTTGCCAAAGCTCGGCGCTTAGACGCGACCAAGCTCACCATAGCACACGACGAGTTTGCCAGCCTGGAAAAATTGGGCATTATTCGGCGCTTGAAAAGCCCTTGGGCATCACCACTACATATGGTCCCGAAAACCGACGGTTCTTGGAGACCTTGCGGTGATTACCGCAGATTAAACAATGCGACAGCGCATGACCGCTACCCAATCCCTCACATTCAAGATTTTTCACTTCATCTGGCGGGTGCGTGCATTTTCTCTAAAATAGACCTGGTCCGCGGCTACCACCAAGTCCCGGTTCGACCGGAGGACGTTCCTAAAACAGCTGTAATAACCCCTTTTGGTCTTTTTGAATTTTTGCGAATGCCGTTTGGCCTCAAAGGCGCTGCTCAAACTTTTCAGCGTACGATGGACGTGGTATTACGCAACCTCCCCTTCGTGTTCGTCTACCTCAACGATATTCTGGTAGCCAGCTCGTCAGAGGAAGAACACGAACAACACCTCACTACAGTTTTCCAGAGACTAGAAGAGCATGGATTAATAATCAACCCAGCCAAATGCCGATTCGGCGTGTCACAAATTGATTTTTTGGGACACAGAGTTTCACCAGAGGGGGCAGTCCCATTGCCGGACAAAGTGCGCGTGGTAGCAAATTTCCCACGACCACAAACGGTCAGATCGCTCAAGAATTTTTAGGAATGGTGAATTTTTACAACCGTTTCCTCCCCCGCGCAGCTCAACTCATGCAGCCCCTGTATGCCGCGCTCAGAAAACAAAAGCCCTCCAATGCGGTCGAATGGACCCCGGAGCGGGAACGCGCCTTCGCGGAAGTAAAAAGTGCACTAGCGAATGCCACATTGTTGGTTCACCCCGATCCCTCGGCCCGCATAGCGTTAACCACAGACGCTTCAGACCTGGCCATAGGGGCGGTCGTGGAACAACATGTTGGCAGAACCTGGCAACCGTTAGCATTTTTTAGCAAATCCTTAAACCAAACCGAGCGCAAATACAGCACTTTTGACAGGGAGCTGCTAGCGCTTCATTTATCCATCCGCCACTTCCAGTTCTGGCAGGAAAGGCTTTTGTAGACCACAAACCACTCACTTTTGCGATGGCTAAAATTTCAGAACCATGGTCAGGCAGGCAACAAAGACAGCTAGCTGCAATTTCAGAGTTCACCACAGATATTTGACATGTGGCAGGCAAGCTTAATGTGGTAGCAGACTGCCTCTCCCGTGCTGTGACATCGTCAGAGCGCGAGGAAGCAGATTATACTACCGCAGCCGCGGAACTCATGGCCAACGCGGACGTGTACACGGCCCCAATCCACGTAGGGATAGATTACGCGGCCATGGCAGCAGAACAAAGCAGTGACACGGACGTTCGCACACTCCAGTCTGGACCAACAGGGTTAAGACTGGAGGAAAGGGGTTTGCGTGACGGTGTTCCCCCCCTAATCTGCAACGTGTCAACCGGCCGGCCTCGCCCGGTAGTTCCAGCCGCGTGGCGCCGCCGCATTTTTGACTCTGTTCACTCGCCTTGGTTAAAATGGTCGCGGAGAAGTTTGTTTGGCCAGGCCTGCGTAAAAATGTAAAGGAATGGGCAAAGACTTGCATGTCTTGCCAACGCGCCAAAATACACAAACACACAAAAGCTCCTCTAGAACCTTTCCGAATTCCAGCAGGGAGGTTTGACCATGTACACGTCGACCTCGTGGGCCCACTACCGTCATCGCAAGGGTTCACACATCTGTTAACAATGATAGACTGTACCACGCCCTGGCTGGAGGCGGTCCCGCTGGCGTCAACCACAGCCGCGGAAGTCGCTCGCATTTTTTTTTAACAAACTGGGTGGTGCGTTTCGGCATCCCATCGGACATCACGTCCGATAGGGGGCCTCAATTTGTCTCAGAGCTGTGGTCAGCCATGGCCAGCAGCTTAGGGGCGACAATTCATCGCACCACCGCGTATCACCCTCAGGCTAATGGGTTATGCGAGCGTTTTCATAGGTCTTTAAAGGCCGCCCTCAGGGCCTCACTAACAGATACAGATTGGGTGAATAAACTTCCCTGGGTTTTATTAGGGTTGCGTTCTGCGCCTAAGGAGGATCTAGACGCCTCCCCGGCAGAATTAGTTTTTGCACAACCTCTCAGGCTCCCAGGTGAGTTCTTACCAGAACATCCGGAGCCCGGGCACCTACCAGCCCTGAGGCCTCTTTTCTGCGGGTTTTTGTCCCCCAAGCTTTGAAAAACGCCGAGTTCGTTTTTGTTAGACATGAAGCTGTAAAACCAACCCTCCGCCCACCATACGATGGGCCATACAGAGTGCTGGAACCTGGTGATAAGCATTTTGTGCTTGATTTAGGAGACAGAAAAGAAACAGTCAGCATTGACAGACTTAAACCTGCTTTCTTGTTGAGCGACGAGCCTGCACGGGTGGCGAAAGCACCTCGGCGGGGTAGACCCCCCAAGAGAAAAGACTCAGCCAGCCTGCAGCGAACAAATAACCACTCTCCTCCCCAAGCTGCAGATCCCTTACAGGACAGTCCCGCCAGGACACCAAAGCGGGTTCTACAGCAGATTCGGGAGAAGATTAAAACCCAGACGACACATAGATTGATGTTAAATTGACAAAGAGTTGTTAACTATGTTGTTGGATTGTGCCATTGCAGTTTTAAGGCTGACTTGTGACATTAACTATACTGTTGTTGTTACCACTGACTTTTTAACAGGATCATGCTGCATAACTTGAAGGTTAACATGACTGCTGAAGATTTTTTTTCCTTTCTCCTGTTGAGATGCATAACGGTATAATGTGTCATGGATGTTATCTTAAGCTGTAAACTTAATTTGATTGTCCTTTTCTTAGACGTTTGGGGGGGGGACTGTAGCTTATATTATTCATATATCCATACCTACATATGTATAGACATAAGTGGAATGTTTAGAGATTGCATATGTAGAATGACCTCACGTCTCAGAGCGGGACAAGAGGTCTCGACCACCTGCGAAGATCAAAGAGCAGACGGAGTCACAGCGGTGGAGACCGGATCGAACTTCCTGACCCCCCAGGGTCAGGTGGAGGAGAGAGAAGACAATGGAGAGGGCTTAAGCTAATGCGGGATGTCAGCTTTGATATGCAATGTCTTTTGTTGAGTGTGGGTATAAGTATGAAGGTCTGACTTCGCTCAGCCTCTTCATTCTGCATCGAGATGAGACATGTTAGGGACTGGAAGCTGATAATAAAACTTGATTTATAAAGTCACATCGCTTCTTCATTTCAAGCTCCCTACATATGCAGGTGAAATGATTGCAGTATTATTGGCAGTACAGTGGGTGGAAGAAACAAGACCATTGAGATCAATTCTATGTTCAGACTGCAGTTCAGTTTTGTCCAGTTTACAGTATAACCATTCAGAAAGCAGACCTGACATCTTAACTGAAATTCAACAAACATTATTCAGAATTCAAATGATGGGAATTATAGTAAAATTTTGATGGATACCGACACATATTGGCATCACTGGAAATGAAATGGCTGATAAAGTGGCCAAAGTGCCACAAAACATGGAGACATGGGTTTGGCAGTTACTCTAAGTAAAACAGAATTTAAAAGTATCATTAAACAGAAACTCAAGGAAAGGTGGCAAAAACAGTGGAGGAAGAAAGGAAAGGGAGATGGTATTACAGGGTTCAAAGGATGGTGGGAAGAATGAGGATGGTCGGGGAAAACTGAAGAGTGGAAACTGGAATTTCAAGACCGGTTTGGTCCTACTTGGCTTAATGGAAATGTATTTAAAATAGGAAAACATAATACAGGAAGATGTGAAGAGTGTGGAGAGGAGGAAACAATAGAGCCTGTTGTACTCCACTGCAGGAGAGATGTTCAACAGAGAAGGATAATGATCAGAAACTTTGAAAAGAAAATATATTTTAACCTAATCCACCTTATTCTTAGGCCCCATGATGCCTTCCATGAATTGTGGTAGCAACTTCTGGTACTAGTTTAGAACATATTGTTGTCACTGAAACGGGACACTTTTCCTTGTTAAAAAACAATGACTTCGGCATCAAAAATGCAGGAACACAGCCTTTTGCACCTCAAAAACAGTAATATAATCATACCACATCCCACGACTATGGCGGGATGAGAAGATGACCTTAAATGGTGGCCAGTAGCGCCGTTAGTTAGCTCTGCTGCTAGCATGCAAACGCTGTAAACAAATAAAAGCTCTGAGATATATCGATGTCTCCACCGCAATAAGGTTAGCTGCATTTTGTTAAAATATGTTGGACATATTCAAATTTACCTCAGAGCAGACGTAGAGTCTAGTCAGAGCCACAATGAACCACAACACCGTGCTTGGGCATTTTGAATTCGGGGTAAAACGTCAAATCTGTGACATTCATAGAAGTGAAAACATACCGGGCTCTTGTCTTGGTGACTGTACCATCGATCACACGAATAATTCTTTAGTTTTCAGTGCATTGTGGCGGTATAAAATAATAAGCAGCGAACTGAGGTTTAAAAGGGTGTTTATTATCCGCCATCACAGAACTCACTCCAGCGCCGTGCAGGCGCGCCGGAGCGAGCCTGGAGGTTCTCGTCAGCAGATAGGCAATGCGTGTAGTCAGAAGCAGTAGTCAGAGAGAGGGAATTACAGAGCGATATGCGGTTTAAATACTCAGCTACAGACAATGCATGAATGGCACATTAACATCACAGTAACTGCAGGAAGGCATGGGACATTTGCATCACAGTCAGAGCAGGAAGCATGAACATTTGCATTTGAGTCATACATATCAACAGCAGGATACTGGCAGGAAAGAGCTAAACAAAGAGAGGCTGCCTATTGATATCAATACACACATCTCATTGTTCTGCTAATTGCTCCAGCTGAGCACTCTGCTTGTCCCAGTATGTTGTGGGGGTTACCCACACTACTCCCCCCCCAGAGGGCTCAGCTGGGGGCTGAGGCGTCGATCGTCCGGTTTTGGGAGCAAGCTGCGGGGAAAGCTCGCTGCCGGCGGAGGTGGAGGGAGGAGGGGTGGGGGTAGCGAGTGCCGGCCCGGGACGGCGAAGTTGTCTGGGCCGCGCAAAAATTGCCTGTGGATCCGCGATGTTGAGGGGCTGTCCCATTGAACGTGTCGGAGATCCACAGGTTGTGAGAAGGGAAGTTTGTCTCTGACTCCTCTCGCGGCCATGAAGAAAAAAAAAAAAGGAGCTGCAGCAGGGTGGGACTTGGCGTGTTGACTTTAGGTGCGCGCGCAGCCCTAAAGACCTTGGGGACAACTGACGGCTGAATTCCCTTTGTGCGCCGTGGCTGAGACCATTACAAAATCCTGTGAGTGAGCTGCGTGTGTTCTTCAGGTGTGTGAGCAGCCCTGAAAGTTCCGTGTGCAGTGGCGGAGGACGATGGTGGTCTGTGGAGCCGGTATTGTCTCATGCGTGGTGCGCTGTCCTCGTAACCCCCCGGTGTGCGTGTGGGGGCGGTGCGTGACAGAACCGCTGTAGAGGCGAGTCAGGGTCAGGGAGCTTGCTGGAGATCAGCATCGTTGGCGCCGATGGTCATCCCTGTTGTAGCTGTTGCGTTGTTCGCTTGTGGTGTGTTGGAGCGGTGAGAGGAAGTAGACGATCTTTGTCCCTCGGGCTCATGCAGATGCGTTGGAGTGGTGAGAGGGAGGGGACGATCTTTGTCCCTCGGGCTCGTGCAGATGCGTAGGAGCTGTGAGAGGGAGTCGACAATCTTTGTCCCTCGGGCTCGTGATGCGTAGGAGTGGTGAGAGGGAGTAGGCGTTTTGTGTCCCTCAGCTGGTTCCAGCGTGGATGTCCAGGTCAGCAGGTTGCGTTGCACAAAACGTGTGTTTTTCTTCGTCGGGTCACCAGTGTGGCGGCATGAAATAATAAGCAGCGAACTGAGAGTTTTTAAGGGTTGTTCTGCTAATTGCTCCAGCTGAGCGCTCTGCTTGTCCCAGTATGTTGTGGGGGTTACCCACAGCATGATCTATTCATTGCTGTTGAAGCCACAGATTTAGCTGTGCTTATCTGTGAGGAGCCTCACACCATGAACAGCAGCAAGTACCAGAACGATGCAAAAACATTGAAAAATACAATAACAACAAGTGCATTTTTGAAAAAATACAAAAACGACAAGTGCCCCTCATGGATCTTATTGTGGTGGTGGTGGTGGTGGTGGGGGGGGGGGGTGGCGTGCCCCAGTGATCCCAGGAGCTATGTTGTCCGGGGCAGTTTGCCTCTGATAGGGTCACCCAAGACAAATTGGTCCTGGGTGAAGGGCCAGACTAAGAACAATACAACAGACTCTCATGATAAATTCTAGATCAAGTGTACCCCGCCCGGTATGGGGTTACCGGGGCCCCACCCTGGAGCCAGGCCTTGGGGAGGGGCTCTATGGCTAGCATCTCGTGGCCGGGTTTCCACCCATGGGACCCAGCCGGGCTCAGACCAAAGGAGTTACATGGGTCCACCCTCCAGTGGGCTCACCACCTGCAGGAGGGATCATGGGGGTCCAGTGCTATGTGGATTAGGTGGCGGTCAAAAGTGGAGACCTTGGCGGACTGATCCCAAGCTTTCTAAACTGGCTTTTAGTATGTGGAATGTCACCTCTCTGGTGGGGAAGGAGCCTGAGCTGGCGTACGAGGTTGAGAGATACCGGCTAGATATAGTCGGCCTCACCTCAACACACAGCTCCGGTTCCGGAACAAGTCTCCTGGAGAGGGGCTGGAGCTTGGCCTTTTCTGGAGTTGCCCTGGGCGAGAGGCGACGAGCAGGGGTGGGTATTCTTGTATCCCCCCCACCTTGCTGCCTCTATATTGGAGTTTTCCCCGGTGGACGAAAGGGTTACTTCCTTGCGCCTTCGGGTTGGGAAACGGGTCCTGACTATCATTTGTGCCTATGCACCAAATGATGTTTCAGAGAACCCACCCTTTTTGGAGTCTCTGGCTGGGGTGCTGGATGGTGCTCCTCTTGGACACTCCATTGTCCAACTGGGGGACTTCAATGCACACGTGGGCAACGACAGTGAAACCTGGAGGGTGGTGATTGGGAGGAACGGCCTGCCCGATCTGAACCCGAGTGGTGTTCCGTTATTGGACTTCTGTGCTAACCAAACTTTGTCCATAACGAGCACCATGTTAAAGCATAAGGGTGTCCATATGTGCACCTGGCACCAGGACACCCTAGGTCGCAGGTCGATGATCAATTTTGTTATCGTGTCATCAGACCTGCCACCGTATGTCTTGGACACTCGGGTAAAGAGAGGTGCAGAGCTGTCAACTGATCAACACCTGGTGGTGAGTTGGATCCGATGACATTGGAGGAAGCCATTCAGACCTGGTAGACCCAAACGTATAGTGAGGGTGTGCTGGGAACGTCTGGCTGAGGCCCCTGTCTGGGAGGTCTTCAACTCCCACCTCCGGAAGAACTTCAACCACATTCCGAAGGAGTCTGGAGACATGGAGTCTGAATGGGCCATGTTCTCCACCTCTATTGTTGAAGCGACAGCCCAGAGCTGCGGCCACAAGGTGGTCGGTGCATCTCGTGGTGGCAACCCCCAAACCAAGTGATGGACACCAGTGGTGAGGGGGGCATTAAGCTGAAGGAGTCCTATCAAGCTTGGTTGTCTTGTGGGGCTCCCGAAGCAGCTGAGGTGTACCGGCAGGCCAAGCGGAGTGCAGCTCGGGTGGTTGCTGAAGCAAAAATCTGGGTATGGGAGGAGTTTGTTGAGGCCATGGAACAAGACTTTTGGTCGGCCTCGAAAAGATTCTGGCAAACTGTCCGGCGGCTCAGTAGGGGGAAGCAGCTCCTTGTCCACACTGTGTATGGTGCGGATGGGGCACTGTTGACTTTGACAGGGGATAGCGTCTGGTGGTGGAAGGAGTACTTCGAGGATCTCCTCAATCCCACTGATATGCCTTCCACAGAGGAAGCAGGGCTTGTGGACGAGGGGGATGACTTGCTTATCACAGGGGCTGAGGTCGCCAAGGTGGTTAAAAATCTCTTTGGTGGCCGGGCCCCGGGGGTGGACGAGATTCGCCCTGAGTACCTCAAGGCCCTGGATGTTGTTGGGCTGTCATGGTTGACACGCCTCTGCAACATTGTGTGGAGGTCAGGGGCAGTGCCTTTGGCATGGCAAACTGTGGTGGTGGTTCCTCTCTTCAAAAAAGGGGTCCGGAAGGTGTGCTCCAACTTTAGAGGGATCACACTCTTCAGCCTCCCTGGGAAGGTCTATGCCAAGGTACTGGAGAGGAGAGTTTGGCCGTTGGTCGAACCTCGGATTCAGGAGGAGCAATGTGGTTTTTGCCATGGCAAAACGGACCAGCTCTTTACTCCCTCGAGAATTCTTGAGCGTTCATGGGAGTTTGCCCAACCAGTTTACATATGTTTTGTGGACTTGGAGAAGGCATTCGACCACGTCCCTCGTGGTTTTTTGTGGGGGGTGCTTCGAGAGTATGGGGTATTGGGCTTGTTGTTACGAGCTATTCGGTCTCTTTACGACCGTTGTGAGAGTTTGGTTCATATTGCCAACACTTGGTCGGACTCATTTCCAGTGAGAGTTGGACTCCGCCAGGGCTGCCCTTTGTCACCGATCCTGTTCATAATTTTTATGGACAGGATTTCTAGGCGCAGCCAGGGAATGGAGGGTGTCATGCTTGGTGACCACAGGATCTCATCTCTGTTGTTTGCAGATGATGTTGTCCTGTTGGCTTCATCCAGCAATGACCTACAGTTCTTACTGGGACGGTTTGCCGCTGAGTGTGAAGCGGCTGGGATCAATACCTCCATGTCCATGGTCCTCAGCCAGAAAAAGGTGGATTGTCCTCTCCGGGTTGGGGACAAGCTCCTTCCCCAAGTGGAGGAGTTTAAGTATCTCGGGGTCTTATTCACGAGCGAGGGGAGAATGGAGCAAGAGATTGACAGACGGCTCAGAGCAGCATCTGCAGTGATGCGGACATTGTACCAGTCTGTTGTGGTGAAGAGGGAGCTGAGTTCTAAGGCAAAGCTGTCGATATACCAGTCAATCTACGTTCCTACTCTCACCTATGGTCATGAGCTTTGGGTAATGACCCAAAGAATGAGATCACGGATACAAGCAGCTTAAATGAGCTTTCTCTGTAGGATTGCAGGACTCACCCTCAGAGATAGGGTGAGGAGCTCAGTCATCCGGGAGAGGCTCAGAGTAGAACCGCTGCTCCTCCACATTGAAAGGAGTCAGCTGAGGTGGTATGGGCATCTGATTAGGATGCCTCCTGGACGCCTCCCACTTGAGGTGTTTCAGGCACGTCCCACAGGGAGGAGACCCCGGGGCAGACCCAGGACTCACTGGAGAGACTATGTCTCCCAGCTGGTCTGGGAACGCCTTGATATCCTCTCTGAAGAGCTGGAGCAGGTGGCTGGGGAGAGGGAAGTCTGGGCTTCTCTGCTTGAACTGCTGCCTCTGCGACCTGGACCTCCAGAAAAGTGGTAGAAGATGGATGGATGGGAAAAATGACAAGTGCTGAAATTAGCTTCCACTTGAGGGCAAAACACATATGTGGACGATACATTAAAATTAATTTGAAAAACTTTTAAAAATGCTATTTTAAATGCCGCTGCTACTCCACTCTGACTGACTGATTTAACACGAAATCAGCTGAAACCAGAAGCTCCGCCCATAATCGTTCCTACCACGGCACCCTTAGGAATAAGGTGGATAGAGATTTTAGTGAAAAAACAGCGGTGAATGGAACAAGACAGTTAGTTTAATATTACATAAAAACTGAAAAACTAAGCATGTATGAGTAGAGTTTTTTGTTTTGGGGGGGGGGAATGGAAGATCATAAGAGGACTCCTCCATTCCAGTAGATGGAGCTAATGCGCTATGCACATTTGTCAACCGCCAAAAAGTATCCAAAGAAGAGTTGCATGGGATTTAACTGGGATTCTGGGAACAGATAGGGATGGAGATGCTGTAAGAATCACGAGAAGGGCTCTTTTCTCTTTTTTAAATAACACAGGATTAAGTCATAGAATTTAGGGCTCGGGCTCAAATGCCAGAATGCTGCACACTTTTGTACAGTGGGTGGCGATATGCACCTTTCAGTTGTTTGCTATCTGACAGTAACCGAGATAAAACGAAGATGAAGAGCATAGATATAAGACCCTAGAGTGGCAGCGCTGGCCAGTCCGTGGTCGCGGGAGCGTGACGCGCATCCGCCATCTTGGTACAGGATATCTGTAGCACATCCCTGTGGTCCAGTGCAGACACCTGCTTGGGTCATTCTCCTTTGTTAAAAGTTTGACAGGCTTCAGTGAACATGTTTACAACACAGTACAACACAGCGCATAGTGGTTTACTTTCAGCATAATCTGCATAAATATTAGGCGTTTAAGAGCTTCATAATTATTAAATTATGGCATTTTGCAGTGTCTCAATCAAGAACTGTCAAATGAGCTGAAAAAGAAGTTACCATACCCCCTGATTAATAATTAAGGCTAGCTCTTTAATTGTGGCCATTTATGCATAAATATATGGCCGAAATTGATTAATTCATACTTTGTCCTGGGCTGTATTTGTTATATTTGCCACCCCAGGCAACCAGCTTATTGCACCCCCCCCCCCAATTGTCAAAAATGTTTATCAAAGAAATATTTCAGCCTGTGCTATACAAATTGGCCTAGATATGTAAACTTTGAAATAAATAAAGAGAATAAAAAATTACAAATCAATTATTCAAGTTTCTTCATTTAACTAGACAGACATTATACACTCCCCCCCATCTACCTGGATCTGTATAGCAGTTGTTTAAAATCAATTTGAAATTTTTATTGATTTTAGGCCCACATAACAAATTTATACAATACACCAATGTTCATTACAAATTTATTAAATTTATTGCATAGAATAATGCACTCAACATGAAAGCAGCAAGCTCATATTAATCAGTTGCAAAGTGAGGTGAAGTGTTAATTGAATCAAAAGACAGTTTAAAGCAGTAGGTGTAGGCTTTATTAATTTAACCCAGAGCCCAGCCCATCGTCATCACCATCATCATCACCATCATCATCATCTTCATCACACGTAATATCCACCCTGTCCCCTCCTATCCATCATAGCAAATATTTATAGTAATGTCAGGCAAAATGTAATATAAGACAGAAATAGTAATGTCTATGAGATATGACTGCATTAATCATCACCAGATCTTCTTGTACCCCCTCCCTGTAATAGAAAAATGCGAAATAGGTAATGTAAAATTCTATCTGTAAAGTTTCAATTTTCAAATAACATATCTGTAAATTACTATCTGCAAACCTTCATGATGTTGGTCTGATACAGGAGGTAGATGTTTGTACACATATGTGTAATTATTGTGTAAAGATGGTTTGATAAACCTAAATCTTTCATTAGGCCAAGTGTATACAGGAAAAAGAAAAACTATCCTCACGCTATTTGAGTAACTACCAAACTAGTTACAAGAACCCAAAGTTCATTGTTGATAATATTGGCTACCAATACTGACCCAGTAACAAAGAACACAATGTAACACTGTATACTAATATTACATGAGAAATATTGCCATAACTATCGATACTGAATTACAATATACTGTATATTACACTCATGGCAGTCATGCATGTACAGAAATCAGTGACCTCCCAAATGAAAATCAGAGTTTTTACCTTTATTTTTGACAACACGCCATTAAATTATTTAAAAACAAATACTCGACACTTACCGTAAGGGTTCCAGCCTAACAGTGCTTAAGTCGCAGCCCCGAATGATCGAAGCTGCTCCTTTTTATCCTCATTAGCAGCGCCTCAGCTGATGAGGATTAATTGGGCCCCAGCCATCCTGTAACGCTGCCCAATGAGAGACAGGGATGAGAAGGGACATGGTCTGAGCGCCGGAAAACCCGGCGTCTCATCCCATGGTGACAGAAATGAAGACTTAATCAGAGTGTTGTGCGTTAAGCTGAGCTGTGGATTTGTTGTGATTCCTGTACCAATATGGCGGCCGGAAATCTCGCGCTCCAGTGACCTACTGCCAATCTAGCGTTTTATATCTATGATGAAGAAGACAAAGAGGAAGAACAAGGCTTTGCTCTTGGTAAACGACTGTAAAAAGCGGCAGCGGGTTTTGGCTGGTCAAGCAAGGGAACGCCGAAACTTTGAACTTCATCAAACGAAAGGAAGCGACGGATGGTCAGATCTCCGAGAGAGAGCCAGAGAAGTTTGTTGGGCGGTTTGGCAAGGAGGTTGGGTGATGGGACTGGAGTCTGCTGGCATGGGAAAATGGAGAGGAGGAGCAGGGTAAAGACAGGTGTGGCGGGTCGGCGCAGCAGCGTTGTGAATGGGCCAGACTGGGGAGATTCTGATTTGTGGGACAGTGAAGATAGTATGGATACTGGGCAGGGAAGCGGGAAAGGAAAAGAGAAAAGGGAGAATAACTTTCCCGGTAATAATGCAAAGAAGACTAGAAGTAGTGGAAGTGGTGGTGGTGTGGAGGGAGGAGGGCAGGAAGGAGCCGAGTTAAAAATTATTGTAAGGTTTGAAGACGAAAAGGGGATATCCACAATGAGTCCAATTAAGTTAACAACAATATTGAAAAATCAGGTAGGAGATATAATGTATACATGGCAAAGGTATTGAGAGATGGAAATCTACTGATTGTGTGCAGGAGTGAGGAGCAAAGGGAAAGAGCTGACAAAATGAGGGAGGTTGGGCAATTTAAAGTGAAAAATACAAGCATTATTGATAACGGATCAAAGTGGAACAAGGGTGTAATTTGGGGGGTGCCAATAGGAATGACAATGGAAGAAGTTAAAGCTAATTTAAAAGGGGGGGTAGTAAAGGCAGCTCGTAGGCTACAGGCCACCCGGGAAGGACAGAGGAGAGATACTGAGGGCGTGGTGGTTGAGTTTGAAGGAGAAGTGCTCCCCAAAAGTGTAAGTTTGGGCTTTTTGAGGTATGGGGTAAGAGAATTTGTCCCTAATCCAATTCGGTGCTATAACTGCCAAAGGTTTGGACACATAGCTAACACTTGTAGATGGAGGAAAAGGTGTGCAAGGTGTGGGGGCAACCACCAGTATGGAGAATGTAAGCAAGAAACGCCAAAGTGTTGTAACTGTGGCGGGAATCATAGTGTGGCCTATGGAGGCTGTGAAAGTATGATGAGAGAAAGGGAAATTCAGCGAGTCAGAGTACAGAGTAAAGTTTCTTATGCTGAAGCAGTGAAAAGGATGGACCAGGGAGGAGGGAATAGGCAAAGGACTGGGGGGAGGCTGCCTGTAGGGGAAAGAGAGCTGGTACGGAATGGAGAAATTCAGGTTGATCTGAAGAGACTGGTTATCTTTATAGCAGGAGTTGTGAATGCCACAATGGAAGTAAAGTCTAAAACTGAAAGAATTCAAATAATAGTGAAGGCAGCAGCTAATCATCTTGGTTTCAGTGGTTTAACTTGGGAGGAGGTGAGGAGTGGGCTCAGTAGCCAGACAAGTCAGGATCAAGCATCGACTGGAAAGGAATTGTGAGGATGGTTATAGTGATTCAATGGAATGCAAGAAGTTTGGTGGCAAATGGACAGGAATTCAAAAGATATATTGAGGAACTTTCAGACAAACCAGATGTCATTTGTGTTCAGGAGACGTGGTTGAAACCTAATCTGGATTTTAAAATAGGGGGATATGTTTCTATTCGGAATGATAGGAAGGAGGGAATGGGAGGTGGGTGTGCAACATTTGTGAGGGAGGGAATTCAGTTTAGAGAGATAGGTAAAGGGGATGAGCTGGAATACGTGGTAGTTGAAATTTGGACTAAAGAGGGGGAATTAGTAGTCGTTAATTTGTACAATCCTTGTAGGAGACTGACATTGAGTCAGTTATCTCAGATGGAGGGGATAGATGGGAGCAGGGTGGTAGTTTGTGGGAACTTTAATGCCCATAATGTGTTATGGGGGGCAAATTATACAGACATAAATGGTGAGATTATTGAAGAACTCTTGGAAGAGAAGAAGCTAGTATGTTTGAATAATGGTAGAGCAGCTAGAATTGATGTACATACGGGGAGTGGTTCAGTTCTTGACTTGACATTGGTGACTAGTAATATTGCAAGTGTGTGTGAGTGGGAGGTTTTGGAGGAGTCTTCAGTGGGAAGTGATCATTTTCCAGTATATTGTAATCTTTTCATTTCAGTGAATAGGGTAAGTGGTCACAGGGAAGGGAGGTGGGTTTTTAGCACTGCTAATTGGAAATTATTAAGTTTATTTGTGAGAGAGACCTTCCCCTAGTAGAGGTCAGTGAAGACATTGAAAGCATGGAGGAAAGTATTAAAACTATTTTTCTGGAAGCAGCCAATCAGTCAATTTCTAAAAGTAAAGGGAAAAGATTAAAGAAAGCAGTGCCTTGGTGGACAGAGGAGTGCACTAGAGCTATTAAAGAGAGGAATAAGATGCTTAAGGTCCTAAGGAGAACTCATAATTGGAAAAACTTGATTAATTATAAGAGAGCACTGGCAAAAGCCAGGAAAACTATCTGAAGGGCCAAGAGAGAAAGCTGGCAGAGATACTGTAGCACTGTAGGTAGATCAACAGCCGTGGGAGATGTATGGAGCATGATCAAGGCTATGAGGGGAGTCAGGAGGGAATGGCAGTACCCAATATTAAAAAGTGGGGGAGAGATTGCAATAACTGATGGGGAGAAAGCAACAATGATAGCAAAGAGCCTGACTCAAATTCATAGCTCAGGTAATTTGACTGAAGATGGTAAAAGAGGAAGAAGTAGGACAAGTTTAGCACACCCTGGGGTTTTGGAGGAAAGGTGTGATTTTAGTAGCCCGTTGGATTCTCCTTTCACTCTAGATGAAATGGAAAGAGCGGTAAACAAATCAGGATTAACATCCCCTGGGAAAGACAGTATCTGTTACATCATGGTGAAACACTTAGGGACTTTGGCAAGGAGGAAACTATTGGAAGTCTACAACAAAGTGTGGGAAAAGGGAAAGCTCCCAACTGCATGGAAAGAAGCTGTGATTGTTCCTATAAGGAAACCTGGAAAGGATCCCTCAGACCCAGCGAGTTACAGGCCTATAGCTTTAACATCGCATTTGGGGAAAATAATGGAGAGAATGATCACAGATAGGATTGCTTTCTATCTTGAAAGTAGGGGAATTTTGTCACCACATCAGAGTGGATTTAGAAAAGGAAGGGGAACTATGGACCCTGTTGTGTGTTTGGAGACAGAGGTACGGAAGGCTCAGGTAAACAAAGAGTCGGTAATTGCGGTATTCTTTGACGTGGAAAAAGCGTATGACATGTTGTGGAAGGAGGGGCTGATGATAAAGCTAAGTATGATAGGAATATCTGGGAGAACATTTAACTGGATAAAGGATTTTTTGTTTAATAGGTACATTCAAGTTAGAGTGGGCAGAGCCATGTCAGATAGGTACTTGGTGGAAAATGGCACCCCCCAGGGTAGTGTTATAAGCCCAGTACTTTTTTCTATTATGATAAATGATATTTTTTCTGTTGTGAACAATGACATTTGCCGTTCTTTATTTGCTGATGATGGGGCATTATGGAAAAGAGTGAGTAATTTTAAGTATATAAGAGGGAAAATACAAGAAGCGATAAGTGCAGTGGAGGGGTGGTCATATTCCTGGGGATTTAAATTCTCTGTTGAGAAAACAAAGGTGGTAGTGTTTACAAGGAAAAGGGTAGCTGATGCCCAGTTAACATTGTACGCTCAGGAATTGGAACAAGTCAAAGTTTTCAGGTTTCTGGGTATCTGGTTTGATGTTAATCTAACTTGGAGGGAGCATATTCAGAAGATGTCAGCTAGGTGCAAAAAAGTACTGAATGTGATGAGGTGTTTGACAGGGGTTGAGTGGGGTGCTAGCAGAACGGCTATGAGAAACATTTATGTTGCGTTAATTAGGTCTATATTGGATTATGGGTGTATTGTATATGGATCTGCTGCCAAAGCCACGTTGAGCAAGTTGGATGTCATCCAGGCCCAAGCACTGAGGATCTGCTGTGGGGCTTTTAAAACAACTCCTGTTGCTGCCCTCCAGGTGGAAATGGGGGAAATGCCATTAAGTATCAGGCGTAAGCAGATGATGATGAGTTACTGGGTCAATCTGCAGGGGCACGCTCAAGAGAAACACCCTACAGTCAGAGTGTTGTTGCCTTGTTGGGAGGGGGAAAGAGGTAAAGGGGAGAATTTTGCATTTCACGCTGGGAGAGTGGCTAGGGATATGAAGTTATGTGATAGAACATATATCCCATCAGTTCCTTTGCCAGTCACTCCTCCATGGTTTTTCTACCCAGTGTCAGTTGATTTGTATTTTTTGGAAAAGATGCGAGGGTGCAGAGAATTTGGAAATGCTGCAGTCTTAGTAGAGGATCGGTTGGGTACAATATATCACTCCCTTACCCCAGTATTCACGGATGGCTCAAAGGATCCTGACACGGGCTGCATTGGGTTTGCTTTCCATATCCCTGCCTTAAAAATATCTGCTAATAGAAGAACATCTTCCCATCTGTCTGTGTATACAGTCGAATTGTTGGCTTTGGTGACTGCATTGCAGAGGATTGAGGAGCTGATGATCAAGGATTTTGTCCTTTGTTCGGATTCCAGTGCAGCCTTGCTGTCAATAAAATCAGGGTCATCCGATAGCAGACAGGACTTGGTCTATGAGATATATGAGACTTTATATAGACTCAGAAACAAAGGGGTGGCTGTGGTGTTTATGTGGGTTCCAGCTCACAGGGGGAGTTAAGGGAAATGAGGTCTCAGATAAATTGGCTAAACAGGCTCTGGGACACTGGGAGGTGTGGGATATTTCATTGAGTAAATCTGAGGCAAAAACGCTGATTAAAGAGTATATTAGGCAGGAGTGGCAGCATAGGTGGGACACAGGGGAAACAGGGCGGCATTTGTATGCTATCCAGAGTGCGGTTGGAGTGAAGGGCAGGATGGGGACAAGAAATACAAAGGAAGAGAATATTTTATCTAGGCTAAGGATGGGTCACACTAGGTTCAACAAAACTTTGCATCTGGTAGGTAAGCACCCGACAGGGATGTGCGATTATTGTGAGAGAGAGGAAGAAAGTGTGGAGCATGTCATTTTCTACTGCCAGAAGTATATCCAGGAGAGAGACAGATTAGTGGAGGGAATTAGAGAATTAGGGGTGGGTGATGCTAACTTAAGCATGATGGTGGGGCATGGGGTGAATGAATGAATGAATGAATGAATTTATTTCGGATAGTACATTACAGGTTAAAAGAAACTGTATAATATAACAACAAGGTCAAATTAGACAAAGACTCCTTCTACTATACAATTCCACGTGAGTTATCCGAAATGGGTGATGGCTGAAGCCGCAGCTTATATTGCCCACCCATATTTCATCCAAGAATTCAAAGGAGAAAAAAGAGAAAACAAGACAAGAGCGATTACAATTTAAAACAAGGCTAAGACAAAATATGACTGAGAGAAAAAGAAAACTGAGCTAGTCTAAGTTAAGCGGTTACTATTCAAAAACAAATCTAAGACATAGTGTCACAGAGAAAAAAGAAAAACTAAGCTATAACACAACACAGGCTGGAAATGTCAATCCTTATGTGAGTTTACATGTCGTCTTGTAAATATGTTTGAAGTATTTCTTCCTTTAGTTTTTGTTTAAATTGTCCAAGCTTTGTACATGATTTTAATTCAGGTCCAAAATCGTTCCATAATCTGACACCTTGCACTGAAATACAGTGTTGCTTGGTAGTTGTTCTCACTGTAGGCTTTTGAAATATACATGTTCCTCTGAAGTGATATCGTTTCTCCCTTGTTTGGAACAACTTTTGGATATTTGCGGGCAGTGATAGATTCTTCACTTTGAACATTATTATTGCGGTTTTAAAGTCGATCAGATCTTTCAACTTGAGAGTTTTTTGTTTAAGAAAAAGTGGGTTTGTTGGTTCCCTGTAAGCTGCTTTGTTGATTATTCTAATAGCTCTCTTTTGAAGCATAAAGAGTGGATATATGTTTGTTTTATATGTATTTCCCCATACTTCATTACAATATGTCATGTATGGGAGTATTAATGAATGATACAAGGTGTATAGTGTGGGTTGATTCAGCAAATTTTTCACTCTGTGTAATATTGCAATTGATTTGGATACTTTACCTTTTATATAATTAATATGTGGCTTCCAACACAGTTTGTTATCAATTATTACTCCAAGGAATTTAGTTTCGGATACCCTTTCAATCTCTACACCATTTACACTGAGTTTGGGTACTGGGTAGTTGTGATGGTTGTTAAAGACTATAAATTTTGTCTTGCTTAAATTGAGCGTTAATTTGTTTGAATCAAACCACAGTTTCAGCTTTCCTAATTCCTTTCCGAGTGTATCCAGAAGTTGTTCCAAGTTGTTTCCACTGCATAGCAGGTTAGTGTCATCAGCAAACAATATTAAGTCCATTTTTTCTGAAACTTTACATATATCATTTATATACATATTGAATAATAATGGTCCCAAAACTGAACCCTGTGGGACTCCACAGGTGACCTTCAGTAGCTCTGAGTTTTTGTTGTTAACACATACAAACTGATATCTATTCTTTAAGTAACTTCTTAACCAGGACAGTGCTACCCCTCTGATACCACAATTTTGTAGTTTCTTTAATAATAGATTGTGATCTACTGTATCAAATGCTTTTTTAAGATCCAGGAATACTCCAACTGAATACTCTTTATTTTCAATGGCTGTTGATATTTTTTCTGTAAATTCCATTAAGGCATATGCTGTTGTCCTTTTGTGTCTGAACCCATATTGCTGCTCACACAATAAATCATTCTTCAGTATGAAGTTGTCAATTCTCTCATAGAATATTTTTTCAAGTATCTTGGAAAATTGCGGTAATAGTGAAATTGGTCTGTAGTTGGAGAGTTCCCCTCTGTCGCCTGTCTTGTAAATCGGAATTACTTTAGCTATTTTCATTGCATTGGGAAATATACCTGATTGGAGAGACAGGTTACAGATATACGTCAGTGGTTTCACTATGCATTCGATAACAGTTTTGACTAGTAGCATATCAATACCATCGCAGTCAGTAGATGTTTTACTTTTGAACGATTTAACAATTTCAATGACCTCTCTTTCGTCTGTGTTCTTTATGAAGATGGTGTCTTTTACAGCAGTGTTATTGCATATTGAATCACCTGTTGGCACCGTAGTGGGTATTTCTCGGGCCAGTTTAGGTCCAATGTTAACAAAAAAATTATTAAATTCATCTGCAGGTGAAGCTATATTCACATTCGGAGTCGATTTATTATTTTTTGGAGTGTTAGTTGGGTAGCTGGTATTTCTGCTTTTATTTCCAAGGGTACTGTTGATTATTGTCCATGTATTTTTAATATTGTCTTTGTTTTTTTCCAGTTCTTTACTGTAATAGTCTCTTTTACTACATCTTATTATATATGTTAACTTATTTTTGTATGTTTTATACCGCTGCTCTGCTTCTTTTGTCCTTTTCTTTATGAAAGCTTTATATAATAAATTTTTCTTTTTACACGCCTTTTGTAGTCCTTTGGTTAGCCATGGTTTGTCAGTAAATTTGTGTTTAAGCTTTTTTTTAACTAATGGGCAGTTTTTTTCATAAAGAGTGGTTACAATGTTTGTAAATGTGTCATAGGCTTCATTTACATCTGATACATAGACTTCTGTCCAGTCTTGCTTCAGCAAGTCCTCTTTAAAAGAACTGATTGCGTTTGGTGATTTGTGTCTGAACGATTTTGAGATTTTTTCTGGGTTGGGCCCCGTGTGGCCATGGATAAGTGCAAAGATTGGCAAGTGGTCGCTTATATCATTTATCAATAATCCACTTTCTATTTTCTTGTCGAGAACATTGACAAACAGGTTGTCAATAAGTGTAGCAGAGTGAGCTGTGATTCTACTGGGATGTGTTATTGTGGGATATAGACTCATGCTGTACATAGAGTTCATGAACTCTGTAACTACATTTTGTTGATGTGGATTAAGTAGATCAATATTGAAATCTCCACAAATTGCTACCATTTTCTTACTAGTAATATTATTGTACAGCTCGACTAATTTATCTCTGAATGTCTCAATGCAAGTTCCCGGCGTTCTGTATATGCAGCTTATGATTAGATTTTTTGTTTTGTCTAGGTCAATCTCAACAGTAACACATTCCAGAATCCCTGGTAGTGCTGAGGACATTTCATTTACAAGCTTATGTGACAGAGATCATCCTGCGCAGTTCGCCCCACACGGGACACGAACCCGCGACCTCTCAGTCAACTAACACACAGTTCGAGCATGGGAGACACAGCACGATCGCGCTGAGCTAAAGGTCCGACCGATAGCTCAGCGCTACCGATACTGTATAAGGCTTTGGGAGGGAGGTTTACTAACGTTCTACGCCGTACAGTACTAGTTGGCATCCGTTACACTTACATCTATATAGGTCATCAATATACAGTGCAACACCACCACCCTTTTTTTGAGATCTGTTAATGTTAAACATCTGATATCCCTCTATTGCCATCAGGGGAGCCTGGTCTGCATTAAGCCAGGTTTCAGAGACTGCTATAGCTGTGAATTTTCTGTTTAGCTGTTTTAAATAGTCCTGAATCTGTGAGAAGTTTTTGTTAAGACTTCTGCTATTGAAGTGTATTATTGACAGTTTACCATCTAATTGCACTTGACTTTTGAATTGCTTTTCAGTGTAATATTCACAGTGGTTATGAATATTATTGAAAAAGTGGTTATCAGGATCAATATCAATATGTCTTTTTGATGTATTGTTATGATCAAGTATTTAAGGTGCAACTCTGTAACGCAATCTCTCTCTTCTTCTCTCACTCTGATCCTGCAACTGGTAGACACACACGTGTCCGCCTCTCTTTCTCTGAGAGCCTAGGGATCCCGCTCCGGGCTGCTCCACTATGCACCGGAGAGGGGATCCCGTGAAGGTGGTATGATTTAATAAAACCTGCTTAAAACCACAGCTGCTTATTTTTCCATGCCGCTTCACTGGTATGGAAAAATACTGGTAAGAAAGTTGTTGGTCTACCTTAAAGATACGGGGCTAATTAATAGAATATAGGGTTTTTTTTTTTTGGTTTTTTTTTTTTAGGGTGATTGGGGTATAATGTCTGGTCCACACTCCAACGCTGGATGGCGGTAATGCGCCTTTAAGTTGGGTGCCCCCGCCAAAAAAACAGAAGAAGAAGAAGAAGAAGAAGAAGAAGAAGAAGAAGAAGAACAAGAAGGATAGCGGATGTGACGTCATATGTACCGCGAAGATGGCGACAAGAAGATTGTACTTCGAATCCCGAACCGAGACGTGCTGCTAAAACTGTGAAAAAGACTTTGGTTGCTTCCCAGCAAATGTAAGTAATATCTGTAAGACGAGAACTAAGCTTCCCCGGAGAAGGTTTAGGCTCCGTTTTTAAATTTAAAGAGTATTTAAAAGAACGGAGAGTCAAGCTAAAACCAGCTAGCTTAACTAGCTTAACTAGCTTAGCCGCTGCCGTTTCCTTTTCAAGCTGTGTTCATCTGGAGTTTATTTTAGCATTTTCTCTTAACGCTTCATTTCTGAGAACAACCGAGGTTCAAAGGAAAATGTGACATCTCATCAATAAGGTGGCTACACTTGAATTACATGAACTGAAGTATTTTACTCCAAAAGCAGGAACAGAAAATCGATCGTGGCATTTTGGGAACAGGTCAAGTGGAGCCCTGGTCAGCTTACCCGACCTGGGTATGTCATGTTATGTATACTGTATATCTGTGTGTGTGTTTTACACTTCTTGGTGACCAGGAAAAGTCTTGACAACAGCTTTACACAAATTCTTGATGTTTTTCTCCTTCACGTTTACAAATCACTGGATTGACAATGCACTTGTACATGTAGAGATTGGATCCCGGGTGTTGGGTGTGAAATTACCTCTGGAATGATGAGGCCAGGTGCACAATAGAACTCAGCTTTATTTGGGGTCAGTGACACACACTACAGCCACCAGGCAGGGGCATCTGCGAAAGAGGCTGGATGGAGATGCCCGCCTGGTATTTATGGGCGGTGCAGTGGTGGAAGGGGAAGTGGCCGCCACTACACCGCACTTCACAAATAAAGGTACTATTTACAGTACAACACCAGGGTCCATTTGGGGTGCTGTCTTGATCAGGGGTCCCAGGACTTAAAGTTTTTGGGCACTGTGCCGGATCTCCGGTGTGTGCCGTTTGGCTGCGGGGAAAAATAATGCTCCTATAACGGCGGCCCTCAATAGGCAGCCCGTGAACTTCATTTTTGTGACTCACGACCTGTGATTCCTTCACTACGTGCTTTGGTCATGTCAGCAACTGTAAATGTGGACTGTTATCTCCATGCCAACGATGCGCTGACAGCCTTTCAGTGTGCGAGCGGCACATTTTACTTTCACTTTAGGAGTGGTAGCTGCAGTGGGAGCCTAGATTGAACGAAAATGGCATGCTCCAAGTTGGCTGCTAAAAGAAAAGTCGACAGTGAAAACTGGCAATTGAAAGACAAATGGACTGAGCAGTTTGCATTTGTTCTCCCTCCTACCAGCACAAGACTACAGCTTGATAAAAATTTACAGTTTTAAACGGCATTATGAGAGCAAGCAAAGGAATTTTGAAGAGACAAGTGACGATGGGATGTCACCACTGTTATGACTTATTGTATGTGTGTGTTTGTGTTGTATTTGTGTTATGGTAAATGTTATTATGATTGTATAGTACACATATTGTTTTGGGATCAGTCTTTGTTTGATTTGAGTGCCCTTGGGAGATAATTGGTATGGTTAAGTATTTTGGGTAAAATAATGGATAATGAGTTATTTCACATACCTTTACCAACATGCTTCCTGTGGGTGTCCAGGCAAAAGACTCAGTGAGGGGTTGAGGGCGTTTTATAGGACACCAGCAGGAAGGAAACATGTATGTTAAGAGGGGTGGTTTAACATTTGTAAATAGGGGATTGAAATATTTATTGAATTATTTATATTGTTATTTATTATATGTCATTTATATTTGTATTGTATATAGTTGGGAAGTATTTATGTATTTTTAGAGATCAGTGGGTATGTGGAAAACAATGGGAATGTTGATTGTTTTGCCTGGGATTATGTTAGGGGCTAATCAGCCCTAATTATCTCTGGTAATATATAACAGGTGTTGGGTCGTTCGTTTGCAGAGTTTTGAAGGATCGTGTCGGATGTTTGGAACTATTTACTTGTAAGTTAATAAAATAACCTGAAAATTGGAATTGAAGATTTGGCCGCTTCTTGCCTCAGACCGTGCCACTTTGTGACATTTGGTGGCAGCGGTGGTCCATTCCCAGGACGTCGTAGCGTTTGGTGGACGGAAGGACTCATGGCGAGAAGGAAAGCGAGGCAGGAGGAGCAGTCTGACCTGGATGCAGGTATGGCGGCTGAGGACCTGGGAGTCAGTGGACTGGGCAAGCTCGAGGAGCTAACGTGCCTGGTGAAATCTTTGATGCATTCGCTGACTCTCAGAGACTGCCGGATGGAGGAAGAAGCTGCTCTTCAGGAGCAAAAGTGGCAGACTGTGGAGAATCACATTCGTCGGATGGAGTCGCAGGTTGCGGAGCTGAGAGAGGAGTATGGGAGCGGGGCTGAGCGTAGTGGTGACGACGGCGCTTCGAGGGAGGATCCCAGGGTGACGGCCAGTCGGGTCGACCCGCAGGAGGATGATTTGCCATTGCAGGTGCAGCCAAGGAGGCCACGAACGCACCACAAGCCCAGGCTGAATCCTCTCTCTACCGAGGATGACATCGAGCACTACCTAGCGTCATTCGAGAGGATCGCTACGGTCTGCCACTGGCATGAAGAGGAGTGGGCTATTCATCTGGCTCCTCTGCTTACAGGTAAAGCGCGGAGCGCATATGTTCTGATGGACATCATAGACACAGACAATTACGGGAAAGTGAAAGAAGCTATTTTAAACAAATATGAAATTACATCTGACACGTATAGGAGAAAGTTTCGGTCCCTGGACATTCATCAGGACGAAACCCCTTGTGAACTATATGCACGTTTGAAAGACCTTTTTTATCAATGGGTGAAACCAGAGACCTTATCAGTAAAAGACATTACTGAATTATTGATTTTGGAGCAGTTTCTAAGGATGGTGAATCCGGAACTAGGAGTCTGGATACAAGAGCGGGACCCGAAGACTGCAGAGGACGCTGCTCGTCTGGCGGAGGTTTTTCTGTCAGCCAGGTCTGGGAGCAGGAGGAACTACTCTTGGCCGTGACAGATCTTTCACCACACGGAGTGAGTTTAATGAGGGTGAAAGGGGTGGTCCAGCTCGAAATAGGTTGTATTCCAGGCCCAGTCAGATCACAAACAGCAGATATGATAATAGCAAAAAGTCACGTGTGGTTGCAAATAAAGATATACGCTGCTATCAGTGCAATAAAATCGGTCACACCCAGTATTCATGCCCTGCCTTAAAGAATGAGAAACCATCATTATTATGTTCAGTTCCTAGACCCATTTTTTCAGCCCCAGTGCACAGTGGAATCAGAATCAGATTTATTACCATTGTTCATGTAGTACACAAACTAGGAATTTGTCTCGGTGCAATGCTGCAACATTAAACATGATAAAAATAAAAGATAGAAATAAAAAACTATGCATGCAATAAAATGTAGAATATGAGTAATACTAGTCTATGCAATTTTTGAATATATTAGCGAGCAGGAGATATTGTGGAGTTCCACATAGTGCAGTCGGTAGTGCAAAAAGAAAACGGTGATAATTGATATGAGTCTGGTTGAGCTGCTGTACATAGTGCATGAGAGTCTAATAAGTCACTTAGTGTTCAGCAGTCTGATGGCAGAGGGGAAGAAGCTAAGCTGTTCATGTGATGGGAGGTTTTAGTCTGAATGGACCGAAGTCTTCTACCTGAGGGGAGGGGGGCAAACAGTACGTGTCCAGGGTGTGAAGGGTCGGCTATGATCCGGCCTGCACGCCTCCGGGTCCTGGAGATGTACAGGTCCTGGAGGGATGGGAGCTTGCAGCCGATCACCTTCTCAGCAGCGCGCACGACGCGCTGCAGCCTTAGTCTGTCCCTGGCAGTGGCTCCTACGTACCACACGGTTATGGAGGTGGTGAGGATGGACTCGATGATGGCCATGTAGAACTGCACTAACATCTTGGTGGGTAGCTTGAGCTTCCTCAGCTGCCGCAGGAAGAGCATCCTCTGCTGGGCCTTTTTGATGAGGGAGCTGATGGTCGGCTCCCACTTGAGGTCCCGGGTGATGGTGGTGCCCAGGAAGCGGAAGGAATCTGCAGTGGTGATGGGAGAGTCTGTGAGGGTAAGGGGGGGCAGAGGGGTTGTGACTTTCCTGAAGTCCACGATCATCTCCACTGTCTTCAGAGCGTTCAGCTGCAGGTTGTTGTGGCTGCACCAGGACGCCAGCTGGGCCACCTCTCTCCTGTAGACGGACTTGTCGCCGTTGGAGATAAGCCCGATGAGGGTGGTGTCGTCCGCAAACTTGATCAGCTTGACAGACTGGTGGCTGGAGGTGCAGGAGTTGGTATACAGGGAGAAGAGTAGGGAGGAAAGTACACAGCCCTGGGGTGATCCGGTGCTGATGCTAACAGATTCTGAGACAGTCTTTCCCAGCCGCACATGCTGCCTCCGGTCCGTCAGGAAGTCAGTGATCCACCTGCAGAGGGAGTCAGGCACGTTGAGCAGGGACAGCTTGTCCTGGAGCAGAGCGGGGCGGATGGTGTTGAATGCAGAGCTGAAGTCCACAAACAGGATCCTGGCGTAGGTTCCCGGGGAGTCCAGGTGCTGCAGGATGGAGTGGAGGGCCAGGTTGACTGCGTCGTCCACAGACCTGTTGGCTCGGTAGGCAAACTGCAGCGGGTCCAGGAGGGGAGTGGTGATGGTCTTGAGGTGGGGCAGGACCAGGCGCTCAAAGGACTTCATGACTACAGAGGTGAGCGCTACAGGTCTGTAGTCGTTAAGTCCAGTGATCCGTGGCTTCTTGGGGACAGGGATGATGGTGGAGGTTTTGAGGCAGGTCGGCACGTGGCATAACTTCAGGGAGGTGTTAAAAATGTCTGAAGACAGGAGTCAGCTCTTCCGCACAGTGTCTCAGGGTGGAGGGAGACATGCCATCCGGACCGGGGGCCTTGTGCGGGTTCAGTCTGGAGAACTGTCTGTGCACGTCCTGCTCACTGATGGCAAGGGCAGGGGGGGAGGAGGGCTAGGAGGGCTCCCCCCCATTTTGCACCAGCGAGCTTGCAGAGCAGGTTGTTTCATACCTTCACCTTAGCAGCCGTCCCCTTTAGATGTTCCTTGAAGGATAAGGTCCTATCAAGGGTCACTCCAAGATAAGTTGGATTTGGGGCATGCTTAAGCTTGAGTCCGCTCAGGTGGATGTTTAGTTCTCTGGCAGCTTTTGCATTGTGGAGATGGAATACACTGGAGACGGTTTTTGCTGGGCTTGGTTTTAGGCGCCAGATTTTGCAGAACTGGTCCAGTTTGGCAAGATCTTCCGTGAGCACCCGTTCCAGTAGTTCAAAGTCTGGTGCTTGGAATGCCAAACAGATGTCGTCTGCATAGATGCAGTTCTGTTCAGTTCATAGTTCTGCTGGTAATAAATACATTCTGGTAATTTGTGACTATGCTACTCGGTACCCAGAAGCCTTTCCCCTGAAATCTATTAAGGCTAGGCCATTTGCTAACTGCCTTATCCAGTTGTTTTCAAGGGTAGGCATACCCAGAGAAGTTCTAACAGACTGTGGAACAAATTTCTTGTCCAAACTGTTGCAGCAAGTATATAAGCTGTTGGGTATTAAGGGTATTAAGACCACCCCATATCACCCTCAGACTGGATTAGTGGAACGATTTAATCAGACTCTAAAAAACATGCTGCGGAAATTTGTTTCTGAAACGGGCTCGGATTGGGACCAATGGGTACCATATTTATTGTTTGCTTATCGGGAGGTGCCCCAGGCTTCAACAGGGTTCTCGCCTTTTGAACTACTGTATGGTCGTCAGGTGAGGGGCCCACTGGACTTATTAAAGGAGCACTGGGAGAGTCCACCGAGTGATCAGGACAATGTGGTCTCTTATGTTATTAAGATGAGAGAGAAACTGGATCGAATGACTGTTTTGGCTCAGGAGCACATGAGGACGGCGCAGGCCAAACAAAAAACTTGGTATGACAAGAAGGCCAGAAAAAGGGTTTTTCACCCAGGACAACAGGTTTTGTTATTGCTGCCCTCGTGTGACGGTAAGCTGTTGGCTCGATGGCAGGGGCCATATGGAATTTCTAAGAAACTAAGCTCAGTGACATATGAATTATATATGCCTGACAGGAAGGTGAAATATCAGACCTTCCACATTAACTTGTTGAAAGAGTTTCAGCAGCCTGGTCATCATCAGCAGCAACCTGTTCTTCAGGAGACACATCAGCTCTTGATTTGTGTGACGGAAGTGGATGAGGAGAGAGAACAGTCCTTTCCCACAAATGTGTCAGAGCCTTATTTATTTCAGGTGTCTCATTTACAGATGGATCAGCAGAGAGAGTTGGAGGCACTATTGGATCCAGAATTGTTTCAGGAGAGACCTGGTTTCACCATGTTGGTGCATCATAAGGTTCATTTGAAAGATGAAGCTGTTCCACGAAGAAAATCTTATAGGATCCCGGAGCGATTGGTCCCCAAAATGAAGCATGAAATTGACTTGATGTTGCAGCTGGGAGTGATCGAGGAGTCAGTCAGTGAGTGGTGTAGCCCGATTGTGCTGGTCCCCAAAAAGGATGGCTCATTAAGATTTTGTATTGACTTTAGATACCTTAATTCAGTATCTAAATTTGAGTCATACCCCATGCCCCGGATTGACGAACTGTTAGAGAAAGTGGGCAGGGCTAGGTTTATTTCTACTCTGGACCTATGCAAGGGGTATTGGCAGGTGGCATTGGCACCAGAAACAAAGGAACTTACAGCCTTTAAAACACCTTATGGCAGTTTCCAGTTTAGGGTCATGCCATTTGGCCTTCAGGGGGCACCTGCAACTTTTCAGCGGCTGATGGACCAAGTGTTAGGCAGCCGCAAAGTGTGATACTCTCCTTATCTGGATGACGTGGTCATTTATAGTCAGACCTGGGAAGAACATTTGATACACCTTAGGCAGGTCCTTCAGTTAATTAAGAGGGCTGGACTGACAATCAATCCACGCAAATGTGCGTTCGGACAGCAGCAGGTGGAGTACCTGGGACATGTGGTTGGTCAGGGGGTTATTAGACCACGAGTAGGTAAAGTGGATGCCATCCGGACCTATCCTGTACCCACCACTAAGAAGAAGGTATGATCGTTTATGAGAATGTTAGGATGGTACAGCAAGTTCATCCCCCACTTTGCTGAAAGAGCAGCATTGTTGACTGACCTCACTAAGGCTTCAGCACCAAATAAGGTAAAATGGACAGAGGAGTGTGACAGAGCATTTGAGGATTTGAAGAGGGCTATTTCTGGGAGAAGGTTCTCTACAGTTCAGACTTTGCTCGCCCGTTCATTTTACAGACTGATGCTTCAGGGGTTGGCATTGGAGCAGTACTTCTCCAGGAGGAGAAGGGAGAGAGACACCCAGTACTGTTCTTGAGCCGTAAGTTGTTGGACCGACAAGATATTCTACGGTAGAAAAGGAATGTCTTGCCATGAAATGGGCAATAGGGTCCCTTAAGTACTATTTACTAGGGCGTCATTTTGTATTGGGGACAGATCATCGGGCCCTACAGTGGTTGGACAGAATGAAGGATGTAAACAGTCGTCTTACAGGGTGGTATGTGTCCCTCCAACCTTATAATTTTACTGTTCGGTATATGGCAGGGAAAACCAACCTGGTAGCTGATAGCCTCTCAAGAGTACATGACTCTTAGAGTACTGTACTCTCGGGAAAGGGGGGAGGAAATGTGATGATGGGATGTCACCACTGTTATGACTTATTGTATGTGTGTTTGTGTTGTATTTGTGTTAGGGTAAATGTTATTATGATTGTTTGTATAGTACACATATTGTTTTTCTTTGTTTGATTTGAGTGCCCTTGGGAGATCATTGGTATGGTTAAGTATTTTGGGTAAAATAATGGATAATGAGTTATTTCACATACCTTTGCCAACATGCTTCCTGTGGGTGTCCAGGCAAAGGACTCTGTGAGGGGTTGAGGGCGTTTTATAGGACACCAGCAGGAAGGAAACATGTATGGTAAGTTAGAGGGGTGGTTTAACATTTGTAAATAGGGGATTGAAATATTTATTGAATTATTTATTATGTTATTTATATTTGTATTGTATATAGTTGGGAAGTATTTATGTGTTTTTAGAGATCAGTGGGTATGTGGAAAACAATGGGAATGTTGATTGTTTTGCCTGGGATTATGGTAGGGGCTAATTAGCCCTAATTATCTCTGGTAATATATAACAGGTGTTGGGTCGTTCGTTTGCAGAGTTTTGAAGGATCGTGTCGGATGTCTGGAATGATTTACGTTTAAGTTAGTGAAATAAAATATTGGACTAATTGAAATCTCGCCTCGCCGTGCTACTTTTTCACAAGACATTTCCTCAAAATTCAGAGGTCAGAACAACAAAAACAAATGGACTGAAATCCTCATATCAAGCTACAGGATTCTTGTTGCATCTATGAGACAAAAAGCAGCAGAGTTGTGAAAGTCTCTTCTGAGTCACTGGCTGCCTTCACAGCTCCTCCCACAGCAGAACAGCCTGGTGACATGGGTGTAAATCAAGGGGGTCCAGGGGGGACAGTTTTTTTTTCTTTAAAATTTGCAGCTTTTCTCAGAAATCTGTAACTTTTTCTCATTAATTTACTACATTTATTTGTAAATGTAAAACTTTTTTTTTGTAAATTTGCCACTTTTCCCTCATAAATCTGCTGTTTTTGCATCTTAAATCTTTAATTTTTTTCTTGTAAATTTGTAACCTTTTTGAGTTTTTCTCAATAAATTTGCAACTTTTTTCTAGTAAACTTTGCTTTTTGTAATTGTGCAATTGTTTCTTGTAAATTTGCAGCCTTTTCCCCCAAGTGTAAATTTGTACATTCTTTGTCATAAATTTGTGACTGACAACAATAATACTTGGAGTCCCCTCAATATTTTCTCTGGCGGAAGATGTTCTGTTTATTGTCCTTCCCAACATAAAAATGAAATATCCGCCCATGCAGCAGGCTTTCACTGCTCCGGACCTCTGGAGCCCTGGAAAAAATCATTTGAGGACCCCTGTCCTATAAAAACAACAGATTTACCTCCTATTCCTATACGCAGAACTACTTTGTCCAAGCGTTGTTGCCCTATGTAGCGTGAGTGCAGGACCGGACTAGCCCATATTCCAGTGGGCCGCTTCACTGATGGGCCGGTGTTCTTGTTGGAAGTATAATTAATTAACGTCAGTGTAACCTAATTATCTGCAGCAATCATGTTGTGAGCACTATCCCGATGTTTAATAACCTTAAGTCTGCCTGACTGAACTACACACCAGAGCATCCCTCAGAATTTGGTGCCAGTAACGACTGGTCCGACTGAAAGACAGACTGACAGCATTCAACAGGGCGCGGGACTCCAGAAGGTGTGTTCACATTTTGGTGGTTAACAAATGGCAGAAATTGATAGAGGTGATTTTTCCCAAAGAAAAATGAGCCAAACGGCACAGTTGAGGGAAGAGGAGGCTGCAGAGGAGTGTGTTCTGACTACAGCAGAGAGGCCGTGAGATTTTCAGCACCTCAGGTTAGTGACGTGACTCTGAAAATAAAATTCTATAATATTTAGCTGCCATCAAATAATTCACAATTCTCTGACTCCCAACGTATTTTTCTCATAAACTGAAAAACTGATTATGTAGATTTTTAAATAAAGTTCTAAATTTCCAAGAAAAAAATAGCTACATGAACAGAATAGAAAACACTTTATTGTCCCCTTGAGGAAATGTGTTGTGGACTCAATTTCTGACGCAAACCTTCTTCCCATTGAATCACAAGACGTCATAACATGACATCTGCTCACATATATTGCACACTACCCCCATTACACATATTAAAAAATACCAACAGTCTAAAACCTAAACAAACAGAACATGTAATACAAGTTAGCATCACCATGCTGTTGTACAATCCTAGTGAAGTGGCAAAGAAATAATAAACTGTGAACTGAGAGTTTTAAGGAAATTTATTAAATCATACCGCCGTCACGAGCTCCACTCGGCGCCGTGCATGCGCGCCGGGAGCGAGCCCAGCGGCTCTCAGAGAAGAGGGACACAAAGTCTGTGTCCAGCAGCAGCAGTTGCAGAAGTGAGAATGAGAGAGTGAGCATGGATTTCAGTGCAGCATATATACCAAACTCAGACAATACATCAAAGGGGTATTCCCAGCAGTTGGTATGATCAAAGAGATTGCAGAACAGGCATGAGACATTTGCATTTGAGAGACATACATCACAATAGGCAGATTTGCTAGCCTCTGCTCCAGGTGCAGGACAAAGGTTACAAGGCACATCTACATATTGATCTCAGTCTCTAGGTCACAGTAAGGACAGGACGCATGAACACTATACATGAATGGCACATTACATCACAATACATGAATGGCACATTACATCACAATACATGAATGGCACATTACATCTCAGTAGTGCAGCGGGAAAAACCAAGAGAAGCGAGCTGACTGTCCTTAATCTGTTGTGGGGGTTAACCGAACCACCACACTAGGAGCATTTTAGGAGCCTAATAGAAGCAGGTACAAATGACTTTAAAACGGTTTAACCTGCATTTTGGTATTCTGTATCTTCTACCAGAAGGCAAGAGTTCAAACTCAGAATAGAGGATGTGTGAGGGGTCCTGCAGAACTCTCTGTGCCTGCCGGCACACACACTGCTCATAAATGGCCTTAAGGGAGAGCTTTTCAGTTCTTCTCATCACCTTCATGGCAGCCTGGACCAGACGCTGCAGCTTAGATTTGGCCTGCACAGAAATATTACCAAACCACACAGACATCCCGTACCTTATGATGGCCTCCAACACTACCTGGTAAAATAAAAACATTATTTTGTCACTGACTCCAAACACCTTCTGCCGACAGAGAAAATGCAGCCTTTGCTATAGACGAGAGCACACAAACTCAACATGGTCATTGCAGGTAAAAAGGTTATCCAGGTCCAGCAAATTGTCTCCTCTTTTTGGAAAAATCCACGTGTTGGTATAGTTTCATAGGAGGGCCTTTATCAAAATGGTTGAAGTCGACTGCTGTGATTAAGAATCTTTCTGGAGGTGCTGTTTTTGCCTCACTTGTAGCCTGATCGAGTTCCTTTCTTCTCTTGCTGGTGGCGGTGGGCGGGACATACCCGACGACTAGCAGGATATATGAAATTTCCCTCGGCAAGTAGAATGGTCAATACTTGATGATCATAAACTCCACCAACGGAGAACAGTGTTTGTGCACAACAGCTGCATCTCGGCACCAGGGGTCACTGATGTAAACACACATGCCTCCGTGAGTCTTCCCTTCCTTCTATGAACACCCAGTCAGCACGGTAACATGTTAAACCCACTAACTGATTAGCAGAGTCCAAGATACTGTCTTTTTGCCATGTTTCTGTAAAGATAAAAACACAGCAGTTCTCTGCATCGCGTTGCCTATTTCTCAGGAATCTGTGTGGTCTATTTTGTTGTCTATTGAGCACACGTTAGCGAGAATGAGAGAAGGAATTGGGGGTCTTTGTGGGCTACCAGCTAGCTTAGCTCTGATATCGCTGTGCTTACATTTCTTTTGTCTTTGCTCACACCGTCTATGGCGTCTCCGTTTGGAATGAGACACAGTTGTCGAGTCGGGGGTGTCCAGACCTGGTTCCCTCTGGTCGAAGGTCAGCGGGAGATTATTTTCAATTCAATTCAATTCAACTTTATTTATATAGCGCCATTTCACAACAACAGTCATCTCATAGCACTATCAACTGTAGGGGGAACCCCCACAGTTGCAGAAAGACCCCAGCAATCAGGCGATCCCCTGTGAGCAAGCACTTGGCGACGGTGGAGAGGAAAAACTCCCTTTTAACAGGAAGAAACCTCCAGCAGAACCAGGCTCAGGGAGGGGCAGTCATCTGCTGCGACTGGCTGGGGGGTGAGGGGATAGAGAAGATGAAAAGAACAGACATGTAGAGAGCAAACAGCACGATGGGGACTCAATCTATGGGAGAGAACAAACAGTTAATGACCAGCAAAAAAAAAATATTTCATAGAGAGTGAGGAAAGGAGTGAGGCCCAGTGCATTACTGGAGGTCCCCCGGCTGACTAAACCTATTAGCAGCATAACTAAGGGAGGGTTCAGAAACACATGATCCCTCCCTAATTGTAGGCTATATCAAAAAGGTAGGTTTTAGCCCTATTCTTAAAAACAGAGATCGAGTCTGACTCCCGAATCCAGATTGGCAGCTGATTCCACAGGAGAGGAGCTTGATAACTGAAGGCTCTGCCTCCCATTGTACTTTTGGAGATTCTAGGTATTACAAGTAATCCTGCATTTTGGGAGCGTAGTGCTCTGTTAGGATAATACGGTAGTATCAGATCTTTTAAATAAAAAGGAGCCTGATTGTTTAGAGCTTTGTAAGTAAGAAGAAGGATTTTAAACTTAATTCTAAACTCTATGGGAAGCCAATGAAGGGAGGCCAGAACCGGAGAGATATGATCTCTCTTTCTAGTACCTGTTAAAACTCTTGCTGCAGCATTTTGGATCAGCTGAAGACTTTTTAAAGATGTTTTAGGACAGCCTGATAATAAAGAATTACAATAATCTACATGGCTACAGTCACACTGCAGGTCTTAATGCTCAATTCTGATTTTTTTTTTTGCTGAGATCCAATTTTTTTGTTTGGGCATTGACATTATAACTTAAATGTGACCCCCATCAGACACTAGTGTGAACGATCTACAGCTATGAAGTGACCCGCATGCACAGAAGAAAACGTAACGTGAGACACAGCGTTGTGTTTACAGAAGTAAATATGAGCCCAGATGGCGGGGGAGAGAACTTCTTAACCCTGATGCAGTGGCAAAATAAAATGTTAATATCGTATATATGACACCAGCTTCATTCCTCTTCACGCCAGATGACCGCTGTGATCAGCTCTGCTTTAACAGAACTGATTGAGACCCCATGCCTCAATGTGGTTACCTGTAATAATAAGGTTTGTGGAGAAAGGAGGCAGGCGAGGCAATGAGCTGAATGACACAAGACTTTATTCTTTCTCCATCAAACAGTATAGCAAAAGAGCATCCCGAGCATGTGTTCATTCCTCTTTTATATCTTTATTCCCATGCATGAGGCCCAGCACTTGGGACCATAACCATTGTTATTTGAACAAAGAATTGTGTGGCATATTAACATAACAATGCCGGCAACGCTCCACACTTTTTCTCTCCGGCATTTACTCCTCTCCCCGGGGGAGCGCATAGTCCTTACTATCCCATCTGATACCCCCTAGTGACACCTCCTCCTTCGGTCCATTGTCTCCTGTGGCATCCTGGGTATGATGTTAAACTGCATCCGGGTGAGGGGGTCTGTTGGACTTGGAGGATGATGGAGTGCCTCTTAACCCTTGCTGATACTGCCAGGTGTCCCTTGGGCAAGGGTTAGTACCTGTTAGCCTCCCTTACCAGGGTTACGGTAAAATTCTCCCAACAACTTTATGCGTTAAAATCCCCAAAGGGGACCAAGGGTTAAAGTGGTTCCAAGCACTCCCTTGCTGATCATGAGGTGACAAATGGGGCAACTTGTTTGCCGTGAGTTGCAACCCATGTCAGTGGAGGAAGAGATCCTGGTTCTTGAGGAATGTGTCCTGCTGCGGCTTTCACAAGTCCAACACAGTGCTTTGGCTCCTACTTCACTTAGATGGGAGGTTGGAAGGGCCCGGCCCAATCATTTGGCTTGTCAAGGTCTCCTCTGGGATGTCTTTTGGCAGGATAACATCTCCTAATCCCAGAAGCCTATGGCGGAAGGTCAGTTGAGTAATTTGCACTTTGGTGCTTTATTGCTCAAATATACCATCCCTGTATCCCTGGTGCATAACCTGCAGGAAGTCCGTGGCTCTGTGCATCCCCTTGTAGGGCTCCGAGGATGGTGGGGAGCAGGGATGATGAATCCTACTCTATAAAATATGGCTACTAAACAAACCCCTAAAAAATGAATGTTGGAAGACGATGTAGATGACCCAGGAATTAGCAGGATGGCTCTTTCAAATGGTGATAAATGGTCAAGGCTTATTGTTTGAGTTGCTCTCATCAGATATGCCTCTTTCTAAGCTGTCCCCTTTTGCTGTACAGAAAGGAATTTCAGATATTGCAGGGTCAGTTAAGGATGTTAAAAAACTGAGGTCTGGCCAGATTTTGGTGGAATGCTTAAAAGAAATCCCATTCTGAAAATTTGTTGCAGTGTAATGTGCTGGCTGGTGTTCCAATGAAGGCTTTCACTCACCCTTCTCTAAACAGCTGCAAAGGAGTAATTCATACTCGAAAACTCCACGACATGGAAGAGGATGAAATAGCCTCAGAACTGCAACAACAAGGAGTAACACATGTGAAGAGGATAACCATTAAAAAAGATGACCGAACAGTAAAAACTGGCACTTAGATTCTGATGTTCAACTGGCATCAACTCCCAGAAAGAATCCAAATAGGATATGAGTGCAACTGTTGATACTTTTATTCCAAACCTGTTGAGATGTTTTAACTGCCAAAACTTTGGCCATGGCTCCGCAGGATGTAGGAATAAACCAGTCTGCTTCAAATGTGGAGAGGAAAGGCATGAGTTGGCCTGCACAACACCTCCCAAATGTAGCAACTGTTTAGGCAATCATGCAGCATCGTCGAAGGAATGTCCTTGTTGGATCAAGGAAAAAGAAATTCAAACTGTCAAATGCACTAAGAAAATTAGCTACTCTAAGGCACGTAAACTGGTAAGTTTCCCAAAGTTCAAATTCCAGCAGACTTTCTCCTCTGTTGTGAAACCTAAGATGCAGCCTGCTGAGTGCCAGACAGATCTGACCTGGTTAACTAAAGATAAGCCCTCATTATTAAGTAGTATTAAAAATTCTGGAGTCCCAGTTTAAAAGTAAAACGAACACTCAAAGCCTGACTACAATAAGTCAACCCTTAAGTCAAAGTGTAAGCAAGTCTGCAGAACAAAACCAATTATCAAAGAAAAGAAAAAATCCAGCTTGTCTACTCAGGCAAAATCAAGCCAAGAAAATAAATTGCAAAAGAATGGGAATCCAGAAGATGCAGAAATGTCTTAAGTCACGACTTGCCGTAGTTGCAGCCCCTCCCCGAAAAGCAAGCATAAGGAGCGTGCTTTTGTTTTACCTACCCGATGGGGAGTAGCCACATTATCCAGTGGAACTGTCGTGGCTTTAAGGTCAATTTCTCTGAAGTGCAGTGTTTAGCTGCTAGTTTTAATCCCCTTGCTTTTTGCCTTCAAGAAACTCTTCTGCTATCGACCCACCCCGTGTCTCTGAAACATTGTACTATATATAATACATATGGTCCAAATGTGCATCATCCATCTGGTGGTTCAACAATTTTAGTAAGGAATGACCTAATTCACTGCCACTTGGCTTTAGTCTCCAACTTACAAGCAGTGGCAGTTTGTCTAACTTTGCATAAAGCAATAATCTTATGCTCTGTTTATATACCACCAGATATGATTGTGACACCGGAAAATCTTGATGCCCTTCATAATCAGTTGCCATCCCCATACATCCTTATGGGTGATTTTAATGGTCATAATCCTCTGTGGGGAGGAATTTGCTCAAATGCAAAAGGCAAGATGCTGGTGGATTTTATTGCTAAAAATTATGTCTTTGGAACAATGGGTCTCACACATACCTCCACCCAGGACATGGAACCTATACCGCAGTTGGCCTATCTATATGTGATCCTGAGCTGGTGCTGGAATTCTCGTGGTGGGTCTTGGAGGATCTTTGTGGAAGTGACCACTTTCCACTAATATTGACGTCTACAGAAGTGGATGTGCAATCAAGAACTCTGCGATAGCAACTCAAAAAAGCAAACTGGCTTTCCTTTGTTTCTCTGTGCAAAGAGATATTCAGCCAAAAACCTCAACCACACTGTCACTCTGTTCAGAGCTTTGCTCAAACCTTAATTACAATTGCAAATAAGCCTGCTCCAAAACCATCAGCAAAGCCACATCGTAGGTCCAACTCATGGTTCAATGATGACTGCAAAAAGACCATTGAGGCAAGGAAAAAAGCAGAGAGGGTTTTCATTAAACATCCAACAACAGAAAACCTGACCAGATTAAAATCTTATCGAGCTAAAGCACGCAGGATCATCAATGAAGCAAAGAGACAGAGTTGGAGGGAATTTGTATCAAGCCTCACATCCAACACATGTACCAAAAAGATCTGGGATTTAATTAGAAAGATGAAGGGTACGGAGAATGGACTTCAAATGCAGCATATTAACCATCAGGGTAATCTGCTGACGACAAAATATGAAATAGCTGATCAACTAGCAAAATTGAGAAGAATTCATCTATTGGAAACTATCATCCTGAGTTCCAAATCATACAAGCACAAGAAGAACAAAAAGAAATAAACTTTTCTACAGATAACTCAAAACCATACAACCAAGATTTCACTATGGTAAGAACTTTTGTTTTCAATAAGGAACTCTCATGACACTGCTGTGGGGCCAGATAAAATTCATCAGTTTTTAAAACACTTACCCTCAGTGCACTATCCATTCTGTTGATGGTTTTCAATAGCATCTGGAAGTCAGGCAATATTCCTGAAAGCTGGAAAGAAGCAGTAGTAATACCTGTTCCAAAACCTGGGAAAGATCATACTGATACCAACAACTACCGTCCAATAGCTCTGACAAGTTGCCCCTGTAAAAAACCATGGAAAGAATGGTAAAAAATCGCCTTGTGTGGATACTGGAGTCTGAAAGCCTTTTAACTGATTACCAGTGTGGCTTCAGACGTGGTAAAAGCACTTCAGACCACCTTATCAGATTAGAGGCCTATATATGTGATTGTTTTATTAGAAAAGAACATGTAGTTTCTGTATTTTTTGATTTAGAAAAAGCATATGACACAACATGGAAATATGGTATTTTAAGAGACCTACATGGCATGGGTTTTAGGGGACATTTGCCCCTTTTCATTTCAAACTTTTTGTCCAATAGACACTTCAGAGCCCGAGTAGGAGACACCCTTTCAGATCCCCATGTGCAAGAAGAGGGAGTTCCCCAGGGAAGCATCCTCTGGGTTTCTCTTTTTAGCATTAAGATTAAAAGTGTAGTTGGTGATCTTAGACCAAATACCTTTTGTAGTCTTTACGTAGATGACCTCTTTGTTCGCTATGGGGGAAAGACATGAGCACAGTCGAAAAGCAACTACAGCTGTGCATAAACAAGATTAATAGGTAGTCAGTCAGTAATGGTTTTAAATTTTCAAAAACAAAACCTGTCTGCATGCACTTTTGCCTGCTGCAGTCTCTTCACCTGGACCCTGAGCTTTTCATAGATGGAGAAGCTGTCAAGGTGGTAAAAGAAAATAAATTCCTTGGACTTATTTTTGATAATAAGCTGTCTTTTATTCCACATATAAAATTTCTACGAATCAGATGTTTTAAAGCCCTTGATATTATTAAAGTTTTTGCTAAAACTAAATGGGGTGCGGACTCTACTGTGCTGCCGCATCTCTACAGAGCACTTGTAAGATCTCGGTTAGAGTATGGGAGCATTGTTTGTGGATCAGCAAGGAAATCATACATCAGGACGCTGGAAACCCTCCATCATCAGGGGCTAAGGCTTGCCTTGGGGGGCTTTCAGAACCTCTCCTGTTAAAAGTTTGCATGTTGAAGCAAACGAGCCTTCATTTCAAAACAGGTGCCTGAAATTGGCTGTCCAGTATATGGTTAAACTCAAAGCAGACCATAGAAATCCAGCCTACTCTGCAGTTTTTCCACCCTCAATTTTTGCAGATGTATAAGGTCAGACCTAAGAGCTTCACTCCTTTTGGACTCCGTATAGAACCTCACCTGGTAAAATTAAACCCTGATACGAGCAACGTAACAGACACAGTTTTGTCCCGTTCCACCATGGTGTTTGTGGAAACCCAATACCATTCTGGATCTGAGCCAAAACAAAAAGAAAAACACTCACCCAAAAGTGTACCAGCAGCAGATCGTAGACATAAAATGCCGTTTTTCTCACCATATTTCCATATTCTCGGATGGATCTAAAGTAGATGGCTCAGTCTCTGCTGCATTTGTCACTGGGCACAATCAGCATGGTTTGTGGATTCCCAAACAATGTTCAATTTTTACAGCAGAGGCTCATGCTTTGCTTCTATCATTGGAACACATTGAGAGAACCAAGCAACAGAGCTCCTTAATTTTTACTGACTCCAGATCCTGTCTTCAGGCGCTGGGGTTTTTAAAGACTGATCACCCCATTATTGTCCAGATTTTAGAGAAACTAGGTTTTTTTCCAGAAACATAAAGTTAATATCATCTTCTGTTGGATCCCCAGCCGTGCTGGCCTGTCAGGTAACGAGAAGGCAGACAATGCTGCCAAGAGAGCCCTTACCCAATAAGTCACTCAATGCCAGATCCCAGCCTCACACCTCAGGCCTCTAATAACCTCCTATATTTTAAAGAAGTGGCATACTAAATGGGACACATGTACTGCAAATAAACTGCATGATATTAAACCTGCCATAAGCCATAGACACGTGTATCACTTTCAGAACCGACATGATGAGGTAGTGTACACTAGATGCCGTATTGGCCACTCAAGGCTCACGCACAGCTTTTTATTAAAAGGTGAAGCACCTTAATTATACTGCTGCCAAAACCAGGTAAGCCCTCTAATAAATGTGAAAATATGAGACCAATAAGCCTATTAAACGCCGACCTTAAGATAATCTGTAAAATTTTAGCAAGACGAATACAAGAAATTTTACCAAATATTATTAATCGAGATCAGAATGGCTTTATAAAGGGAAGACAAGGCTTCCATAATGTAAGAAGACTATTTAATATTATTTATTTTAATAAAGAAGCACCGGATACAGCTCTCCTATCATTGGACGCCGAAAAGGCCTTTGATAGAGTTGAATGGCCCTTTCTTTTTGAAGTCCTACAAAGGTTTGGACTTGGAAATAATTTCATAAAATGGGTTCAAATAATATACAATAATGCTACAGCAGAAATCCTAACAAATAACAATATTTCAAAACCAATAAAAATCAATAGAGGATGTCGACAAGGCTGTCCACTTTCACCTTTACTGTTTACTATGGCAATTGAACCTTTAGCGATAGCGATACGTTTACATTCACAAATATATGGAATTAAAGTTGGACCAACAGAACATAAAATCTCCCTGTACGCCGATGATATAATTTTGTTTATGTCGAATCTAAAAAAATCAATTCCAACCTTGTTGAATTTAATAAAGAATTTTGGGGAAATATCAGGATATAAAATAAATAAAACTAAATCTTCAATATTAATGCTAAATGAGACCCAGAGAAATTACCCAGCCCCTGAGGTAAATCAATTCAATGTTGTAAATCAGTTTAAATATTTAGGAATCCATATTACGCCTAAGCTAGAATCAGTCGCCAGTGTCAACTATGAAGCCTTAATGTCAGATATCAATGAGTTAACTCAGAGATGGATGTCACTACCAATGTCGATGATCGGGAGAATCAATATACTTAAAAGTAATATTTTACCTAAAATACTTTATTTATTTCAATACATTCCCTTATCACCACCTTTAGATCTATTCTCAAGAATAAAAAAAAAGTTAGTGGAATTTATATGGAACAACAGGAGGGCTAGATTACGTCTGTCTTTATTATATTTACCATTTGATCGTGGAGGTCTGAAATGTCCCAATTTTATGTTGTATTATTGGTCGGCACAACTGAGGTCTATGACATATTATTTTTCATCAAATGATCTCTCTCACTGGACTGAAATGGAATCATACAATTTACCTTTACCTCTTCCCATATTCATATACTCAGATTCGGCAAAAAAATTACAAAAACAAGTTAAAAATCCATTTGTAAAGCATATGATCAAAATATGGTGTGAAGCTAAAAACTATTTAAAAGAACCACAGTTATTGTCACAATTTAGTCCAATATGGGGTAATCAATATTTTAAACCAGGGAGAGCGGACGCTGTATTTAAAGTATGGAATTTAAAAGGGATACAAAAGATTCAGGATTTATATTTGCCATGTGCAGACAACATAATGTCTTTTGAAGAGCTGAGGATCAAATTTAATCTCAATAGAACACATTTTTTTAAATATCTTCAACTTAGAAACTTTATTCGATCAAATCAAAATAAAGCTCTCACTCGACCTATTTATTCATCCTTGGAAAAAATGATGATGAAAGATAGTAAAAGAGAGGGTATTATTTCAGAGTTTTATAACTCATTGACACTATCTTCAAGTGAAAATTCACTGAAAAGATTAAACTACTGGAAAGAAGATCTGCAAATTGAAATTTCAGAGGAACAATGGGAATTGGCTTGTACAGAAGCTCAAACCAAATCAATAAATGCACGCCTTAAATTGATACATTTCAAATGGTTAATGCGGATGTATGTTACACCGGAGGAGTTAAATAGATATAACAAAAATATACCAGATACATGCACAAAATGCATGGAAAGTAAAGGAACCCTATTTCATTGTTTATGGGAATGTAGATTAATAAGAATGTTTTGGGAAGAGGTGAGGGTAACAATTGAAAAAATAATCTCAAAACAAATCATATTGAATCCTAAACTGTTTTTGTTGGGTCTGTACCCAGAAAAGCATAATTTTAATAAAAGTGAAAGAACATTCATAGACCTCAGTTTGCTTAATGCCAAAAAATGTATTGCACTATTATGGAAAAAGACTCATAGACCAGATGTGACTCAGTGGTTAAGACAGATGTTAACAAACCTTCCATTAGAAAGAATAACATATATACTGAAATCAAAGGAAATTGTGTTTGAGAATATATGGAGACCTTTTATTGATTATGTAAAAAATTTAAACATAACTCTTGAAGAAGAAGGTGAATGATGTGTGTGGACCTTGTAAATTCCAAACTGGTGAACATAATATGTATACTTATGTGTTGGATTGTCTAGACTAAACAGAGGAGCATTGTTGAAGACTTGATTTTGTTGGTGGTTGTTGGTGTTTTTAGTGCATTTTTTTTTTTTTGTAGTACTTTAGTGTTAGTGTTTGATTGTTTCTATCATGTTTGTTTAAAAAAAAAAAAAGTTCAATAAAGATATTGTGGAAAAAAAAAGGTGAAGCACCACCATCTTGTCAGTTTTGTGGAGTTTTTTTTTTTTTTAATCAATAAAGCACGTTTTACTTGACTGTCCTGCTCTCATGACAGCAAGACAACGTTTTTATACTCAAAAGTCACTGAAGGATATTTTTAATAAGGCACCACCAAAGAAAGTTTTAAGGTTTTTAGCACGTGCATCTGAAGCATCTTATTTAATTTTTCTATTTTATTGTATCCACATATGTATCTCACTGTATTTATTTATTCTTTCATTCATCATACTGTCTATATAGTTTTTAACTCAATTTTCTTATTAGTTCTAATTTTGCATTAAATAGCCATAGATGCTGACATGGCACTAAACAAGAACACTCACTCACTCACTCACCCATTGTCCCCTGGGTAGAGAAGTCAAACACCATGCCCCCCCCCCCCCCCCATCCTTGAGGCTTGAGTTTGGGTCCATAGCGGCTGTAGCGGGGGGGTCCGCCAATCCAGTTGAACCGCCTTGTTGGCGGAGTGTACAGGAGGGCACGTCAGTCTGTGGAAGGAAAAAGGGACGGGGAGAAAATGCATCAACTTCACGTGTGCAGGTCCCTGCTGAGGGATCACCAAATTGTGGAGCCACCCACGGTGGGCGTCCGTGCCAGGGAGCTTGAGCCAACACCACCTGCTTGTCTGACAACCCAAAAGTGGGCTTCAGCCTGTCAATGCAGACAGTCTTCCTACGTCACCCCCCCCCCCCCCCAATCAAACACAAAAGGCTTCGCTCCAGGTTCCAACACCCTGAACGGTCCATCGTATGGTGGGCGCAGCGGGGTCCAGTGTGCATCATGCCTGACAAAAACAAAACTGGCCTTCTGCAAGCTTTTTGGGATGAATGTGCGGGTAAAATAATGGTGGGCCAGGCCCGGTACACTCGCAGCCTCCATACTGTGTAAAAATTGCGTGGGCGGATCAGCCTCGAGCGTGGGGTTTTCCGGTAAAAACGCCACGGGGATCCGCAGCGGCTGAGAAAAAAATGAATTCTGCCAGGGAGGCTGCCAAATTCTCCTTAGATGTGGAGCGCAACCCTGAAAGAACCCAGGGCAGGTGGTCGACCCAATTTGTGTCCGTGAGCGAATCTCTGAGCACTGCTTTAAGTGACCTATGAAAATGCTTGCATAACCTGTTAGCCTGGGGGTTGTATGTGGTAGTGTGGTGAATTTTGACCCCCAGGCTCTGAGCCATCTCGGGCCAGAGTTCTGAAATGAATTGTGGACCCTGGATGTGATATCCAATGGAGATTCGAAACGTACAACCCAAGCCAACAAAGCGTGCACCACTTCCGTGGATGTAGAAGAAGCCAGCGGGACCACTTCAGGCCAGCGCGTGGTGCGGTCCACGACTGTCAAAAGGTGTGTGAAACCTTGCAACGGTGGAAGGGGGCCCACCAAATCCATGTGGACGTGGTCGAACCTCCTAGCCGGGATTTGGAGCGGCTTGAGGGGAGCTCTGGTGTGCTTGTGCACTTTGGCCAGTTGGCACAAGATGCAAGCTGCAGCCCACTCTTTCACGTCTTTGTGCAAGTGCAACCAGATGATGTTCGCCCCCACTAGCTTCACTGAAGCGCGCACTTCGGGGTGCGAAAGGGATCGGACCAACTCGAACACACGACGGTGCCAAGAGCTCGGAACCAAGACGTCGCAGAGCAAGGGAAGGCACCCTTCTTCCACCACCCTGCTCTCCAGCCTTAACCCCGTTGGCACAGAATGGAGCGTGCAAATGTCCACGTCCCCGGCTTGCTCCACAGCCATGGCGAGGAAATCTATTCCCACGTAAACTGGGGTGATTAACACACATGACAGGCAATCAGCTGCTGGCCCTACCACAGTTTGGAAACCTTGGGCATGGCGTATGTCAGCGACTTTTGGTCTACAAACATGGTGAACTCGCGCCCCTCCAGCCAGAACTGGAAATGGCATGTCGCCAGGTGGAGAGCCAGCAATTCTCTATCGAATATGCCGCATTTGCTTTCATTGTCGCACAAAGTTCTGCTGAAAAATGCGAGCAGCTGCCACAAACCTGAGACGCACTGCTCCACCACTGCCCCTATTACAACATCCAATGCGTTGGTGGTGAGTGTTCTCCGTGCAGACAGATCCAGGTGGGCTAGCAAGGTGGCATCTGCCAGCGCTGTTTTGCCGTTTGTAAAAGCTTGGTCTCGCTCGGGAGTCCAGTCGATGTTTTTCGCAGGCTTCTTTTTTTTTTTTAAGCGTGGCATACAACTTCTGCATCAGCCGGGCTGCTCGGGGATGGAAACGGTTGTAAAAATTAACCATTCCCAAAAACTCCCATAATGCTCTCACAGTCTGCGGACATGAAAAATCCGACACTGCGCGCACCTTGTCCGGTAACAGGATTCTGCCCTCCTGCGAAATGCAGTAACCCAAAAAGTCAGTCACTGGCACTTTGCTGGGTTAACTATCAACCCATGCGCTTCCAACCTCTGCATCAATCATCCTCTGGAAGTTCTGCGCCATGCCTTTTAATCCGAATGGCATGCGTAAAAACTTGAAAAGGCCAAAAAGAGTTATCACTGTTTATGGAACGTCTTCCGTGCACACCGATCTGCTGGATTTAACACCTCCGAACATCACCACTTAGTTCCTTCTCATGGCTGTCTTTTAAAAAAATGGCCATCACACTCCAATTTATCACATCCTTTTTCCATGTAAATTAGAAACATTCTTTTGTAAATGTGAGGATTTTTCTCATAAATTTGCAGGGTTTTTCTGCAGAGTTAGCCATTTTACTCAGAAATGTGCAGCTTCTTAGTTGAAAATTTGCAGCTTTTTCATTATTCATAATTTTGCAGCTTTTTCCTAGAACTTTTCTTACTCTTGAATTTGCAGTTTAAAAAAAAAAGCTTAAACTTGCAGCATTTTACTCAAATCTTATATCTGCAGTGTTTTAGGTTGTAAACAGTTGGAAATTTACACCGTCTTTTTGCTAAAGTTGCAGCTTCTTACCCATAAAATTCCACTTTTTTTGGTCAGAAATTGGCAGCTTTTAACTGAGACTAATGTCCCTTTTTTTGTGTCAGGTCAGGCATTGGCTTGTTTGCTACCGGATAACCATGAAAACCGATCCTACCTGTCTCATAGGTTGGGCCGTTGGTGACTCAACTAGCATCACCGCCCTTCCAAGGGCATGGAGGGTGAAACAGGGCATCCTGGCAGAACTAAGAACAATATCTGCCACAGGTCTGTGGTGGACCACTCCCAGTTACACAGGGTGAGAGTGGACATCCGGGCAGATAAACACATCTGTCGCAAGGTCTGTGGTGGACTGTGCCAGTCGGTGCATTGTGACATGCACTTCACAAAGAGCAGAGATCAACAAACCTATCATCTGGTCAGTCACTGCAACAGATACTGGAGTCAGTTTGTCTTGGCTTGTCCTTGCCACTGATAATACCTTTATCTGCCAGGAATGTGCTGCTAGTCCAGCAAAAGGTAGCAGTACTCAGTTACTTTGCAGTTTCATGAAATGGTCAATCAGAAAGCAACTCATACCGGCTCGGACGTCGCCTGGGCTTACAAGGTCCCCGCTGATCTGTTCACACTCCGACAGGCAGCAAAAAGTAAGCTAGGAGCAGGAAGACAAAAGAAGAGGAAAACGGCAGCATTGTGTGTAGCAGAATGGAATGTATGCCCTTTGTTGGACAGAACAACATCACAGCACCCAGAAAGACAGACCGCGCTTGTGGCCCTGGAAATGAACAGGTACAATGTAGACATAGCTGCACTTAGTGAAACAAGATCGCCTGGATATGACAGTTTGGAAGACCATGGGTACACCTTCTTTTGGAGTGGGAGATCAACTCAAGAAAGGAGAGAAGCAGGAGTGGGCTTTGCAGTTAGAAAGGATATAGCAGCAATGCTTGATGAGGAACCAGTGCCAATCAATGACAGGATAATGACTGAGACTTCCACTACAGTGGAAGATGTATGCCACACTCATCAGTGTATATGCCCCAACAATGACCAACACAGAGGAGGTGAAGGAAGAGTTCTACAGTAATTTATGCGAGACTATCAGGCGTGTACCGACTGATGACAGGCTGATACTCAGAGATTATAATGCCAGAGTTAGTTCGGACACTGAGAAATGGAATGGAGTGCTAGGCAGTCGTGGAGTAGGTAAGTGCAATGCTAATGGAGAACTTCTACTTGCACTATGTTCAGAGTACAACCTTGTGATAACCAACACTCTATTTAAGCACAAGGACACACACAAGAAGGCATGGATGCACTCAAGATCCAAGCACTGGCACTTATTAGACTACATCATAGTCAGGCAGAGAGACAGAAGGGATGTATTGGACACCAGCGCAATGAGAGGTGCGGACTGTGGCACTGATCATGTTATGCTGAGATCTAGATGAAGGATTTGGAGACGAAAACAGTACTGCAGGACGGTGCGAAGCCACCACGGAAGCTAAACACTAGTGCACTGAAAGGCCAAAAGAAGCAGGAAGAACTTACACAGGAACTGGATGAAAACTTGAAAGACTGGGACAGCAACAACTCAGAGAATGACATAGAAGAGAAATGGGCAACACTGAAGGATATGGTGTATCAGACTGCAAGTGATGCATTAGGCTACCCTGAGAGGAAACATCAAGATTGGTTTGATGAACATGATGAACACCTGAAGAAACTACTGGAAGCGAGGAATACAGCTAGGCAGGAAAACCTACAGTGTAACACAAGGCCGAAGAAGAAGAAATACTCAAAGGCTCAGAGTGAGCTACAGAAGTACACCAGAGAGATGAAGTCCAACTGGTGGGATGAAAAAGCGGAGAAACTTCAAACTGCAGCAGACAGGAAGGACATGAAAACATTCTTCAAGGTTTGAGAGAAATCTACGGCCCTAAACCAAGAGGATTGATCCAACTAAAGGCTATAGGTGGTGAAATGATGATAGAATGCACATATAAACATGGCATACGAAAGGTATGATACTTATCAAATATAATACATCAATAATAATGTAGATAATATGGGATTTTTCTATCAGTATGGATTACTTGGGTTGTTACTGATATCTGGTGAAAATCTCAGGTCAACGGCTCCATCAGAAATATTTTGAAGAGAAAAATGTTGACTTGTTTAATGCTTATTTTCCCCACTGTGTATCACGATATATATTTTCTGTAAATTCTTAAGTTTATATATAATAATTACATAAAAAGACCATTTCTTTTTTAAATTTTCAATTACATACTGAAAAAAATCAATTATATACATTCATTTAACATTAATTTTATGCAGACTTGTCCCGTTTTTATAAAATTGTATTTTTAATGTGCATTTGAGACTTATATTTCAGATTGGCTATCATCTGAAAATCAAAGGCGCAAATGGTAATGTAATAAAATTCAAGTGATGATTTCAACTTTATTCATTTTCGCTACTGGACTATTTAAAATGATTAGAAATCAAGTAAGTTACAAGAGACAGTTTACTCTTCCAACACATTTTAATTTGTTATATATTTTGAATGTGTGTGCCGCTACCATGCACTTTTGCAGCTTTAATATAATTTTTCAGACAAAACTAAGAAATTCAGCAGTAATTTAAAGCAAAGAAAGGATGGTCTGACATACCTGCCAACTACTCAGGTTTTGCCGTAATGTTTCCGGTTTTCAAGACCCCATTCCGGGTTACGGCTTTATTAATGAAAATTACGGTTTTTCACTAAAAATTCAGTCAAAAATTTTCAATCGTAAAAAAAAAACACGAAAGCAATTCCAAACACAAGATCGCTAGGAATCGTATCTAAATTTAGAACAAAGGCAATCAACACTGCTTCCTGTAGGTGTATTGCGCATGTGCGAGAGGTCTGAGCCTAAGGTGCGCCCTTTCAGCCAGAACTGGAAGTGGCGTCTCTGTCGAACACGCTGTATTTACGCTCACTGTAGTGCAAAAATCTGCTAAAAAGGTGAGCGGCTGCCAAGAACCGGTGACGCATTGCTCCACAACGGCCGCTATGCTCATGTCCGAGACGTCGGTAGTGAGCGCTGTCTGAGCCACCGGGTCTGGGTGCACCAGTAGTGCAGCGTTCGCCAGAGCTGTTTTAACCGCAGAACGCCTGCTCCCGCTCAGGAGTCCAGTCGACTCTGTCCGCCGGTTTCCGTTTCTTGAGTGCGGCGTACAACAGCTGTATGAGCTGGGCTGCGTGGGGGAGGAAACGGTTATAAAAGTTAACCATCCCCCAAAAACTCCTGCAGTGCCCTGACATTGATGTTGAGGAGAAAAAAATAGCAAAACAATTTAGTTACATTACTTTTATGATTCCAAACAGTTTGAAATTGACAGTGCACAGTGGACATTGGCTCATAACTTTTGAATATTTCTAAGACTTGGCTACATCAGTGATTGTGCAAAATGAACTGCTCAAGACTCAGTGGAGATTGAAACTGGTGATCTGAAATGAATGCTGGAATTATAAAAAGTAATGGTATGTTGGAATTTTATTTCTATTATGGAATAGATAAAATTAACTGATTTTGATTTGATCAGGTGTTAAAGCATGTGATGGATAATGCTTGTTGGAATATTTTAGGAATGCTATCTTCTTGGAACATAAGTCAATATTATACAGTAATAAAGTGGCATTTAGCTGTTTGTTTTATGTCATTTAAGCACAGTTCTGGTACTTAAAAATCATAAAAACCCAGGAGCTTCGGGGGGCTTTGCCCTCCTTGCCCCCACCCCGGAGCTCTGCCCCGGACCCCCAACATTTGAACTTGGGGAAACTAGTGGCTGCCCCGGCCTTGGATGCGCTCTGCAGAGCGTGCCCAAATGCCAAGTCACGTTTCGTTACCTTGTATTCATACATGTGTAATGACAATAAAGTTGAATCTCATCTCATCTCACATCCCTGGAGCCATTGTTTCCATTTGGAATTGCGAAGGAATTAGGTCAGCATTGTATATGTTTTCATCATGGAATCTGCCAGAGAAAAATCGCAAATGTGTGAAAACCAAACGAAAATTACTTTTCAAGAGGAATACTCCAAAGCATTTCCAGGAATTGTTATTTACTCAAGAAAGGGTGAAAATTACCCCAACTGCACTTTGTGTAGACAAGATTTTTCGATCAGACATGGAGGAATCGGCAATGTGAAAGACCACGTGAGAACGAAAAAACACAAGACGAATGCCAATGCCAGTGACACCAGCGGCAAACTTTCTACGTTCTTCGTTAGAAAAATAGAAACATGATTACTGAAGAAATATGAGGTTGTTAGCCACATTTTAACTTGATTTAATGCTAATATTTGTTTGCCGTCGGGGGGCTTCGCACCCTTGAACCCCCCACCAGGACTTTGTCCTGGACCTACCGGGGCCTGCGGCCCCTGGACCCCGGCTAGCTACTAGGCTTTTCAGGTTTTAAAAGTTGGCAGGTATGGTCTGATAAAAATATTTCCTTTAAATGCGAACTTGGCATCATCATTTAGCATTTGCTGTTTGATAATGATAAGAGTGAAATGGTGTTAGCGTTACTTACCTCCAATTAAAACAGGGTTAGCAGACTATCCTCTCTGATGCAGCATGGTAGGAAATGGTCCCACATCCCTGAAAAATAGAAGTAGCAGCTACTTGACCAAATCATGAGTTTGGAGTTAGCTGCTGTGCTGACCACCGGAATGAAAGCTAGCGATCCATCAACAGCTGTTCCGCTGCACACACTGCTAGGGTGAGGCAGATCGCTGACAACTAATGTGTGAGGATCTTTGCTGAAGAAATGGGATGTGTATTTTAAATCCCGATATAAATGATAGTTTTAAATAAAACAATAGACATTTTTATCTTTTCTGATATATATCATCATATCGAACAGCCCTATGAGAGAGTTTAAAATTTTTGTATTGAATTCACAATATTGAAAATATTAGGTGCATTAGTACAGAAACTGTCACAGTTAAAGCAAAAGGAAGCATAAAGGAGACGGTCTCTTGTTTTCCACTAGCCCAGCACACCTCGGTACGGCTCGGAATGCTTCTGTCTCCATTAGCACGGTGTTGTGCTTGTGCTGTGATGGTTTGTATTAGGAGGTTTTAGAAGCGGGGCGGCGGCAGATTCTCAGCGAGGCGGGGCCACACTCCTGTGACGTTACGCACCCGACTGAGTCCTTATTTACATGAGACAAAAAATGGAGGATCCAAGGATTATTGCCTTGCTCGCTCTGTGGTTTTATCTCACAATTAATTTTATCTCATAATTAAGCTGCAACAACACAAGTCACTTTTGTTTTGAATTAACTGCCAAATGACCTAGAAATAATGAGCTGAAACTTGTTTTTATTCGTATTAAATAATGAGACGGTGGCACACTGGCCAACACCAAATTGTATTATTTTTTACATCCTAGGGCATTTTGGATGTACTGAATAAAAAAAATTCATGTTTTTCACCTTCAGGTCAACGTTTGAAACAACAGTATCATTATTTATCGTTTAGATGATGCTACACTCCTTCTAAAGTATTGTAAATCTCTGAATTTGGAATGCCGATAGAACATTCAATTTACATATACTTGTACCTACTTTGACTTGGTGCTAATTTTTTATGATATTTCAATAAAAAGAACAGAAAGCTTACAAAAAGATTGCTTTTTTGGTCTAGTTAAAAATTACATTACCTTTACAATAGTTGACCCGTGACAGGAAGATCAGCATCATTTTGATCAGACTAGGCAATGGAATTTCTATGTAATTATACTGTTTTATAATTCAGTGTTATAACAGACAAACCACACTTTCCAAAACAATTCCATTTTATTATATACAAAATATTAAAATAAAAAAAAACTTTGCAACACAACATGAAGGTTAATCGACATTTTATACACGCCGACCACTGAGTGCCTCTACACCAGCTTCCCAAACTGGGTCACGAAGACTTGGTTAAATAAAGCCGTCTCTGAAAGCTGTGGGTCAGGAAGGCTCGGTTGAATAATCCGGACGGGCTGTCGCGGCGGACGTGTGGGATGATTCTACAAGGAAAATGCACACAATAAAATACAGCACGAAAGTGCAATATATACAGAAAAAACAATAGTTTTTAACAAGATTACATAAGCTTATTTCAGCGTATTGTTCACATGAATAATTAAAATAAAAGCTTTAGTCCGCAGTGTGCTGCAATAAAGCAGCGATCCATCCACAAATGAACAGCTTTTTTATTGCATAAATAAACTGAGCGTGTTACCGAATATATTTGCGAAAAAACGCACAATAAAAAAAATTAAAACTCACCGTTAAAGGACTCCGATGTCGAGACCTCTCGGTATATTTTTTCATTCTGGGCGGCTCCGTCTAACTCGCGCTGGATACGCTCGTCTGACAATGCAGTGAGCAGACACTGCACCTCCTTATTGGTCCATGGAACACCCTTATTATAACTCTGTGGACATGTTATCTATGTTTTAGAATACCATGGACATAACATCTAGTCATTGCCTAGGAGAGGATTTTTGTTGTTCACCAGTAACTGATACTTCACACTGCATTCACACTGATATCACGACTGACATACACACACTGGTCTCTCTCTTGCTTTGTTAATGTGGGGATCTGTATCTTGTCTGCTAAGTGTGCAATTAGAGGTTTTTTTTCTATGTGATCACAATCTTGCTCACTTGAGCTCTATTTTGATAACTATGCTTTTTTCTCTCTGCCCAATGTGTCACCCCCCCCTCCCCCTCTTTACCCCCACTGTATGAGGCGCCTGTAAGTGGCTGCCGCGCCATTAGGGAGCGCTTAACACGAGCGCACCTTAGTGATAAGTAAAATTCCTTGTATGTGTAAGCATACTTGGCAATAAAGTTGATTCTGATTCTGATCTCTTTGAATGTTGCAGGAGCTGGTTGGTGAGAACTTTTTGCTGGTTGCTGTTGGTGGTTTGGCTCCTGTTCTGCTCCGCGTGAAGGAAAAGCTGATGTAACTCTATGCAGACCTGCCCTTGATGGTTTATGCTGAGTGCTGGAGGATGAAGCACTGACGTGGAAGTTCTGAGTCTGAGAGGACTTTTATGGGGCCTTCATAGTAACTGAATTAGCCTCATTCTTCTAGGTCTGACCATCAGCAGCCACGTCACTACATCTGGAGGAAGTAATCAAACTGTAAAAATGTTTTCAGTTTGGCATCTGAGAGAATCGGTCAGAAAGCGACTTGCTGCTGATGCTGAAGAAATAACAGCAAAGTTCAAAGAAACCATGGACCAGAACGAGGAGGAGATTGACCATCAGAACAGAGTGCCGCTAGCTCTTACCATCAGGAGCCACGTCACAACATCCGAGGGAAATAATCAATCCGTAAAGATGTTTTTAGTTCAGTGTCTGAGAAGGTTGGCCAGAGAGCGACTGGCTGCTGCTGCTGCTGAAATAATAACAGAGTTCGAACAAATCATTGACCAGTACGAGGAAGAGATTGACCGTCAGAGGAGACTGCTGAGTATCTGCTGGTGCCCCCAGATAAAGACACACAGAATAGGTATGTGGAACTAATATAGAGGGCATGCACATGATGTCACAGTCCAGGAAATTATGGTATTTTCTCAGCACTGGGTGGCAAATTGAATGTGTACCACCGTTGGTTTGAATCATTTGAATGCAGCTAAAAACACCTAAAATGAGCACGGGCTGGTTTAATCAACTTTTGAGGCAACATGTTTGAAATCTTGTGTATGCTGCAATTTTTTAAATTTTGGATATATTTTTTTTAAATCATTTTTTACAGTGTAAGGCCACCCAGAAAGTCCGATTTTGTTAGTTAGTGGCCAACAGTGCGTTAGCCCAGCTTAACGTAGCTTCCCGGCACAGTCGGTAGTGGGACCTGAGGAGATGGCTCAACTGTGAGCACTCCAAGGGAGCACCCCAAGTGGACCTCGGGATCCAGTATGTACATATACAAGTACATTCTCAATCCAGTGATTTGTAAATGCAAAGAAGGAGAACAGTGTAAGGTCCTCCAGAAAGTCCGGTTTTGTTTGTTAGCGGCTAACCATGCGTTAGCCTAACTTAGCCCAGCTTCCTGGCACAGTCGGTAACACCGACCTGAGGAGACTTTCTTGCCTTTTAATTCCTTCAAAGCACATCTAAAATGAGGAAGAGCTGTTCTGCAATTGACTGTTCAAATAGATTCTGTAAGAAGTCTGAGCTGTACTTTTACAGACTGCCGAAAACTAAAGAAAGGTGAAGCAAATGGGTTGCTGCAGTCGGCAGAGCAACTGGAATCTATGCACCGAAACATGGCTTTGTTCTTCTCATTTTGTCACAGATATGTTGGATTTGTTTACTGTAATGAGGATGGTGATTTATTAGCTTATTAAAGCCATTCACTGGCTGTGTTTTACCTGCACAATTAATGAGTAACTGTTAGATGTGGGGAAAAACGTGACATGATAGCTAGCTAATGCTAGGTTTGCTTACGGTAGCAACATTTAAAAAAAACAAAAACAAAAAAAAAAAGCCATAATAGTAATGACGTATGTAACCCTGTGACACTTCGTTGTCTCGCCAAATTTTGTAACAATATGTACCACACAGTGACACAGTATACAATATATACCTGTGCTACACAGGGGGTAATACAGGGTTTGGGTAACACCCACTAACACCTGCGCTCGCCAGATTTTTGAGTGTAACCCTTACCAACACCTACTCACCGTAGGTGTAGTACCCTTTTTGGTAGTGGTGTGTTATGGCAATGTATTTACCTTAACTTTACTACCTGAGAGAAAAGGGATAATTGGGCCAGGTCAGACCGACTCTGGGTTCGTAGGAGCCTGGGAGGTGCAACAACAGATGACACACACAGTGTATGGAACTTGCAACTGTGTATATTATTTACAAAGATGTACACATAAATAAATACACAGTGCGATAAAATAAAAAAAAAATCCATAAACTCCAAATTATATTTACAATATTCACAGTTCTGTTTTGGTCCTTTCCAGGTGACTAGTGGAGTCACCTTTAGCAGTTCATAGGGTTCGGGCTTTGGCTCGCTGTCCAGATCTGGAGATCCACACTCTGGTCAAACCAGTCCAAAGGAAAAAAACAGAAAAGAAAAGAACCTGACCTATAAAATAGGTCAGAACACAAAGAGCTTGGTCTATAATCTAAGTCAATTTCCCCAAATCAACAATGTGCATAAAACAAACATCTACCATTCAAACCCATCAACATGGTGCTATAATGATGAATAAAGTGCATTTGGAACACTTGACATCACAGGACATTTGTGCAGTGTGCTGCACCAAGCTAACATCACATCTAGCACAACAATTTATCACAATTTTGCACTTTAAACACACATAGACCACAGATATAACTTTGATCATCAAGTAGCAATTAATGGCAAGGGAACTGGGACCTTTGCTAACCGTTACAGCCTTGAAAAATAGCTTTTTCTGATGAAAAAACTAGCCAAATTTAGCATCGGCGGCTAGCGTTTTTAAGCTAGCGGTTAGCATCCACATATACAATGAATAAATAGCACTCACCATGCCAAGTGGCTCGTGCGTCAATGGGGTTCCCGCGCTCAACGGCGCCGACAGCCCCCGGATCCCAATCTTAAAATTTAATAGATGGGGCATTAGAATTTGGCAATACCGCAATGTCTCATTTCTCATTTTGGTTTAGGCTTACCAATTTCAAGGGTTTTATCCAGGTAAAGGCTGCTATTAGCACGCTAGCGTCGCCATATCACCAAGGACCGTCTCTCTCTCTGGTCTGTGTCTTTCGGCGTCTGGCGTGACTGAGCCAAAAATGCAAGTCATCCCAGACCCAGGGAGAGAGCGCTTAACCCATTGGCTGGCGTGACCCAGCAACGGCGTAGCCATTAGTTACTCGAAATATCAACACACAATACTAGGAACTTTATCAGAATAGAAAACGTTCCTAACTATTTGTGAATATACAGTATATTTATTTAAATATTCATATTTAAATCATTTACTCCCATTGTGAAATGAGTGTTTGTCTCTTCTAAAAGCGGTATCAATATTTATAATTTAATTCACGTTAAACTATCTACTCCCATTGTGAAATGAATGTCCCCCCCTTCTTAAAGCGGTATCGACATTCATATTTTTAATCACGTTTTTAACACTGGGTTACACTATAGTAATGACCGGAGAACTAGTATTCATGGGAATATTCTTATGATCTCACTCTGTTAAGGCTCTGGTAAAAGCCAGGTTTAATCCTTGAAACAGGGACTGGGCAACAGTTGGGAGAGGGTTTCCCAACTGACTATACTGTAGTCTTTCTGGCTGGGAGGTTGTCCTCTCGGAGTGTCTCACAGTCTGTGGAACTTCTTTTTCCGGTTCTTTTTTTTCCACAGGTTCATCACAGGTACTTTTATCAGGTGAGTTGGTTTCACTTTCAGTTCCATTCTCATTGTTTGATGGTTCCACATTTGTTTCAGTTTCCTCCAGGTTTCCATCATTCGGTAAGTTGTCGCATCTAGGTGAAGTGACATTTTCTATTTGGTTGTCATTCTCAGGTAAGTGAGTTTTAGCAGGAATGTCTTTTTTAAAGAATGTCTTTGGATGAGGAATTTCATAAACTCGAGTGAGCTTTATGGGCGTTTGGATTGGTTCTTCTCTGTATCAATAGAAATCTTCATTTTCCGGTTCTGAATTCTCACATTCCTCACTGTGTTCAGGTGATTGTCTTGTCTTAGGTTTGCGGATGCGTTTTGGTTGGACAGGTTTGTCTTCAACAGGGGCAAGAAAACCACAGGGAAGCAAGAGGTCGCGGTGAACGGTGCGAACAGGACCATCTTTTGTCTCAGGTCTTATAGTGTAAACAGGCAAGTTACCTTCTTGGCTCACCACAATGTGAATTTCAGCTTCCCACCTGTCTGCTAGGTTATGTTTGCCTCTGAGGCGGACTGCACGTACCAAAACTCTGTCGCTTGGTTCTAGTTTTGAGGGTTTCACTAGCATATCAAATCTTGTTTTGTTTCTTTCAGCCATCTTGTTAGCATTTTCTGTTGCTAGTTTGTAGCTTTCTTGTAGAGTTGTCTTCAGTTTTTTAATGTACGGGAATGTGACTTGAAACTTTTGTTGTGAAACGGGAGCCCAAATGCAAGGTCGATGGGCAGTCTGGGCTGACGACCAAACATCAACTCAAACGTGGCAAAACCAGTAGTGTCATTTTTTGTACAATTGTACGCATGTACAAGTGGTTTCACATAGTTGTGCCAATGAGTTTTGTTCTTTTCCTCCAGAGTACCCAGCATGCTCAATAACGTTCTATTGAAACGCTCTACCGAGTTACCTCTGGGGTGATAGGGTGTCGTCTGGATTTTGCGAATGCCCATGATTTTGCAAAGTTCTTTTATAATATGGGACTCAAAATCGGGACCCTGATCACTATGTAACCGTTCGGGTATCCCGTAGTGGACTATAAAGTTGTCCCAAAGTGCCTTTGCAACGGTCTGAGCTTTCTGATTGCTGGTAGGGATGGCTACAGCGTATTTCGTGAAATGATCAGTTAACACGAGCACATCCTTCGTGTTACTTTGATCGGGCTCAATGGATAGGAAATCCATACAGACAAGTTCAAGTGGTCGGGTAGACTTGATGTTGACAAGCGGAGCAGCTCATTCTGGAGCGGTTTTACGTCTTACGCAGTGATTATATGTCTTGATCTTCTTTTCAATATCCGCCACCATGCGAGGCCAATAGAACCTTGTTCTGGCGAGATCCAAAGTACACTCTGTGCCTAAATGGCCCATATCACAGTGGAGGCTTTGAAAGACTGAATCGCGGAGTTGTTCAGGTAAGACGAGCTGGTAAGTAGCATTTCCTCCGTCTTGACGAGTGCGGTAGAGGATGTTATTGCACATTTCAAGTCGACTGAGCTCTTGGAGTAACAAGTTGATGTCAGGAAGTTCAGTTCGTACAGTTGGTGGAACTTTTAGTCCAGTTTCAATTTGTGCAATCACTTCTCTTAAACAGGGGTCAGTTCTTTGTTCGTTTTTGATCTGTTCAGGAGTCATGTGAGGTACAACTGGAAGACCACCACAGCCATCTTCATCGGCATAGCCATCTGGAATGGCGGCTACAGAGAAGGCTAACGAGTGAACCAAAGGGGAAGGTGTTGTCTGCAGATCTACAGACAAGGTGTTTTTCACATATAGCAGACACTACCTCAGAACTTAAACTGCTTTCAGGAAGAGACAAGTGAGTTTGAGTGAACTGCTGTATGCGGTCGAGCTCCTTTTGGGACACTGCATCATCAAGTAACTCGCCATGTGGCTGTCTAGAGAGGCTATCTGCATCTGAGTTAAGCTTGCCTGCTCTGTATTGGAGCTTAAAGTTAAACGTCAACAGATCAGCTAGCCACCTATAACTCATGGCATCCATCTTAGCAGTAGTCAAAAGGTACGTCAGGGGGATACTGTCTGTCATAACAGTAAAATGATTGCCATATAAATAGTCTGCGAACTTCTCTGTTACTGCCCACTTTAGAGCCAAAAATTCCAATTTATGGGCGGGGTAACGGGACTCACTTCTAGACAACCCCCGGCTTGCATAAGCTATGACCCTAGTCTGGCCCTCCTGCTCTTGATAGAGGGCGGCGCCAAGCCCTGTAGTGCTGGTGTCAGTATGGAGTGTATATGGCAACTGATGGTCAGCGAAACCCAGGACAGGCGCAGTACTGAGCTTTTCAATGATGGTTTTGAATGCAAGATCACAGGGAGAAGTCCATCGCTCGCCAAACGGTGTCTTCAGGTCGTGGTACTGGGCAGGCTTAGCTTTGGGCTTTGTGCTTTTTCGCAAAGGAGGGTAGCATGCTGTTAAGTCAGTGAGGGGCTTAACGATGCTGGCATATTTCTTAATGAACCGCCTATAGTACCCTGAAAAGCCTAAGAACGAGCGGAGCTGGTTGAGATCACGGGGCACAGGCCAGGTACTTAAGGCTTTCACTTTTTTGGGGTCGGTCTCAACTCCTTTACTGGACACAATGTGACCGAGGTATCTAACAGAAGTTTGAAAAAATCTGCATTTCTCAGGGGAGAGTTTAAGCCCGTACTCTTTTAGGCGATTGAGAACTTTCATTAAGCGAGCCTCATGTTCTTTCGGCGTCTTGGAGAATACAATGATGTCATCGAGGAACACAATCACCTCATGCAGATTCATGTCGCCCATGCATTTCTCCATGAGGCGCTGGAACATGCTGGGGGCGTTTGTAATGCCTTGGGGCATTCTATTGAATTCCCAAAAGCCCATGGGACATACGAACGCCGTCTTTGGTTTGTCCAGCTCCTCTACCTCAATTTGGTAGTACCCCGACTTTAAATCGAGGACGGAGAACCACTGCGAACCGGTCAAGGTGGAAAACGTTTCCTCCAAGTTGGGGAGAGCGTAAGCATCTTTTACAGTCTGCATGTTAAGCTTCCTGTAATCAATACAAAGGTGGACATCGCCATTCTTCTTTCGGACCACTACAATAGGCGAAGAAAATGGAGAAGTGGACTCTCTTATCACGCCTGCTTGTTGGAGTTCTTTGAGATGCTTACAGACCGCTTCCAGGTCATTTGGATGTATGGGACATGCTCTGTGTTTGAACGGTGTTCCATCTGATAATTTGATTGTGTGTTTCACTTGATCCGTTTTGCCAAAGTCAAGATCGTTTTGTGCAAATACTTCGGGCATTTGACTGAGTCTTTCTCTTAGGCGCTCTTTCCATTCAGCGCTAATGGGGGAAGAGTCAAAGTAGAACTTCAGAGTGGACTTTGGTTCAGTTTTGGACTTTGTAACTTTCACGGAGTGTTCTTGCGATAGGACTCGTTGATATGCACACATTTCTCCAATGACACACTTCTGAGGGATTGTCACGTCATGTTCCGATTCATTGGTGAGTATAACTGGAACAAGATAAGGTGCTCTTTCAGGTAAGTCTATGAGACATAGTTTTACCAGGATACCACCAGGTAAGGCTGACATTAACGGGTGTTCTAACAACACAGATTTTTCACTGTTGCCAGCTGACACAGCTACAGCGCCATCTAGAACAACTGTTTGGCCTGCAGGAACTAACTGTGGCTCTTTGTTGCGCATGGTCACTAAACCAAGGCTAGTGTCTTTGGACTGTCTGTGCCGTAGCTCAAGGACTTTTAACACTGCCTTATAACCAAGTGACATGGTTGGCTTCAGTTCAGAACATGCATCAGAGTACAGCTCGTAAAGTACATCAAATGTGTTTGTCCCTATTAACACTAAGGACTGATCAGCTGCACGTATATCGGGAACCACTAAGGCAAGTGTTGGCACTTCGGCTTCAATACCAATAAAGTCTTTTGGGAAAGTGACATGCATTTCAATGTAGCCTAAGTAAGGTACACTCTGACCGTTAGCTCCCTCCACTTCTAACAGCTCAAAAAGTGGCTTAATCTCATGGTTGGATAAGTACTGTCTGTAATAGGACTCAGGGACAGTAGTCACCTGTATCTAAGAAACAGCTCACAGTACAGCCATTCACTTTCACTTGTGCTGTACTTTTTGTACCAATTAGACCATTAGGAAAGTTAAAGGGGTCTGTTTTGGAATGCGACTTCAGTTTAGCACCTGTCTTGAATGGAGCTTTTAGTTTGGGACGTGTCATCTCTGAACTAGCCTCTGTTTGTCCCGCAACAGGGGTAGACTTCAGTTGTGAAGAAAATGTGGGGTTCTGACTGTCCCAAATCTGTCTTTTTACTCTTAATTCTTTGCGTTTTGCAGCCACAAGCGCAGGGTTTGGCTCTGACTCACAAGTGGCTACAATATGACCATCTTCGCCACAGCGAAAGCAATACCATGGTTTGGGCCTAGTATTGGGACGGCTGGACAAAGGTAAGTTTTCAGGTTTGGTTTTTTATTTCCATATTTCTTAATTGGATCTTTCTTCGGTGGTGCTTGTTTCTTTTGTTTCACGACAGCAGCTAATTGGCTGTTTAGATCAGCGACTTTCTTTTTCAGTTCTTTCAGACTGTCCGACTCCACTTCACTGTTTGTGCTTGTTTCGGTGATGGTTTGTTCGTAGGAAGCTGCTTTTGGCTTTGTGGCGCCCAAGTGTTTTTTCATGCGTGTGTTTTTAACTTGTCTATTTTCAACAGTGCGAAGGTGAAGCAATAACTCTGCATACTCAGGTGGATGTTTATCTTTTAGTTCCAGCTGTAGCTCTCTTAGCAGATTATCATCCCAACAGCCTCTGTTAAACTGCTTGAGAAGCTGTTTGTCCACTTCCTGTGGCTCTAGACCGCCTCTACGCACTGTGAGATTGAGCGCCACCTGCAAACGATGCAGATATGTAGAGGGTTTTTCTCCATAATCTTGGAAAGTGTTCATGAATCGCACAAGCAGTTCCTCACCATCTTCAACAGTCCCAAAAGCTTAATCCAACAGCTTAAGATAGTCGGCAGAGGTGGCTTCAGGCCCAAGAGAGCGAATAACATCAGACGCAGGAGCAAGAAGACTTTCAAGGATCCTGCAAGATTTTTCCAAGTCAGACAAAGAAGTATCTTCCATCATCAGGTCAACATGTGAATGCCATGTTTCATAATCAGCTTCACTATACGGTCTTGGCGTTTTGCCAGAGAAAGCTCTGATTCTCCAAAAGGAATGGGCGTTTGACGGCTTCTCTGCATTTTTAATGACATGCTCGACTACAATTTTCTGAACCTCGGGTGGGTTAAAATCGGCTTGACTCAACATTTGAGGTGTTAAGTTTGGTCTAAGAGGGCTTTGGAAGAGTTCTTGAGTGGTTTTAGGGGTGCGAGGCACTTCAACTTGGAGTGGAGGAGAGACTCCACTTTGTGTGGGTTCTACAGTAGGGAAAGCAGGATCAGTGTCTGCAGCGACCGTTTCAGCTGTCTCAGCAGCTTCAATAGACTTCCCTATTGTGGACATAACCTCCCGCAACACCTCTTCAAAACCTTTTCCAGTTAGCTTAGCTAAACCCTTCAGGTTGCTAAGATAAGCCTCAATAACACTGCCCCCTACAGTTTTAGTGTAGACATTGGTTAAAGCTTGAACGCAGTACTTAACCTCAGGATTGTCAGTGGATGGAAACGAGCACGGCAACGTAGGTGCTAACGCTTCAATGCTTAATCCAGACTCGAACTCTACAATATGACTTTTGTCAAAGTCAGATGAGTTATCATTAATGGTAAGCACCCTACGAATAGTGCCATGTTGCTCTAGAAACTCAAACGTCTTTGTCTTTTTCTTTGTCAACAACACCACTAACAATGACTGCATTTGGAATTTTAACACCATGTTTTTCCACAAAATCCATTTTGGCCGTATATCAACTGTTTAGTCAGGGGTCAAAACAGAATTCACATCTGTTGTGCAACGCTCCAGGCTCCTGACTGGCTCGCCAAATTTTGTGTGTAACCCTGTGACACTTCGTTGTCTCGCCAAATTTTGTAACAATATGTACCACACAGTGACACAGTGTACAATATATACCTGTGCTACACAGGGGGTAATACAGGGTTTGGGTAACACCCACTAACATCTGCGCTCGCCAGATTTTTGAGTGTAACCATTACTAACACCCACTCACCCTAGGTGTAGTACCCTTTTTGGTAGTAGTGTGTTATGGCAATGTATTTACCTTAACTTTACTACCTGAGGGAAAAGGGATAATTGGGCCAGGTCAGACCGACTCTGGGTTCGTAGGAGCCTGGGAGGTGCAACAACAGATGACACACACAGTGTATGGAACTTGCAACTATGTATATTATTTACAAAGATGTACACATAAATAAATACACAGTGCGTTAAAATTAAAAAAAAAAAATCTATCAACTCCAAATTTTATTTACAATATTCACAGTTCTGTTTTGGTCCTTTCCAGGTGACTAGTGGAGTCACCTTTAGCAGTTCATAGGGTTCGGGCTTCAGCTCGCCGTCCAGATCTGGAGATCCACGCTCTGGTCAAACCAGTCCAAAGGAAAAAAAAAGAAAAGAAAAGAACCTGACCTATAAAATAGGTCAGAACACAAAGAGCTTAGTCTATAAGCTAAGTCAGTTTCCCCAAATCAACAAATGTGCATAAAACAAACACATCTACCATTCAAACCCATCAACATGGTGCTATAACGATGAATAAAGTGCATGTGGAACACTTGACATCACAGGACATTTGTGCAGTGTGCTGCACCAAGCTAACATCACATCTAGCACAACAATTTATCACAATTTTGCACTTTAAACACACAGACCACAGATATAACTTTGATCATCAAGTAGCAATTAATGGCAAGGGAACTGGGACCTTTGCTAACCATTACAGCCTTGAAAAATAGCTTTTTCTGATGAAAAAACTAGCCGAATTTAGCATCGGCGGCTAGCGTTTTTACGCTAGCGGTTAGCATCCACATACACAATGAATAAATAGCACTCACCATGCCAAGTGGCTCGTGCATCAATGGGGTTCCCGCGGTCAACGGCGCCGACAGCCCCCAGATCCCAATCTTAAAATTTAATCGATGGGACATTAGAATTTGGCAATACTGCAATGTCTCATTTCTCATTTTGGTTTAGGCTTACAAATTTCAAGGGTTTTATCCAGGTAAAGGCTGCTGTCAGCATGCTAGCGTCGCCATATCAGAATCAGAATCAGCTTTATTACCAAGTATATTTACAAGTAAACACACAAGGAATTTGACTTGACATTGGGCGCGCATGTTAGGCGCATCCAATGACATGGCAGCCATAAAGGCGCCTGTCTGCAGTGGGGGTAAAGGGGGGAAGGGGGGGAAACACAATAGGCAGAGAGAAAAAACATAGTTATCAGAATCACGCTCGTATAAGCTCATATAAGCTCATGAGCCAAATTTTGATTACACAGAAAAAAACCCTCTATGCACATTAGCAGACAATAGATACAATCACACAGCAGAGGGAGGGAGAGCAGTGTGTGTATATTTGCATGTCATTGTGTAGTGTCAGTGTAACAGTTGTTAGTGAGCAGCAGAGGGCGCCTCCTGGCAGTGGATAGATGTTATAATCATGTGACTTATAAACAAGTCCAGAGATCAGAGTCTATCTCTCTTTTCCTCTTCCTTGCAGAAGGCACATGGGCATTGTCCTTGAGAGACCAATCCGCTGACGACAACAGATTGTTGATGTATGGGTAGACATAAGCCACTTCTCCGGCGTTATCTTCATCGAGGAGGAATGTAAACAAGGGCACCAAAACACAAGGTCAAATCTGCACAGTGCACTCAGAGAATAAAAAAAAAATTTCTCTCTCTTCGATTCTGTGCTTCAATTTCATACAGGCTTGAATCATACTTTAGATCATTCTCTGGAGAGCACTCAGCGATCCACAGATGTTATCCACCTACCGAAACATAGGTAAAACATGTCCAGAGAGTTCGTTCTCTCTTCAATGCATGCCAGATAGTAAATTCCATGTTAATCCTGCCGCTGACAGTCAGTGCTCCCCCCAGCTGGACGAATTGTTGAATTTGTTAAGGGAGCTACGCCGGGGTCCGCATTTGATTAGCTCACCCAGATAATCACCAAGGACCGTCTCTCTCTCTGGTCTGTGTCTTTCGGCGTCTGGCGTGACTGAGCCAAAAATGCAAGTCATCCCAGACCCAGGGAGAGAGAGCGCTTAATCATCCCACAGACGGCCCGGACGGGAACCCCCAGCAATGCGTGCGCTGTTTCAGTCAATCTACCAGACTTGAGGCAGCACAACCCGCGCTCTTTATTCCACCACACCGAGGCCCAGTTCGCCCTCCGGGGAATAACGGCAGACGACACCAAGTTTTACTACGTGGTTGCAGCGCTGGACGCTCACACAGCTCAGCAGGTAGCAAGCCTGCTTGACCAGCCCCCAGCCCACAACAGATACGAGGCTTTCAAGGCTGCGATGACCCGGCGCTACACGCTCTCGGACTGTGAGAGAGCAGAGAGGCTCCTGAGGCGTTCCGAGTTAGGAGATGGTTCAGCTGTCGATCTGATGGAGAAGATGTTGGCGCTAATGGGCACGGACGACGGGCATTTTCTGTTTGCCCACCTTTTCCTCCGAAACCTTCCAACAGAGGCGAGAGCGGTTCTGGCCAATTCGCCGTTGCTGGCCGCGCGTGACTACCGTGCACTAGCCCAGGAGGCAGACTGGATCATCCTCACCACCAGAGCACTCACAGTCAACGCGGCGGCATCGGAACCCAACGAGACGACCAGCGAAGGCGAGGAGCCACCGACGGTTGCGGCAGCGGGGGCCAAGGAGCGCCAGAGAGACACGCTCTTCTTCTACCACCGCCGCTTCGGAGAGAACGCACGAAGATGTGCGCCACCGTGCCAATTCAAGCGCTCGGGAAACGCCAAGGCCGGCAGATGGTAGCAGCTGCGACCACCGGCGAAGAGAACAAGCTGCTCTACGTGACGGACTCGCACGTAGGGAGGCATTTCCTCGTAGACACCAGAGCCCAGAAGAGCTTCATCCTGCTGACCTACGCCGACTGGCTGGCAGGACCTAGCGGCCCCGGGCTGGTGGCAGTAAACGGCTCGGACATTAAGACCTTTGGTGAGCGAACACTGGCTTTATCTCTACATGGACGTACATACGAGTGGACTTTTGTCATAGCGGCACAGAGTTTCCCAATCCTGGGAGTTGATTTTCTGTGTGCACATGGTTTACTAGTTGATGTTGCTAACAGGTGCCTGGTTAATGCACTGTCCTTTGATTCTCTCCCCTGTCCAGCTCGAGGGGCCGGGCCGGGCCAGTAACACAAGCCAATGTCACAGCTCCAGGCGGTACGTTCTACACACTGCTCACTCAGTTCCCAGCACTCATGGTCCTGATGTTTTCAGCGGCCATCGCTAAACACGGAGTGGAGCACTTTATAACCACTACTGGCCACCATCAGTGTGTGAATGTGTGTGTGAATGGGTGAATAGCAGCATCTGTAAAGCGCTTTGGTCATCAAGAGATGAGAATAAAAGCGCTATATAAGTGAGTGCCATTTACCATTTACCATTTACTGGGCCGCTCGTTTTCGCAAGACCTCGGCGCTTTGACGCAGCTAAACTGGCCATAGCACGCGAGGAGTTTGCCAACCTGGAAAGGCTGGGCATCATCAGGTGTTCGAACAGCCCATGGGCATCCCCCCTACACATGGTCCCTAAGGCTGAGGGGTCGTGGCGACCGTGCGGTGATTTCCGCAGATTGAATAACACCACAGCCCACGACCGCTACCTGATTCCCCACATTCAGGATTTTTCCGTTCACCTCGCCGGAACACACATTTTTTCTAAAATACACCTGGTCCGTGGTTACCACCAGGTCCCAGTGTGAGCGGAGGATGTACCCATAACAGCGGTAATAACTCCGTTCGGCTTGTTAGAGTTTCTGCGCATGCCATTCGGATTAAAAGAAACGGCACAGACGTTCCAGCGCATGATGGATGCGGTGCTGCGCGATCTCCCGTTTGTGTTGGTCTATCTGGATGATATCCTGGTAGCCAGTGCGTCCGAAGACGAACACGTAACCCACCTCAGGATGGGCTTCCAGAGGTTGGAGGAGCATGGGTTAATAATCAACCTGGCGAAGTGCCAGTTCGGCGTGACGGTGGTTGATTTTTTTGGGGCACCGCGTTTCACCGGAGGGAGCGATACCCTTGCCCGACAAAGTGCGCGCCGTGGCAAACTTTCCCCGGCCTCAGACGGTCAGGGCGCTACAAGAATTTTTGGGGATGGTTAACTTTTATAACCGGTTCCTCCCCCGTGCAGCTCAACTCATGCAGCCATTGTACGCCGCGCTCAAGAGACGGAAACCCGCGGATGGAGTCGAATGGACGCCGGAGCGAGAGCAGGCGTTCTCTGAGGTTAAAGCAGCCCTGGCAAATGCCGCACTGTTGGCGCACCCAGACCCGGCGGCCCGGATAGCGCTCACTACCAACGCCTTGGACGTGGCCATAGGGGCCGTCGTGGAGCAACATGTCACCTGTTCTTGGCAGCCGCTCGCTTTTTTCAGCAGGGCTTTGCGTGACGGTGAGCGTAAAAACAGCGTGTTCGACAGGGAGTTTCTGGCTCTCCACCTGGCCATACGCCAGTTCTGGCTGGAAAGGCGCAGCTTCACTGCGTTCGTGGACCACAAGCCGCTGACGTTCGCGATGGCCAAGGTTTTCGAACCATGGTCGGTCCGGCAGCAGAGACAGCTGGCCGCAATCTTGGAGTTTACAACCGATATTCAGCATGTTTCGGGTAAACTGAATGTGGTGGTGGACTGCCTCTCGCGCGCCGTGGTGGCCCGTAGTAGTGGCTCCGGTCTGCGTAGGGAATCAGAATCAGAATCAGATTTATTGCCATTGTTCATGTAGTACACAAACTAGGAATTTGTCTCGGTGCCATGCTGCAACATTAAAAACATGATGAGATAAAGAGATAAACTAAAAAACTAAAGGACTAAAAACATGCAATAAGTGTAGAATAATAAGTAGTAATAATAATAATAATAATAATAATAATGAGTAATACTAGTCAAGACAGTTTTAAATAAATTAGCAAGTAGCAGATAATATGGGGTACCACAGTGCAGTCGATAATGCAACAGAAAAACAGTGATGAATGACGTGAGTCTGGTTGAGCTGCGGTATATAGTGCACGAGAGTCAATAAGTCACTTAATGTTCAGCAGTCTGATGGCAGAGGGGGAAAAGCTGTTCATGTGCCGGGAGGTTTTAGTCTGAATGGACCGAAGTCTTCTACCTGAGGGGAGGGGGGCAAACAGTACGTGACCAGGGTGTGAAGGATCGGCTATGATCCGGCCAGCACGCCTCCGGGTCCTGGAGATGTACAGGTCCTGGAGAGATGGGAGCTTGCAGCCAATCACCTTCTCAGCAGTGCGCACGACGCGCTGCAGCCTAAGTCTGTCCCTGGCAGTGGCTCCTGCATACCACACAGTTATGGAGGAGGTGAGGATGGACTCGATGATGGCCGTGTAGAACTGCACTAACATCTTGGTGGGTAGCTTGAGCTTCCTCAGCTGCCGCAGAAAGAACATCCTCTGCTGGGCCTTTTTGATGAGGGAGCTGATGGTTGGCTCCCATTTGAGGTCCCGGGTGATGGTGGTGCCCAAGAAGCGGAAAGAATCTGCAGTGGTGATGGGATAGCCTGTGATGGTGAGGGGGGGCAGGGGGGTTGTGACTTTCCTGAAGTCCACAATCATCTCCGCTGTCTTCAGAGCGTTCAGCTGCAGGTTGTTGTGGCTGCACCAGGACACCAGCTGGGCCACCGCTTTCCTGTAGACGGACTCGTCGCCGTTGGAGATGAGCCCGATGAGGGTGGTGTCGTCCGCAAACTTAATCAGCTTAACAGACTGGTGAGAGGAGGTGCAGGAGTTGGTATAAAGGGAGAAGAGTAGGGGGGAAAGTACACAGCCCTGGGGTGATCCGATGCTGATGCTAACAGAGTCCGAGACAGACTTCCCCAGCCGCACATGCTGCCTCCGGTCGTTCAGGAAGTCGGTGATCCATCTGCAGAGGGAGTCAGGCACGTCGAGCAGGGACAGCTTGTCCTGGAGCAGAGCGGGGCGGATGGTGTTGAATGCAGAGCTGAAGTCCACAAACAGGATCCTGGCGTAGGTTCCCGGGGAGTCCAGGTGCTGCAGGATGGAGTGGAGGGCCATGTTGACTGCGTCGTCCACAGACCTGTTGGCACGGTAGGCAAACTGCAGCGGGTCCAGGAGGGGAGTGGTGATGGACTTGAGGTGAGACAGGACCAGGCGCTCAAAGGACTTGATGACTACAGAGGTGAGCGCTACAGGTCTGTAGTCGTTAAGTCCAGTAATCCGTGGCTTCTTGGGGACAGGGATGATGGTGGAGGATTTGAGGCAGGTCGGCACGTGGCATAGCTTAAGGGAGGTGTTAAAAATGTCTGTGAAGACAGGAGCCAGCTCTTTCGCACAGTGTCTCAGGGTGGAGGGAGACACACCGTCCGGCCCGGGGGCCTTGCGCGGGTTCAGTCTAGAGAACTGTCTGTGCACGTCCTGCTCACTGATGACAAGGGCGGGGGGGGGGCCGCTTTTGATGAATTAGGGGCCGAGGAGGCAGTGGAGCTGGGTGGAGTGGGGGAGTTGGACACAGCTGACGAGGTGTCAAAACGGGCGTAATGTTGGGACAGTTTTTGACAAAGGGCTTTGTCATCCAGGGATAGATTATACAGCCATGGCCGCAGAGCAGATTGGCGATACAGACGTGCGCGCGCTCCAGTCTGGACCAACAGGGTTAAGGCTGGAGAGCAGAGTACTGCAAGACGGCAAGCCCCCCCCAATCTGCGACGTCTCCACGAGACGCCCGCGTCCGGTGGTCCTGGTCGCGTGGCGCCGCCGCGTGTTTGAGTCAGTTCACGCTCTGGCGCACCCAGGAGAGCGCGCATCAGTCAAAACTTTGAAGAACGTGGAGTTCGTGTTTCTCAGGCACAATCCCCACCGCCCTCCATTGTGCCCACCCTATGATGGCCCGTTCAGAGTGCTGGAAACAGGGGACAAGCATTTTTTGTTAGACTTTGGGGGTCGTTGGGAGAAAATATGCATAGACGGACTTAAGCCCGCCTTTGTAGTGGCAGACGAGCAAGTGCTGCTGGCTCGGGCCCCTCGGCGTGGAAGACCCCCACTGAGAACTCCCCAGGCAAACGATTCACCAGGACAGCCACACGGGCAAATCGGAGTTCCCCCCACCACCACCACCATGGCCCACCCGCAGTCAGACACACTCCCAGCAGCCCCCCGCCGGCACAGAAACCCCCGTTACAGCAGATATGGGAGGAGACTGAAGCTCAAAAGGCGTGAGGACTGAAACTCTGTCTAAGATTCTGTGGGGGGGGGGGGTGTAGAGACTTGGGTGAGTCATCTCAGACAGCGTCTCAGACAGGATGCAGAGGGTAAACAGAGGAGGACAATAGTCAGGGAGATCATGGAGAGTTGGCAAGAAGGAGGAGTCGGGGGCTTTAAGGGTGAATGTATTGATGTTAAATGTCATGCAATGTGATGTGAAATGTCATGCAGATGTGAGATGAGCGGTTGGGATAAAAGGAGAAACCGTGCTTGATTGTATCATGCTTTTCTGTGTATGACTGATGAGAGAGTGTAATAAAATCGTCTGCTCATAAACCCGCCTCATTATTCACACTCTCCACAACATATAAATATCAGGAAACCCAATTTCTAGCTACATGTGGATATTAGCGGACCACTGATTCTTTTGAAAGCTATGAGGGTTGCTGTCTAGTCGAACTGCCTTCAGTTTGAGAATAGAATCATTTGTATTCCTCTCCGTGTCGGTGTTTTTACTGCTACACATAGCCATCTTTGATTTGTTTGGCCACTCAATCCGGAAGGAGAAGGGCATGGCTATAAGCAAAGTGACGTCATTGCATGCCCTCCATAATGGTCTGAATAAGGCTCTCGAAAGATCTCAATAATTTTTCTGTCTCTGGATTGAAAATATGTTCACTGCTAGAAGTGACTTCCCATGAGTTTGACACAAACCTAAGAATTAGAATTTTACAAGAAAAGAATTACAAGGACAGAAGTTTGAAATTACTCTAAAATAAACAAATACAAATGATTTTAAATATAATACGGTAAAAAGATTTAAATATCTTGGTATCATTGTGAAACTCTTCCTTTTGTTTCTCTTCATCCCTCCAGGCTTCCCACAACAACCTGACTGTAAGGAGGAGGTTCTGGTTGACCAGCAGCTCTGGAACCAGGAGAGGATCTCCATTCTGGAACAGCAGGAGCGAGAACCTCCACAGATGAAAGAGCAGCAGGAGCCAGAACCTCCACGAGTTAAAGAGGAAGAGGAGGAACTCTTCATCAGCCTGGAGGGGGAACAGCCGTTCGTCAAGTTGAAGGCTGTTACCTTAATGGTGACTCCTATTTCTGAGGAAAAAGAGCAGAGTGAAGCAGAACCAAACAGTGAGCAGGTCCTCTCTCACAGCTCTGCTGCAACTGAGATCCAAGATGAGGAAGGAAACCGGCATGTAGATTCAAAATCAATCGAAGAAGAAGAACCAAAACCAAAGAAAAGACGACTGAAAACAAGAAGTGAGAGTACCAGTGATGACGACTCTCTGACCTCAAAGACTCTCTGTGAGAGTGAAACAGGTAAAACCCAATAGGGTCCACTACTCCTCACTTTACTGAACAAGCGACTTTCGCATCTTGGCTCGCGCAAAGCATCATGGGAACGTGGCTACCAAACATGCTCTATCGATACATTTAATTTATGGAATGTTCCTGATCTACGAGCATATTGTATGCGTAGGGGTCTTCCCGGTTGTACCCGCAAACGCAAGAATAAAATGGTTACGCTTGCATTCGCGGCCACATTGCAGAAGTTGGCCAAAATGGCCCCCCTGGATGTACACTGACATAGCAGATTTTTTGTCGAAGAACTAAGCACCCTTACTTGCGAGACTCCAAAACGACTACAAAGAAGTTAAGCGAGTGGTTTGATAGCTCAACTTTGGTCATTTTGAGTAAATTTCACTACAAGGCATAGCCTGCTTACTTAGATCTATAGGTCGATGCTACTATAGTTTAAGTACTACACGTTTTCAATGATTTGCAATTTTATTTTATACCAGCCTACTTATCAATGGCCTTAATTACATGTGTGTGTAGATCAAGCTTCATTACCAATATACAAAGAACTATGTCCTAGATCCATGCCTGCCTGTCTGTACCTACTACTTCAGGGTTTAGACTCATGTCAGTTAGTCTAGATCTTTAACAATACACAACACTATTTAATTATGTTATAATATAGACTTACTGCTTTAATCCAACAATTACGTCCGTCCTGATCCTTCAGCTCCGTGGGGAATGTATATAACGTGAATGGCGGCAGACACGTACACACGCTGGTCCCAAAGTTACATGCATGTATGCTGCAATTTTTCTTTTTCGACTGCTCTAGATGATACATGCCGTTCCCACACTTCGCTGCGGCACAATGTGCACTTGGCATAACGGAGATATAAAGCTTAAAGCAGACTTTAAGTGGAAGTTTTTCAGGTGTGACAGTACTGTTTGTATACAAAAGCAAGCCGGCTATTGGAATGTTTGGTAGTCGTGAACTTTGAACTCACATAGTCCGCACATGCGCACTCGTAATGCGAAAGTCACTTACTCTGGGTGTACAAATCAGTTTGCTGGAGTATCGCTATCATATTAAGTCCATGTACGCACTCAATACTTGGTCTGGGCTCCTTTTGCGTGAATTACTGCATCAGTGTGGCGTGGCATGAAGGTGACCAGCCTGTGGTACTGCTAAGGTGTTATGGGAGCCCAGGCTGCTTAGATGACAGACTTCGGCTTATCTGCGTTGCTCGGTCTGTTGTCTCTCATCTTCCTCTTGGCAATGCTCATAGATTCTCTATGGGGTTTAGGTCAGGAGAGCTTGCTGGCCAGTCAAGCACAGTGATACCATGGTCATTAAAGCAGGTTTTGGTACTTTTGGCAGTTTGAGCAGGTGCCAAGTCCTGCTGGAAAATGAAATGAGCATCTCCATAAACTTGTCAGCAGAGGGAGGCATGAAGTACTCTAAAATTTCAGACACACATCTTTCTTTTATGGGGTGGGGTGGTGGTGGCATTTGTCCGTGTTCAGATCGGAGATTCACAGCTTTAAAGCTCATTGACAAGCTGTAGTAATGATTTTACCTCTAAAGATGTATGAAATGATCAAACACTGACTCTAGTGTTAGACTTGCTTGTTTGTGATTTTATGGAGTCTCTTGTCACGTGCGCTTCCGCAACGGGGTGCTTTTGGGGCAGGGAGATGTTTTTCAACATAAACTCAGCACTTTGTACACGCGGTCAGGATGGAGACGTCCACCGGCAGGCTGGGGGACACGGAGGAAGGGACAGTGTAGGAAACCTCACGGGTGGGTGTTGGTTTTTTTTTTTTTTTTTGAGGGGTTTTTAAGTCACACACAGTTTTTTGCTGAAGCTTTCCATGAATATTTACTCTATAGGAAGTGAACGTGATGTTGCGATGCATTTCTTTGGTTAGACTGAGCGTTTCAGCGCCACTTACAGTGGGGCAAAAAAGTATTTAGTCAGCCACCAATTGTGCAAGTTCTCCCACTTAAGATGAGAGAGGTCTCCAATTTTCATCATAGGTATACCTCAACTATGAGAGACAAAATGAGAAAAAAAAAAAAATCCAGAAAATCACATTGAAGGATTTTTAATGAATTGATTGGTAAATTCCTCGATAAAATAAGTATTTGGTCAATAACAAAAGTTCATCTCAATACTTTATATACCCTTTGTTGGCAATGACAGAGGTCAAACGTTTTCTGTAAGTCTTCACAAGGTTTTCACACACTGTTGCTGGTATTTTGGCCCATTCCTCCATGCAGATCTCCTCTAGTGCAGCGATGTTTTGGGGCTGTCGCTGGGCAACATGGACTTTCAACTCCCTCCAAAGATTTTCTATGGGGTTGAGATCTGGAGACTGGCCAGGCCACTCCAGGACCTTGAAATGCTTCTTACGAAGCCACTCCTTGATTGCCCGGGCAGTGTGTTTGGGATCATTGTCATGCTGAAAGACCCAGCCACGTTTCATCTTCAATGCCCTTGCTGATGGAAGGAGGTTTTCACTCAAAATCTTACGATACATGGCTCCATTCATTCTTTCCTTTACACAGATCAGTCGTCCTGGTCCCTTTGCAGAAAAACAGCCCCAAAGTATGATGTTTCCACCCCCATGCTTCACAGTAGGTACAGTGTTCTTTCTCCTCCAAACACGACAAGTTGAGTTTTTACCAAAAAGTTCTATTTTGGTTTCATCTGACCATATGACATTCTCCCAATCCTCTTCTGGATCATCCAAATGCTCTCTAGCAAACTTCAGACAGGCCTGGACATGTACTGGCTTAAGCAGGGTTACACGTCTGGCACTGCAGGATTTGAGTCCCTGGCGGCGTAGTGTGTTACTGATGTAGCCTTTGTTAGTTTGGTCCCAGCTCTCTGCAGGTCATTCACTAGGTCCTCCCGTTTGGTTCTGGGATTTTTGCTCACCGTTCTCGTGATCATTTTGACCTCACGGGGTGAGATCTTGCATGGAGCCCCAGATCGAGGGAGATTATCAGTGGTCTTGTAGGTCTTCCATTTTCTAATAATTGCTCCCACAGTTGATTTCTTCACACCAAGCTGCTTACCTATTGCAGATTCAGTCTTCCCAGCCTGGTGCAGGTCTACAATTTTGTTTCTGGTGTCCTTTGACAGCTCTTTGGTCTTGGCCATAGTGGAGTTTGGAGTCTGACTGTTTGAGGTTGTGGACAGGTGTCTTTTATACTGATAACGTGTTCAAACAGGTGCCATTAATACAGGTAATGAGTGGACGACAGAGGAGCCTCTTAAAGAAGAAGTTACAGGTCTGTGAGAGCCAGAAATCTTGCTTGTTTGTAGGTGACCAAATACTTATTTTACCAAGGAATTTACCAATTAATTCATTAAAAATCCTTCAATGTGATTTTCTGGATTTTTTTTTTCTCATTTTGTGTCTCATAGTTGAGGTATACCTATGATGAAAATTGGAGCCCTCTCTCATCTTTTAAGTGGGAGAACTTGCACAATTGGTGGCTGACTAAGTACTTTTTTGCCCCACTTCGCTGAAATTTGATTGGTGAAATTGGTCGAAGTTGATGACGAGTGGCCAAAATTGTGGCAAAGTTGCAGTGATTGGATAAAGTTGCAAGGTCGCACAATAGTTGCACTGATTGGCTGATTTCACGTGAATTGACGCGATCACAACATCGCAAAATCGTGGAGGGACTGCTAAATGTGTTTGTTGACTCCAAATAAATAGGTCTAAAATTCTAAAATCTACAACTAAAATCTTAAAAATATTTTACAGAACATAAACTAAATTGTATTGCATTTAAGAAAAGGGTGCAGTGGTTAGCACTGCTGCCTTACAGCTAGAAGGTTCCTGGTTCAAATCCCCAGGCTGGCAGGGGTTGGAACCTTTCTGTGTGGAGTTTGCATGTTCTCCCTGCGCTGCGTGGGTTTACTCCGGGGGCTTCGGTTTCCTCCCACAATCCAAAGACATGCATGTTAGGTTAATTGGCTGTTCTAAATTGTCCCTAGATATCCGTTTCCTATAGGCCCTTAGAATAGAGGGCTAGTACTAGTGAAAGCGCTTTGAGTGGTCTTTGTGACTAGAAAAGCACTCTATAAGTGCAGGTTAGTTAGTTAGTAATTCATATCTAAAAAAAAATAAATTTAACGAAAAGTCCACCTCTATACAATATTTTCGGTGCAGAAAAAACTAAGACGTTTCAAACTAAGACCAAAAAAAAAAAAACGGACACAAGCTACAACTCGACACGACAGAATTCCTTGACATTTTTTTTTTTTTTCATCTCAACAGTAAACTTTTGTTTCAGCATGGATGGAGCTGTAACTCCATGGTTACAGGGAGAGGGGAAGTGAAACTTTTTATGTTCAGTTAACAGTGTTTCCTCTGGCTTAAAGACCTTGGCGCAGTGGCAACATATTTTTCGGGGGGTGGGGGGTGGGATCAGTAAACACATGACACTGTTGTTACCACAATATGTTAATTTTATACCATTTCTTTTATTTTTTTAAATTTTGCACAGTAACCTTGCATATTGAACTTACCATATGAAGTAATGTACAACCGAGGCTTGAATGTTGGAATATTGGGCCAGTTGGGGTCCCACCCAGACGTCCTGTGTTTCAACTTTTTCGTGGTGTTATCCTTCTCTCCTTCCTTAGCTCTCACCTCTCCTGCACCCTCTGCCAGAACACTTTCCTCTCCATGGCTCATCTCTTCTTTCTCATCTTGCCCTCTCTGAGCTCTATCTAATTCAGCTTCTCTCTCTGTCTATGGTGGTATAGAAACAGGTTAGAAAATATCAAGTGTCATGTTTTGTCCTGCAGAATTTTTTTTGTCATGGTTTACATTAATGACAAAAATGTGTATTTTTTGTATTTTTATTCTAGTGTTTCTTTTTTCCCATTGAGAGAGTAGGGAAGGGAAAGAAACATAATAGTAATGTACTCAGGCATACTTGAATCATAAAATCAGGTGGGTATATTAACCACAAATTCTACTCATGTAAAAGCAGTGCTTTGAAATTAATAATTAAAAATAGACAACCAAAAATTTCTAGTTAAGGGTACAAAGAGCACCCACTTAAAAACTTGAGTAATGACTTCAGTCTGGAAGGTTTGAGGTTTTTCTCCAATTTTCTTTTCGTTTTCTACTTTTCTCTGTCAATTTATTTAAATTTGAAACCATTTTCTTGAAATTTGTAATTTCCTCTTGTAAAATTGACTTTTCTTGTACATTTGAAACTTTATGATAAATTTGTGGATTTTTTATGGCTATTTTTTTTTTTTAAATAAAATAACCTTTTTTTTTAAAAATAAATTTGAAACAGACTGATAATTTTTTTACTTTTTCCTTATTACAGTTTACATTTTTGGACCATAATTTTGCAGAGCCAGAACAGAGCAATAATTTAAAACTGATTATAAAGTAAAAATATTAATAAAATTGTATTTCACGAAATAAATTAACTTAAAGAACCAAAGAGGCAGTTATTTCTGTTATAATATTTAGTTTTTCCAGATTTTTTTTTTTTAAATCTCCTCACCACTCAGACAGCAGGATCTTCTTCTTGTCGATCGCTAGATGGTCACACCAGCTGCCCTGACGAATGCTGTCCTACAGACAGCAGGAAAAACCTTCCTTATTTTGAAATCCAAATGTTAGCACGTTTAGTTTGTCTGAAGGCTGCTGATGGATTAAAGTCATTGACTTGGTGAATGTCGGTCATCTTAATTTGCTAGGTACATATTAATGAACATAAATTATTTAACATTAACAAAGGTAAAGGTTAAAAACAGCTCCTTTTCTACTTCCGGCGCCACACGAGTAGGCTTCCTTTTTGCAACAGCGGATCAATTTCTTCGCATTTCTATTTACTATTTGGCTTCTCTTGCTAATCTTTCTGATCCGGCGATGCCTTATCCATCACGGACGGACAGACACTCGGATCACCCAAATACCATGGGGTAAAAAAGTATTTAGTCAGCCACCAATTGTGCAAGTTCTCCCACTTAAAAGATGAGAGAGGTCTCCAATTTTCATCATAGGTATACCTCAACTATGAGAGACAAAATAAGAAAAAAAAAATCCAGAAAATCACATTGAAGGATTTTTAATGAATTAATTGGTAAATTCCTCAGTAAAATAAGTATTTGGTCAATAACAAAACTTCATCTCAATACTTTTATATACCCTTTGTTGGCAATGACAGAGGTCAAACGTTTTCTGTAAGTTTTCACAAGATTTTCACACACTGCTCCTGGTATTTTGGCCCATTCTTCCATGCAGATCTCCTCTAGAGCAGTGATGTTTTGGGGCTGTCGCTGGGCAACATAGACTTTCAACTCCCTCCAAAGATTTTCTATGGGGTTGAGATCTGGAGACTGGCTAGGCCACTCCAGGACCTTGAAATGCTTCTTACAAAGCCACTCCTTCGTTGCCCGGGCGGTGTGTTTGGGATCATTGTCGTGCTGAAAGACCCAGCCACGTTTCATATTCAATGCCTTTGCTGGTGGAAGGTGGTTTTCACTCAAAATCTCACGATACATGGCACTATTCATTCTTTCCTTTACACGGATCAGTCGTCCTGGTCCCTTTGCAGAAAAACAGCCCCAAAGTATGATGTTTCCACTCCCATGCTTCACAGTAGGTATGGTGTTCTTTCTCCTCCAAACACGACAAGTTGAGTTTTTACCAAAAAGTTCTATTTTGGTTTCATCTGACCATATGACATTCTCCCAATCCTCTTCTGGATCATCCAAATGCTCTCTAGCAAACTTCAGACAGGCCTGGACATGTACTGGCTTAAGCAGGGGGACACGTCTGGCACTGCAGGATTTGAGTCCCTGGCGGCGTAGTGTGTTACTGATGTAGCCTTTGTTACTTTGGTCCCAGCTCTCTGCAGGTCATTCACTAGGTCCCCCCATGTGGTTCTGGGATTTTTGCTCACCGTTCTCGTGATAATTTTGACCCCACGGGGTGTGATCTTGCGCGGAGCCCCAGATCGAGGGAGATTATCAGTGGTCTTGTATGTCTTCCATTTTCTAATAATTGCTCCCACAGTTGATTTCTTCACACCAAGCTGCTTACCTGTTGCAGATTCAGTCTTCCCAGCCTGGTGCAGGTCTACAATTTTGTTTCTGGTGTCCTTTGACAACTCTTTGGTCTTGGCCATAGTGGAGTTTGGAGTCTGACTGTTTGAGGTTGTGGACAGGTGTCTTTTATACTGATAACGAGTTCAAACAGGTGCCATTAATACAGGTAACGAGTGGAGGACAGAGGAGCCTCTTAAAGAAGAAGTTACAGGTCTGTGAGAGCCAGAAATCTTGCTTGTTTGTAGGTGACCAAATACTTATTTTACTGAGGAATTTAACAATTAACTCATTAAAAATCCTTCAATGTGATTTTCTGGATTTTTTTCTCATTTTGTCTCTCATAGTTGAGGTATACCTATGATGAAAATTGGAGACCTCTCTCATCTTTTAAGTGGGAGAACTTGCACAATTGGTGGCTGACTAAATATTTTTTTCCCCCACTGTATCTCCTGAGCCGGCAGACGGATCCACTGTTTTTAGCAGGATAAGTTAAAGCAGAGACCAGCTGTTAGCACTTACCCGGACCAAGATGCTAGCGCAAGACTTCGACATACTGGGTGAAATAAGACAGAAACGACGGGGATGCTATGCTGGAGCAAGGCGGCGGGCGAGAAATATAAAGTACAGACCTGTCCTTCCATCCGTTATTATGGGGAATGTACGATCGCTACTCAATAAGACAGATTAGCTAGTGGCTATGGCTCATTACCAGAGCATCTTCAGAGAGATTAGCATGATGTTGTTTACTGAGACGTGGCTAACAGAACTAGCAACAGATGCTAACATCAAACTGGAGGGTTTCCACGCAATATGTACAGACCGGACACCAGACAGTGGGAAGGCAAGGGGCGGAGTAGTGATAATGTATGTCAGTAACAGCTGGTGCAGACCGGGACATATCACGGTTAGAGAACAACACTGCAGTAAAGACAATGAGTTGCTAGCTGTTAACATGCGGCCTACTTATCTCCCGAGGGAATACTCACACGTGATCTGCATTGTTATTTATGCAAATCCAACAGCGGACAGCGCGTGACACCATTCACTCAGTAACTGGCAGGCTGCTGACACAACACCCAGATGCTCTACTCCTCATCTCGGGTGATTTCAACCATATTTCACTGTCCCCCATTCTGCCCACGTTCACCCAGTATGTCACATGCCACACTAGAGACAATAAAACACTGAACTTATTCTATGCAAACACTAAGGAGGCGAACACCTCATCACCACTTCCCCCACTCGGGAGATCGGATGACAGCTTGGTTCATGTCCTGCCGGTGTACAAACCCCTAGTACACAGACAACCTCCGGTCATGCACATGGTGAAGATATGGTCTGAGGAGGCAATGGACGCTCTAAAGGACTGTTTTGTAACCACTGCCTGGGAGCAGCTCTGTGATCCACATGGTGAGGACATTGATGGCCTCACTCACACCATCACGGACTACATCAACTTCTGTGTGGACAACACCGTACCCACCAAGACCATACGGTGTTGCTCGAACAGCAATCCCTGGGTCAACCCTGAGATAAAAACACTTCTGAGAGAGAAGAAGAGGATCTTCAGGTCGGGGAACAGGGAGATGCTGAAGTCCGTACAGAGGGAGCTGAGGAGGAAGATAAGAGAAGGCAAGGACAGCTTCAGGAAGAAGATGGAGGACAAGCTGCAACAGAGCGACATCGGCGGGGTCTGGAGAAACCTTAAAACCATCTGTGGGCTCCAGAATGCCTCCTCCCAGGCTACAGGGGGCAGGGAGTTGGCAAACAATCTGAACCTGTTTTTTAATAGGTTTGACCAACCGCCTTCCCCCCCGCCTGCACACCAACCACTGCTGCCTCTACAGTCATCGAGACCTGCTGTCCACACCCCACTCCACCAACACCACCCCACTCCCAACACACAGCCCCCCCCAACCTAACCCTCACTAAGACCCAGGTGAGGACGGAGCTGAGTGAGATCAAGGCGAGGAAGGCCTCGGGACTGGACGGCATCAGCGCGAAGCTCCTCAAGTCCTGCGCAGACCAGCTGTGTGGGATTGTGGAGCACATCCTCAACCTGAGCCTGAAGCTGGGGAGGGTACCACAGTTGTGGAGAGCATCTTGTGTGGTACTTGTACCAAAGACTTCCCACCCCAAAGACCTGAACAGCTTCAGACCAGTGGCCCTGATGTCTCACATGATGAAGACTCTGGAGAGACTGCTCCTTGCTCACCTCCGTCCCCTGGTGGGACCAGCGATGGATCCACTCCAGTTCGTCTACCAGCATGGCATTGGGGTGGAGGATGCAGTGATCTGTGTTTATATAGCTACATATTTATTCCATCTAGCTACAATGCTCCGCACTGTGTTTATATACTCATATATTTATCCCATCCAGCTACAATGCTCTGCACTGTGTGTCTGTGTGTGTGTGTATGTGTATATATACTGTATATATATATATATATATATATATATATATATATATATATTTAAAGTAATATGTACATATGTATATTAGCTGCTCTTGCTTGCTTGCTTTTTTTTTCTTCTTGCCTTCTGATTGTTGCTCTGAGTGTTGCTATCCCTGTGCTGTTGCAATCCTGGAATTTCCCCGTTGTGGGACTAATAAAGGCTTATCTTATCTTATCTTATCTTATCTTCCTCCTTCACCGTTCCCTGTCCCACCTGGAGAATCCCGGGAATGCAGTGAGGATCATGTTCTTTGACTTCTCCAGTGCTTTCAACACCATCCAACCGATGATCCTGAAGGACAAGCTACTGTGCGCAGGGGTGGACCAGCACCTGTCATTATGGATCCTGGACTACCTCACTAACCGGCCACAGTTTGTGAGAACTCGGGATTGTGTGTCCGACACGATCATTGGCAGCACGGTGGTCCCCCAGGGAACGGTTTTGGCTCCCTTCCTGTTCACCCTTTATACTGTGGACTTCTCACATAACACAACACACTGCCATCTACAGAAGTTCTATGACGACTCTGCGATCGTTGGCCTCATCTCGAACGGAGATGAAGCTGAGTTCAGAGGACTTATCCAGGACTTCGTGGACTTGTGCCATCGGAACTGCCTCCAGATCAATGTGAGAAAAACTAAGGAGCTGGTGGTGGACTGCCACAGGCAAGGACAACCCCTCACAGCACCAGTAAGCATCAAGGGAACAGACATTGAGATGGTGACGTCCTACAAGTACCTGGGTGTTCATTAGAATAATAAACTAGACTGGTCACACAATACCGACGCACCATACAAGAAGGGACAGCGCAGGCAGTTCCTACTGAGGAGGCTCAGGTCTTTTGGTGTACTGGGGTGCTCTAGAAGACATTCTACGACACGGTGGTGGCATCAGCCATCACTTTTGGAGTGTCCTGCTGGGGTAACGGGATTATAGCAGCCGATAGGAAGAGACTGAACAAACTGATCAAGCAAGCTAGCTCTGTCCTGGGGCAACGCCTTGATCCAGTGGAGGAGATAGGCGAGAGAAGGATGGTGGCTAAACTGTCATCTCTGCTGGAGTCCGAGTCCCACCCTATGCAGGACATACTGAACGCACTGAGGAGCTCATTTAGGAGTAGACTACATCATCCTAGGTGTGCGACCTACGGCTGACAGTCTGACAGCTATACGGCTGTCAGACTGTATAACTTAAGAAGGGCTACTCGCAGAGATGGCAAAAAAAAAATGTGACGACCTAATAGTATTGAATGCAAAAGACGCAACAGACTTACACAAATGGTCCCCTCCAGTATACAACTAGGACAATATCAGTCACTATGGAAGGTGACAATATGTATGGGTACATATTCATACTATGTAGGGTAACTAAATGGACGGTTATGCTGTTTATTCCATCTAGCCACAATGCTCCAAACTGAGTGTATATATATATATATATATATATATATATATATATATATATATATATACATATATATATATATACTGTATATACTGTATGTATATATATACATATGAATGAGTGAGTCTTTATTTGGGATAGATTAAAAGTAAAGATTAAAAGAAACAGAACAATATAACAAGGGGAAAAAATCCAACAAGGTCAAATTAAACAATAACTCCTCTGATTATACAGTTCAACATAAGTTATCCGAAATGGGTGATGGCTGAAGCCGCAGCTTATATTGCCCACCCATATTCCATCCAAGAATTCAAAAGAAAAACAAAACGAGCGATTACAATTCGGAACAAAGCTAAGACAAAATGTGACAAAAAAAAAACTAAGCAACAACACAACACAGACTGGATATGACAAACCTGATGTGATTTTACATGTCATCTTGTATATATGTTTGGAGTATTTCTTTCTTTAGTTTTTGTTTAAATTGTCCAAGCGTTGTACATGATTTTAATTCAGGTCCAAAATCGTTCCATAATCTTACTCCTTGCACTGAAATACAGTGTTGCTTGGTGGTAGTTCTCACTGAAGGTTTTTGAAATATACATGTTCCGCTTTGTTTATTATTCTAATAGCTCTCTTCTGAAGCATAAAGACTGGATATATGTTTGTTTTATATGTATTTCCCCATACTTCAGTACAATGTCATGTATGGGAGTATTAATGAATGATACAAAGTATATAATGTGGGTTGATTCAGCAAATATTTCGCTCTGTGTAGTATTGTGATTGATTTGGATATTTTACCTTTAATATAATTAATATGTGACACATCAAACAGGTTCATTTTGTCTTCTTTCAATTATTTATCCTTTTTTTTTTTTTTTCCTTTGAAAGACAAAAGTAAAATAGAAAGATGTCTTTACCTTCTTTACATGTTTCAACTGCACTGCAGCCTTCATCAGAAGAGTCAGCTGATTGCTGCCAGGTGACATTTATCAGCTGATTTTCGTAGGCGGGGCCAGCTCAGCAGATCTATCAGATCCGCTGAGCCGGCCCCGCCTCCCGCCGTCAGATGGTCTCTGGAGAATGTGGTCCCAGGTGTGAGAAAGCATAAAGGCCCCCTCATCTCGGTTCATGGTGTCTTTTCCCCGCTAGAGGAAAGAAGGTAAAGACATCTTTCTATTTTACTTTTGTCTTTAAAAGGAAAAAAAAAAAGGATAAATAATTGAAAGAAGACAAAATGAACCTGTTTGATGTATTACGTGGAAGTTATGGACAAGTTAGCATTAAAGACTTCCGCCGGCTGGAGAAATTGGAGAAAACACGGGCACGCTTCAGAAACCACCTACGATTCAACCTCCGTTGCAGAGATGAAGAGGTCACACCCCAAAGCCTCAATATAAGAAATCCAATCCCGACCAAGAACGCAGAAAAAATCATCAACAAAGCACGGAAAGACCTTATAAAAGAACGTATAAGAATAACGGCAAATAAAGTAGACAAAATAAACAACCAAATCAAAGAGGAAACGGACATGTTTAAGCAACGCTACCCGACGGACCAGAAAACGCAGGAGCAGATAAAAGCACAACTGAAACACGCACACGAACAAGAATTCATCACAACGAAAAACCGCCAATTGAAAAAATTAAAAAAACTCACAGAAAGAAAGAACGGACGAAGACAAACACACACGGAAAAGAACGATAAGTGGGTCAAAAACCTATCACAACGCACACTCACGGACACGGAGAAAACAGTGCTGAACAGAGGACTGAACTTCGCCATCACACCAGCCAGAATCCCCCATGAAGAATACATCCTCGCAACAGAACTGGCATGTGAAAAAATCCAGGACCAAGGAGAAAAAGCAGCACTCCGGAACGCAGTCGCAGGAATCCTCAAAACGGCCAAATTACCACAAAGCAACGTTACAAGAAAAGAAGAAAAAGCATTAAACTCACTCAAGACAGATAAAACGATCACAATACTCCCAGCAGATAAAGGCAGAACAACAGTAATTTTGGACACGGAAACATACGAAAAACAGATGGAAACCATGTTGGCAGACAGTAACACATACGAAATCATTAAAACAAACCCGACAGAAGAAAAGAAAAAAATGCTCAAAGCCCTTCTAAAACCTCTATTAGAAAGCAATAAAATCACAAAGGACGCATATGATCACCTGATCCCCACAGCCAGCATCACCCCTCGGATTTATGGAACACCGAAAATACATAAAAAGGATATCCCACTGCGGCCAATAATAGACAGCATTGGATCAGTCACATACAACTTATCAAAAGCCCTAGCTGAAATCATCAAACCCCTCCTTGGACTATCAGACTTTCACTGTAAAAATTCAAAAGAGCTGGCACAAGAACTCAAAGACATAAAAATAGAATCAGACGAGATCCTCATCTCACATGACGTCATCTCTTTATTCACAAAGACTCCTATTGACGTCACACTACATATAGTGCAAGAACGCCTCAACAAGGACAGTACCCTAAAAAGACGCACCAACCTCACAGTCCATGACATATCCAAATTACTACAGTTTGTTGCAAAATCCACTTATTTTCAATTCAGAGGAAAAATCTACAAACAAAAAGAAGGATTTGCAATGGGAGACCCACTATCAGCCATCATGAGCAGTTTTTTTTATGGAGGATCTGGAAAATAAAGCCATCAACACAGCACCCACAATATGCAAACCCACCCTTTGGAAGAGATACGTAGATGACATTCTGGAAAAAATAAGGAAAGGACATACACAAGAACTCACTGACCATCTGAACAGTACAGACAGTACGGGGAACATAAAATTCACACACGAAGAGGAGGAAAATGGCACCATAGCCTTTCTGGACATGAAAATCCACCACAACGAGGATGGCAGCATAAAAATCACAGTCTACAGGAAACCAACCCACACAGATCAATACCTACTTTGGACATCGGAACACCCCACAGCACACAAGCTATCAGTCGTCAGGACATTATATGAACGAGCCACCATCATCACGGAACAAGAAGACAGACAGGAAGAGGAAAACCACATAAAACATGCACTTATACGCTGCCAATATCCAGTATGGGCCATAAACAAAGGGAAACAGCAAGTCAAAAACAAAGAAAATAAACAGGACACAAGACACAGAACAAAAGCTGAAATCAAAAACAAGGAAACCATAACTATACCATACATACGAGGGATCACGGAACCAATTCAAAGGATCATGAAAAAATACAAAATAAACACAGCAGTCAAACCACACAAAAAATTAAGACAGTTATTAGTACACCCCAAGGACAGAATAGAACAAGACAATAAATGCAATGTATTATATGAAATATCATGCAGATCATGTAACAAAACCTACATTGGAGAAACCGGAAGATTATTCACCACAAGAAAAAAAGAACACCAAAAGGAATGTGAGAAGGAAACGCAAGGACGACTCACAAGATCAAAAAAAAGAAAAAGCAGAACAAGAAACATTAAAATCAGCTATATCGGACCACTGCAAAAGAAATAATCACATCATGGACTGGGACAACACAAAAATTATTGGATCGGAGAGCAACAGACACAAACGTTGGATCAAGGAGGCAATAGAGATCAGAAAGCGGGGAAAAGACACCATGAACCGAGATGAGGGGGCCTTTATGCTTTCTCACACCTGGGACCACATTCTCCAGAGACCATCTGACGGCGGGAGGCGGGGCCGGCTCAGCGGATCTGACAGATCTGCTGAGCTGGCCCCGCCTACGAAAATCAGCTGATAAATGTCACCTGGCAGCAATCAGCTGACTCTTCTGATGAAGGCTGCAGTGCAGTTGAAACATGTAAAGAAGGTAAAGACATCTTTCTATTTTACTTTTGTCTTTCAAAGGAAAAAAAAAAAGAAAAAAAAAAAAAAAAAAAAAAGGATAATTAATATGTGACTTCCAACACAGTTTATTTTCAATTATTACTCCAAGAAATTTAGTTTCAGATACCCTTTCAATCTCGACACCATTTACACTGAGTTTAGATACTAAGTTGTTGTGATGGTTGTTAAAAACTATAAATTTTGTCTTACTTAAATTGAGCGTTAATTTGTTTGAATCAAACCACAGTTTAAGCTTTCCTAATTCCTTTCTGAGTGTATCCAAAAGTTGTTCCAAATTGCTTCCACTGCATAATAGATTAGTGTCATCGGCAAACAATATTAAATGCATTTTTTCCGAGACTTTACATATATCATTTATATACATATTGAATAACAATGGCCCCAAAACTGAACCCTGTGGGACTCCACAAGTATCCTTCAGTAACTGTGAGTTTTTGTTACCAACACATACATACTGATATCTATTCTTGAAGTACCTACTTAACCAGGATAGTGCTACCCCCCTAATACCACAATTTTGTAGTTTCTTTAATAATAAATTGTGATCCACTGTATCAAATGCTTTTTTTAAGATCCAGGAATACCCCAACTGAATACTCTTTATTTTCAACAGCAGTTGATATTTTTTTCTATAAATTCCATTAGCGCAAATGCAGTTGTCCTCTTGTGTCTGAACCCATATTGCTGCTCACACAGTAAATTATTCTTCATTATGAAGTTGTCAATTCTCTCACAGAATATTTTTTCAAGTATCTGGGAAAATTGCTGCAATAGTGAAATTGGTCTATAGTTTGAAAGTTCCCCTCGGTCATCCGTCTTGTATATCGGAATTACTTGAGCTATTTTCATCGCATTGGGGAATATACCTGTTTGGAGAGACAGGTTACAAATATACGTCAGTGGTTTCACTAAGCATTCAATAATAGTTTTGACTAAGAGCATGTCAATACCATCACAGTCCGTAGATGTCTTACTTTTAAATGATTTAACAATTTCAGTGACCTCTCTCGTCTGTGTTCTTTATAAAAATGGAGTCTTTTATAGCAGTGTTTTTGCTTATTGTATCACCCGTAGGTGCCGTAATGGCTTTTTCTCGAGCCAAATTAGGACCAATGTTAACAAAAAAGTTATTAAATTCATCTGCAGGTGAAACTGCATTCACACTGAGTCGTTGTATTATTTTTTGAAAAATTGGTTGGGTAGCTTGCATTTCTGTTTTTATTTCCAAGAATATTGTTCAGTATTGTCCATGTATTTTTAATATTGTCTCTGTTTTTCCTCCAGTTCTTTACTTGAATAGTCTCTTTTATTACATCTCATTATACTGTATATGTTAACTTATTTTTGTATGTTTTATACCGCTGCACTGCTTCTTTTGTCCTTTTCTTTAGAAAAGCTTTATATAATAAATTTTTCTTTTTACACGCCTTTTGTAATCCTTTGGTTAACCATGGCTTATCGACAAATTTATGTTTAAGCTTTTTCTTTACTAATGGACAATTTTTTTCATAAAGACTGGTTACAATGTTCATAAATGTGTCATAGGCTTCATTTACACTACTGTTCAAAAGTTTGGGGTCACCCAGACAATTTTGTGTTTTCCATGAAAAGTCACACTTTTATTTACCACCATGAGTTGTAAAATGAATAGAAAATATAGTCAAGACATTGATGAGGTTAGAAATAATGATTTGTATTTGAAATAATTTTTTCCTGCAAACTTTGCTTTCATCAAAGAATCCTCCATTTGCAGCAATTACAGCATTGCAGACCTTTGGCATTCTAGCTGTTAATTTGTTGAGGTAATCTGGAGAAATTTCACCCCACGCTTCTAGAAGCCCCTCCCACAAGTTGGATTGGCTGGATGGGCACTTCTTGCGTACCATACGGTCAAGCTGCTCCCACAATAGCTCAGTGGGGTTTAGATCTGGTGACTGCGCTGGTCACTCCATTACAGATAGAATACCAGCTGCCTGTTTCTTCTCTAAATAGTTCTTGCACAACTTGGAGGTCTGCTTTGGGTCACTGTCCTGTTGTAGGATGAAATTGGCTCCAATCAAGCACTGTCCACAGGGTATGGCATGGCATTGCAAAATGGAGTGATAGCCTTCCTTATTCAAAATCCCTTTTACCCTGAACAAATCTCCCACCTTACCAGCACCAAAGCAAGCCCAGACCATCACGTTACCCCACCTTGCTTGACAGATGGCGTCAGGCACTCTTCCAGCATCTTTTCAATTGTTCTGCATCTCACCAATGTTCTTCTGTGTGATCCAAACACCTCAAACTTCGATTCGTCCGTCCATAACACTTTTTTGCAATCTTCCTCTGTCCAATGTCTGTGTTGTTTTGCCCATATTAATCTTTTTCTTTTATTGGCCAGTCTCAGATATGGCATTTTCTTTGCCACTCTGCCCTGAAGGCCAGCATCCCGGAGTCGCCTCTTCACTGTAGATGTTGACACTGGCGTTTTGCGGGTACTATTTAATGAAGCTGCCAGTTGAGGACCTCAGGCATCTATTTCTCAAACTAGAGACTCTAATGTACTTATCTTCTTGCTCAGTTGTGCAGCGGGGCCTCCCACTTCTCTTTCTACTCTGGTTAGAGACTGTTTGTGCTGTTCTCTGAAGGGAGTAATACACACCGTTGCAGGAAACTTCAGTTTCTTGGCAATTTCTCACATGGAATAGCCTTCATTTCTAAGAACAAGAATAGACTGTCGAGTTTCACATTAAAGTTCTCTTTTTCTGGCCATTTTGAGCGTTTAATCGACCCCACAAATGTGATGCTCTAAATACTCAGCCTGCTCAAAGGAAGGTCAGTTTAAAAGCTTCTCGAACCAGCTAAACTGTTTTCAGCTGTGTTAACATGATTGCACAAGGGTTTTCTAATCATCCATTAGCCTTCTGACGCAATGAGCAAACACATTGTGGGCCTCTATACACCTATGCAGATATTGCACCAAAAACCAGACATTTGCAGCTAGAATAGTCATTTACCACACTAGCAATGTATAGAGTGTATTTCTGATTAGTTTAAAGTTATCTTCATTGAAAAAAACAGTGCTTTTCTTTCAAAAATAAGGAAATTTCTAAGTGACCCCAAACTTTTGAACGGTAGTGTACATCTGATACATAGACTTTTGTCCAGTCCTGCTTCAGCAAGTCTTCTTTAAAAGAGCTGATTGCATTTTGTGATTTGTATCTGAAAGATTTTAAATTTTTTTCTGTATTGGCCTCTGAGTGGCCATGGATAAGTGCAAAGGTTGGCAAATGGTCACATATCATTTATCAATAATCCACTTTCTATTTTCTTATCAATAATATTAACAAACAGGTTGTCAATAAGTGTAGCAGTGTGAACTGTGATTCTACTTGGATGTGTTATTGTGGGATATAGACTCATACTATACATAGAATTCATGAACTCTGTAATTACATTTTGTTGATATGGATTTAGTAAATCAATATTGAAATCTCCACAAATTACTACCATTTTCTTACTAGTAATATTATTGTACAGCTCGACTAATTTATCTCTGAATGTCTCAATACAAGTTCCCGGCATTCTATATATACAACTTATAATTAGATTTTTTGTTTTATCTTGGTCAATCTCAACAGAAACACATTCTAAAATCCCTGATAGTGCAAAGGACATTCCATTTACAAGTTTACACCTATACAGGTTATCAATATACAGTGCAATACCACCACCCTTTTTTTTGAGATCTGTTAATATGATGCATCTGATATCCCTCTATTGCCATCTGGGGAGCCTGCTATTCATTAAGCCAAGTTTCAGAGACTGCGATGGCTGTAAATTTTCTGTCTAGCTGTTTTAAATAGTCCTGAATCTGTGGAAAGTTTTTGTTAAGACTTCTGCTGTTGAAGTGTGTTATTGATAGTTTACCATCTAGTTGCACTTGACTTTTGAATTGCTTTTTGGATTTATTTTGTACCCGTAGGTAGATTTGTTCTGCAGTCCGGTGACAAGCCACCAGCTGCCGGTCGCTGCGTGCGCAAGCGCCCCTTAACTCCCTAACCTGCATATTTTTTTTTTTGGCGTGTGGGAGGAAACCGGAGAAATCCCGGAGTAAACCCACGCAACCACGGGGAGAACATGCAAACTCCACACAGATCACTGTTGGCCGGGGGCAGGGATCGAACCCACGATCTCATGATCCCCGCGATCCCCCGGCCAAGGGTAAACTGTGCTGCCGCAGTGCTAACCACTGCGCCACCGTGCAGCCCAGTGTAATATTTTCAGTGTAATATTCACAATGATTATGACTATTATTGAAAAAGCGGCTATCAGGATCAATATCATTCTCCATCTCTTGTAGTTTATTCAGCATAATGGCATATTTTCAGAGTTTGAATCATCACTCTGTGTCAAATGACTTTCTCCAACTGGGGATAATTGATGTCTACTCAAGTCAGTCATAAGTTTTTTTTGTTTAGTTTTTTTTTTTTTTTAAGTACATTGACATGGTATGTCAAAAGAACTATTCTTGCAGTGTGTGTGGATATGGATTATCATAGTCTCTTAAATTTTCTTAATCAGTGTTCATCTATATTTATTTAAGTCAGTAATCTCTGATTATTACAGTGGGGCAAAAAATATTTAGTCAGCCACCAATTGTGCAAGTTCTCCCACTTAAAAGGTGAAAGAAGTCTCCAATTTTCATCATAGGTATACCTCAACTATGAGAGACAAAATGAGTGTCTGATTTTTAAATAATTTATTTGCAAATTATGGTGGAAAATAAGTATTTGGTCACCTACAAACAAGCAAGATTTCTGGCTCTCACAGACCTGTAACTTCTTCTTTAAGAGGCTTCTCTGTCCTCCACTCGTTACCTGTATTAATGGTACCTGTTTGAATTCGTTGTCAGTATAAAAGACACCTGTCCACAACCTCAAACAGTCAGACTCCAAACTCCACTATGGCCAAGACCAAAGAGTTGTCAAAGGACACCAGAAACAAAATTGTAGACCTGCACCATGCTGGGAAGACTGAATCTGCAATCGGTAAGCAGCTTGGTGTGAAGCAATCAACTGTGGGAGCAATTATTGGAAAATGGAAGACATACAAGACCACTGATAATATCCCTCGATCTGGGACTCCACGCAAGATCTCACCCCGTGGGGTCAAAATCATCATGAGAACAGTGAGCAAAAATCCCAGAACCACACGGGGGGGACCTAGTGAACGACCTGCAGAGAGCTGGGACCAAAGTAACAAAGGCTAACAAAGGCTACAAAGGCTAACAAAGGCCATCAGTAACACACTACGCCGCCAGGGACTCAAATTCTGCAGTACCAGACGTGTCCCCCTGCTTAAGCCAGTACATGTCCAGGCCCGTCTGAAGTTTGCTAGAGAGCATTTGGATGATCCAGAAGAGGATTGGGAGAATGTCATATGGTCAGATGAAACCAAAATAGAACTTTTTGGTAAAAACTCAACTTGTCGTGTTTGGAGGAGAAAGAATGCTGAGTTGCATCCAAAGAACAGCATACCTACTGTAAAGCATGGGGGTGGAAACATCATGCTTTGGGGCTGTTTTTCTGCAAAGGGATCAGGACGACTGATCCGTGTAAAGGAAAGAATGAATGAGGCCATTTATCGTGAGATTTTGAGTGAAAACCTCCTTCCATCAGCAAGGGCATTGAAGATGAAACATGGCTGGGTCTTTCAGCATGACAATGATCCCAAACACACCGCCTGGGCAACGAAGGAGTGGCTTTGTAAGAAGTATTTCAAGGTCCTGGAGTGGCCTAGCCAGTCTCCAGATTTCAACCCCATAGAAAATCTTTGGAGGGAGTTGAAAGTCCGTGTTGCCCAGCGACAGCCCCAAAACATCACTGCTCTAGAGGAGATCTGCATGGAGGAATGGGCCAAAATACCAGCAACAATGTGTGAAAACCTTGTGAAGACTTACAGAAAACGTTTGACCTCTGTCATTGCCAACAAAGGGTGTATAACAAAGTATTGAGATGAACTTTTGTTATTGACCAAATACTTATTTTCCACCATAATTTGCAAATAAATTCTTTAAAAATCAGACAATGTGATTTTCTGGATTTTTTTTTCTCATTTTGTCTCTCATAGTTGAGATATACCTATGATGAAAATTGGAGACCTCTCTCTTCTTTTCAGTGGGAGAACTTGCACAATTGGTGGCTGACTAAATACTTTTTTGCCCCATTGTATACTCTTTGCTTCCTCAGTTGTTCGATTAAGTTTGATCCAAACTCTACAATTTCTTGTCCATGTTGCCTGTATCTTATTTTGTCTTTTCAGCATCCGTGCTTGCCGTGCTATTTCAGCATTAGTTTTTGTTAGATGTTCATTTAGGCTGCACGGTGGCGCAGTGGTTAGCACTGCGGCAGCACAGTTTACCCTTGGCCGGGGGATTGTGGGGATCGTGGGATCGTGGGTTCGATCCCAGCCCCCGACCAACAGTGATCTGTGTGGAGTTTGCATGTTCTCCCCGTGTTGCGTGGGTTTACTCCGGGATTTCTCCGGTTTCCTCCCACATGCCAAAAACATGCATGTTAGGTTAATTGGCTGTTCTAAATTGTCCCTAGATATCTGTTTCCTATAGGCCCTTAGAATAGAGGGTTAGTATTAATGAAAGCGCTTTGAGTTGTCTTTGTGACTAGAAAAGCGCTATATAAGTGCAGGTTAGTTAGTTAGTTAGTTAGTAAACTTGTGCTCTCCCTAGCTTTCTGGCCTGCCTCAGTATGTCATTCTTTACCCTTCTGTTCACAAAGCGCACCACAATTGATTTCTTTGTTTTATTATCCTTTCTGGGTAAAGCATGACAGGCTGAAATTGCATTTGCTTCGACCTTTATATTTCTACTATCAAGGAACTGAAGCACCTGGTTTTCCAGGGAGACTGATTCACTCAGGGGAGCCTCCTCACCTCTCAATCCTGCTGTAGCATGAGCATATGATTGATATTTAATGTCTAGTCCACTTATAATTAGATCTGTAGCCGAGCTCCGATCCTGCTCCTGTCCAGCTGGGGTCCCGGTAGCTCCTCCGCCGAGCCCCACCGCTTCAACTGGGCTCCGACTCCGGCTCTTATCTGCCTGGGGCCCCGGTGGTCCTCCACTGGTGCCCGTCTCCCACCACTGCTGCACTTGAACTCCGATCCGGCTCCCGTCCAACTGCTGCCTCGGCTTGTTCCTCCGGCGAGTCCCAATCACCGGGGACAGAGTTGCTTCTCCGTGTCGGTGCTAGGTGCTACGACTAGCTATGGCGTTAGCTATAGCGTTAGCCTAGCAAGCGCTTCAGGTAAAACGTAGCAGCAAACCACGAAAAGAAACGCCAATCAGTTCAATCACGAATGAGAGCAGTCCCAAAAGTCCAATTCTCACAGCGAGCGCAAAACAACTCTTAAAAACAGAGATTGAGTCAGTCCGTCTGACTCACGGACTGACATGCCCTCCGACAGTCCGACACAGGTTGATTAGATATGTCAACTCATCTGCTTAAAATGCTGCTTTGTTTCCAGATATTTGTCTCTTTTGCTTCAATAATTAAAACACTGTAGCGCAAGTAAAGGGAAATACATTTTTGCTTCATTAAAGTAACAAACCCAGAACTCATCCTAAATAAGACAAATCCTTAGAATACCACCTGTTCTTCTTACCTGCTCAAATGTTTGTGTACATATGCATATTCACTGCTGTTATTTTCTTATCTTCTAAATTATTGCTGTGAGTGTTGCTATCCCTGTGCTGTTGCAATCCTGGAATTTCCCCTTTGGGGGACGAATAAAGGCTTTTCTTATCTTATCTTAGCTTATCTTCTCTTTTCATTCTTGTCTGAAATAAGAAAAACAATAAACCAACAATTAAACAAAATGAACCAACTCGAGCACTTAACCACACCTGTTAGCTAAACGACTCTTCCATTATTGCTCCCATTACCAGCGGGTTAAAACCATGATAAATGCCTCTAGTGCTTACATACCTCTTCTGATTTTTTTCCGCGTTTGAAGTACTTCAGTAAGCTCATGTTTCTCTCGGACAATGATGCTAGCGAGACACTCAGCCTGGCTGGTGGCTAGAACACGCGGGCAAGGCCCTTCTCTCCGCGTGGACGACGGTCACGCGCGTTGTTCGTATGCGCGCTTGCAGATCATCATTCCTTCATAAATTTTTCTTAAATTTATATGTCCTGATAGAGCGGCGGAAATTTTGTTGCCGTGGCGGGCTGCCACCGGGAAATGTTACCAGAGGAATCCCTGCAGTAACACATGGAGCTTTTACAGAGTTTTTGCTGATTGTTGCTCTGAGTGTTGCTATCCCTGTGCTGTTGCAATCCTGGAATTTCCCCATTGTGGGACTAATAAAGGCTTATCTTACATGTTGGCCGTGTGTGTGGGAGGGGTGCGCGCCCACAGCGAACCTGTTTGATTTTGCAACCCACTGACTCTCTGGAGTGGTTGGAGCCACAGAGTCTCTGCAGAGAGTGGCGTTCGTGGGACAGCAAAGATGAGAGTGTGCAGCAGGAGGAGAGCGCCCAAGGGCTCGTGCCATAATCTGTCAGGCGGTGGCTGATGCAGCAGTTCACTTTAGCTTTTTCTGCTTTTTTTTTCCCCACCGAAAATTTGTAATTTTCCCACCAAATTTTCTCCTTTTCCCCCAAATTGTATCAAAAGGCTTTGGTGTCCGGATCCAGACCGGAGTCCGCCAGTTGGTGACCCCTGATGTATGGATTACATGGGTTGTTACTGATTTCTGGTGAAAATCTCAGGTCAATGACAACATCAGAAAAATGTTTAATGAAAAAAATGTTGACGTGTGATATGCTTGGTGTAAAAAGTATTTGCCCCCTTCCTGATTTCTCATTTTTTTGTATGTCTGTCACGCTTGCATGTTTCAAAGCCATCCATCCATCCATCCATCCATCCATCTTCTACCGCTTTTCCGGCGGTCCGGGTCAGTTCAAGCAGAGAGGCCCAGACTTCCCTCTCCCCAGCCACCTGCTCCAGCTCTTCAGAGGGGATACCAAGGCGTTCCCAGACCAGCTGGGAGACATAGTCTCTCCACTGAGTCCTGGGTCTGCCCCGGGGTCTCCTCCCAGTGGGACGTACCTGAAACACCTCAAGTGGGAGGCGTCCAGGAGGCATCCTAATCAGATGCCCATACCACCTCAACTGACTCCTTTCAATGTGGAGGAGCAGCGGTTCTACTCTGAGCCTCTCCCGGATGACTGAGCTCCTCACCCTATCTCTGAGGGTGAGTCCAGCAATCCTACGGAGAAAGCTCATTTCAGCCGCTTGTATCCGCGATCTCGTTCTTTCGGTCATTACCCAAAGCTCGTGACCATAGGTGAGAGTAGGAACGTAGATTGACTGGAAAATCGACAGCTTTGCCTTAGAACTAAGCTCCCTCTTCACCACAACAGACCGGTACAACGTCCGCATCACTGCAGATGCTGCTCCATTTTCCCCTCACTCGTGAACAAGACCCCAAGATACTTAAACTCCTCCACTTGGGGCAGGAGCCTGTCCCCAACCCGGAGAGGGCAATCCACCTTTTTCCGGCTGAGGACCATGGACTCGGACTTGGAGGTGCTGATTCTCATCCCAGCCGCTTCACACTCAGCGGCAAACCGTCCCAGCAAGAGCTGTAGGTCATTGCTGGATGAAGCCAACAGGACAACATCATCTGCAAACAACAGAGATGAGATCCTGTGGTCACCAAGCATGACACCCTCCATTCCCTGGCTGCGCCTAGAAATCCTGTCCATAAAAATTATGAACAGGATCGGTGACAAAGGGTAGCCCTGGCGGAGTCCAACTCTCACTGGGAATGACTCCGACCGAATGTTGGCAATACGAACCAAACTCTCACAACGGTCGTACAGAGACCGAATAGCTCGTAACAACAAGCCCGATACCCCATACTCCCGAAGCACCCCCCACAAAAATCCACGAGGGACGCGGTCAAATGCCTTCTCCAAGTCCACAAAACACATGTAAACTGGTTGGGCAAACTCCCACGAACCCTCAAGAATTCTCGAGAGGGTAAAGAGCTGGTCCGATGTGCCACGGCCAGGACGAAAACCACATTGCTCCTCCTGAATCCGAGGTTCGACCAACGGCCGGACTCTCCTCTCCAGTACCTTGGCATAGACCTTCCCAGGGAGGCTGAGGAGTGTGATCCCTCTAAAGTTGGAGCACACCCTCCGGTCCCCTTTTTTGAAGAGAGGAACCACCACCCCGGTTTGCCATGCCAAAGGCACTGCCCCCAACCTCCACGCAATGTTGCAGAGGCGTGTCAACCATGACAACCCAACAACATCCAGGGCCTTGAGGTACTCGGGGCGAATCTCATCCACCCCCGGGGCCCGGCCACCTTGGCGACCTCAGCCCCTGTGATAGGCGAGTCATCCCCCTCGTCCCCAAACCCTGCTTCCTCTGTGGAAGGCGTATCAGTGGGATTGAGGAGATCCTCGAAGTATTCCTTCCACCGCCTGACGATATCCCCAGTTGAAGTCAACAGTGTCCCATCCGCAGCATACACAGTGTGGACGGGGAGCTGCTTTCCCCTCCTGAGCCGCCGAACAGTTTGCCAGAATCTCTTCGAGGCCGACCGAAAGTCTTGTTCCATGGCCTCACCGAACTCCTCCCATACCCGCGTTTTTGCTTCAGCAACCACCCGAGCTGCACTCCGCTTGGCCTGCCGGTACACCTCAGCTGCTTCGGGAGTCCCACAAGCCAACCAAGCTTGATAGGACTCCTTCTTCAGCTTAATGGCCCCCCTCACCACTGGTGTCCACCACTTGGTTCGGGGGTTGCCACCACGAGATGCACCGACCACCTTGCGGCTGCAGCTCTGGGCCGCCGCTTCAACAACAGAGGTGGAGAACATGGCCCATTCAGACTCCATGTCTCCAGACTCCCTCGGAATGTGGTTGAAGTTCTTCCGGAGGTGGGAGTTGAAGACCTCCCGGACAGGGGCCTCAGCCAGACGCTCCCAGCACACCCTCACTATACGTTTGGGTCTACCAGGTCTGAATGGCTTCCTCCCCTGCCATCGGATCCAACTCACCACCAGGTGGTGATCAGTTGACAGCTCTGCACCTCTCTTTACTCGGGTGTCCAAGACATACGGTCGCAGGTCTGATGATACGATAACAAAATCGATCATCGACCTGCGACCTAGGGTGTCCTGGTGCCAGGTGCACATATGGACACCCTTATGCTTGAACATGGTGTTCGTTATGGACAGACTGTGGTTAGCACAGAAGTCCAATAACTGAACACCACTCGGGTTCAGATCGGGCAGGCCGTTCCTCCCAATCACCCCTCTCCAGGTTTCACTGTCGTTGCCCACATGCGCATTGAAGTCCCCCAGTATGACAATGGAGTCTCCAGGAGGAGTACCCTCCAGCACCCCAGTCACAGACTCCAAAAAGGGTGGGTACTCTGAAACATCATTTGGTGCATAGGCACAAATGATGGTCAGGACCCGTTTCCCAACCCGAAGGCGTAGGGAAGCAACCCTTTCGTCCACCGGGGAAAACTCCAATATAGAGGCAGCAAGGTGGGGCGATACAAGAATACCCACCCCTGCTCGTCGCCTCTCGCCCGGGGCAACTCCAGAAAAGGCCAAGCTCCAGCCCCTCTCCAGGAGACTGGTTCCGGAACCGGAGCTGTGTGTTGAGGTGAGGCCGACTATATCTAGCCGGTATCGCTCAACCTTGTACACCAGCTCAGGCTCCTTCCCCACCAGAGAGGTGACATTCCACGTACCAAAAGCCAGTTTAGAAAGCTTGGGATCAGTCCACCAAGGTCTCCGCCTTTGACCGCCACCTAATCCACATAGCACCGGACCCCCATGATCCCTCCTGCAGGTGGTGAACCCACTGGAGGGCGGACCCATGTAACTCCTTCGGGCTGAGCCCGGCCGGGTCCCATGGGTGGAAACCCGGCCACCAGACGCTAGCCTTCGAGCCTCTCCCCCAGGCCTGGCTCCAGGGTGGGGCCCCGGTAACCCCATACCGGGCGGGGTACACTGAATCCTTGATATACAATTTATCATGAGAGTCTGTTGGATCGTTCTTAGTCTGGCCCTTCACCCAGGACCAGTTTGTCTTGGGAGACCCTATCAGAGGCAAATTGCCCCCGGACAACATAGCTCCTGGGATCACTGGGGCACGCAAACCCCCCCACCACAATAAGGTGACGATCCATGAGGAGGATGTTTCAAATCATGAAACAATTTATATGTTAGACAAAGATAACACAAGTAAACACAAAATGCATTTTTTAACCTCTTGCACTCCGTTGTACCACGGGCGGGCAAGTCTCTGCGTCCCAGAGCGCACGAGGGCGTGCGCTCTAGGACGCATGATGGAGATGGAGATGGAGATGGAGATGGTGATGGTGTCCAGGCGCGCACTGAAAATAAAAGCTGCAGACACAGCCGCGAACAGATTAGTTCATCTGATTGACCTCTCATTCGACTAATAAGAGCCTTGAATTGGGTTTCTGAAACCTTGAAGAACCAATGACTGAAAACCTAGCAAGAAAGACCCGCCTACCAAGGCTGTGAATGCAGTGAGCCAGTTGAAGCAGAGAAGTTTGCGAGCTGTATTTTTTATAGTCTAGTGGCTAGGAGGGGTTCCCATGCACCCCCTGGAAATCAACTTTTAACCAGCATTTCTGGAATGCTCTGGATAAGCTGTAAACGAAATGCCTTGTTCCCAAGCTTGCAAAATGTCCCACGTGACTTTTTTATGCTAATTTTATGTAAATTATTGACGCCATTACCAGAAAATTCATTTTTTGTTATATCTCTTTAAATGTTTGAGAAAACTCCTTAATTATGGCTTCTACACCCATGTTATGAAGGTCAGTTGTTACATTGAACCTATTTTCAGAATGCCCATATTTGTATAGAATAAGAAAATATGCAAATTAGGTCCGCCATTGTGCAAAAATCTTTATTTCTCTGTATCTCTACCAGTCTTGGACATAGCCTCACCAAAATGGTTTCTACCTCCCTTATTACATGGTCAAACAATACGATAACGTGATCATTGTTGTGAATACACGTGTTACTAGTATGTTATGAAATCCTGTAATTACGGCTGCCATTAAGAAAAAATAGTTTTTTCGCACTATTTTGGCTCCTTTTAGAGATAAACGTTTTCTGGGAGCTTCTACCTCCCTATTAACATGGTCAAGGAACATGATAAAAACTAATCATGTGTTCATTTTGACAAGGACAATAACGAAAAGAATATCAATTTCCCACCCTCTGACGACCTCCACCACCTCACACTCACCCACACCGACGTTCGTAACGCACTGAGTCATGTCAACGTACGTAAGGCTGCTGGCCCTGACGGCATTCCTGGGCGTGTGCTGAGGGCATGCGCTGAGCAGCTGGCAGGGGTCTTCACAGACATCTTCAACCTGTCCCTGGCCCAGGTCGTGGTACCAGCGTGCTTCAAGACCACTTCAATATTACCAGTGCCGAAACATTGAACACCATCGTGCCTAAATGACTATCGCCCTGTGGCACTGACGCCCATAGTCATGAAGTGCTTTGAGCGACTGGTCTTGGCACAGCTCAAAAAATGCCTGCCCCCTCACCAGTTTGCCTACCGGAGCAACAGGAGTACAGAGGATGCAGTTTCTACAGCGCTGCACTATGTACTCTCACACCTGGATGACAAGAAGACCTACGCAAGAATGCTGTTTGTTGACTTCAGCTCAGCATTCAACACAGTTATCCCCTCCAAGTTGCTCACTAAACTTGGGGACCTGGGAATCAGTACCTCCACCTGCAACTGGATCATGGATTTTCTGACCAACAGACCCCAGCATGTTAGGTCAGGCCCCAACCGTTCTTCCATCATCACACTCAACGCTGGTGTACCACAGGGCTGTGTGCTCAGCCCATTCCTCTACTCCCTCTTCACCCATGACTGCAGGCCTATGTATGGATCCAATTCCATCATAAAGTTTGCAGATGACACCACGGTGATTGGACTCATCAGAGACAACGATGAGTCAGATTACAGGGCAGAGGTTGAGCACTTAGCTACTTGGTGCGCTGACAATAACCTGCTCCTTAACACCAGCAAAACCAAGGAGCTCATAGTGGACTACTGGAAGGAGAGGGGAGAGACACATGACCCCATCCATATCAATGGCATAGCTGTTGAACGTGTCCCCATCTTCAAATTCCTGGGGACCCACATCTCGGAGGACCTATCCTGGTCAGTTAACACCACCAGCCTGATCAAGAAGGCCCATCAACGCCTCTTCTTCTTGAGGACACTGAAGAAGAACCATCTGTCAACTGACATCCTGGGCAACTTCTACCGCTGCGTGATAGAGAGTACCCTGACCAACTGTGTCACAGTCTAGTATAGGAGCTGCTTTGTCGCTGACCGTAAGGCGCTGCAGCGGGTGGTGAAAACCGCCCAATGCATCACAGGGACTCCACTTCCAGTTATAGAGGATGTCTACAGGAAAAGATGTCTGCGCCGGGCACGCAGCATTCTTAGGGACTCCAACCATCCTGCTCATGGACTGTTCCAGCTTCTCTTCTTTTTTCTGTGTAGTCAAAATTTGGCTCACATATGAGCGTTTATTCTGATTACTATGTTTTTTCTCTCTCCTATTGTGTTTTCCTCCCCCTCCTCTCCCCTCTTTACCTCCACTGTTGACAGGCGCCTTGTATGGCGACGCGTCATTGGATGCGCCTAACGTGCGCGTCTAATGTCAAGTCAAATTCCTTGTGTGTTTACTTGTAAATATACTTGGCAATAAAGCTGATTCTGATTCTGATTCTGATTCTCCCCTCCAGAAGGCGTTTCAGAAGCCTTTGGACTAGAACCAGCAGGTTTAGGAACAGTTTCTTTCCAACAGCTGTCACGTTGTTGAACTTAGTTCCCCGCTGACTCTCTTACCATCCTCACCTGTACATAACTGCCCATCTAACTTTTTGTACATTATTTGCACATAACAGTACTCTTAACTTTCTGCACTGCTGCATATATTTGCATATATTTGCTTAAATTGCACATACTGTTAATTACCGTATATACTGCACTGCTGTCCTTTGCACTTCTGATTGGATGCTAAACTGTGTTTCGTTACCTTGTATTCATACATGTGTAATGACAATAAAGTTGAATCTAATCAAATCTAATATGTAAATATTACGCATCATCATCATCATCATCCTCTTCTTCTATGTCGTCTTCTGCTTCGTCTTCAGACTCCTCTTCTTCACTGTCGTCTTCACCAGCAGTATCTAGGATATCTACGAGTGAAGTAGGTAGCGCCTCTCCATAGTACCAGATGGGTTCTAGTACTTCCTGGTCTGTTCTTAACCAACCCTGACCCTCATCGTGTGGTTTCGGCTTTTCGAAGATAGCTTGGTGAGCTCGTTTGTACAGTGCAACCCGGTAGTTTGCACGCTGGATGTGTGGCTTGAGCGCAGAGCGGCGCGGAGGGAGACGTGACAGGTTGACTTTTGACTTGGTAGTGAGCCTCTCACCTTCACCAACCATCTTTCGAAGCAGTTTGACACGTACGGTATCCACGGACGATTCACGAGGCTGCCCATACATGATACAGGTGAACTTCTCCAGCTGCGTAACCACTTCAGGGTCGACGTTCCAGTTCTCTCCAAGCTGACGGAATGCCTCATGAAACCTTGGGCTCTTCTCAAGTTTTTTCAGAGGACCGACTTTTCCTTTTCCTTTAAAGGAGCTTGTACATTCTTCTCCAGTGAACACGTAGAAGCCAAGTATGGTGGAACAGTAGCTGCGTCCCAAGGACTCAGCAATTTCCGAGAGATTGAGTAGCTTGCGGTGTTTGCCAGATCCTGTGTCCAAGTAGACAGTAAGGTTTATTGTATGGGTATGGTAGAGCAGAATCACGAAGATGTCCGTGTCTGGCGTACGGACCACAGCATTCTCATAGCCAATTCTGGCGGCAATGTGAAGGTATAGCACCACCCTTGTGTCAGTTTCTTCCTGATCACTGTATATTTCGGGGAGTTCTCGCTCTTCCACCTGAAAGCAATAAAATACAAAGTTTTTTACTTCAGTAATTGCATGGGCATAAAAGTAATTGAAATGTTATCGACAGACCTCCCCGTTCGAAACGACCAGTTCATGGGCCCGTCCTTCAACAATAATCACTGCTTTCTGCGTGTTTTGGAGCCTCGATGCTGCTTCTCGGCCACTCCAAACGCGTAGTAGTAAATTACATAATTGCTTTTTGTTCTCGTCATTGGCGAGGACCACTTTGAAGTTGTATGGCTTCCTCGTCGCGGGACCTGCGAGAATAATCTCTGATTTCCCGCGCCTCAACCTCTCCTGCGCCTTGATCGATTGTGGATAGTAGCTGTCAGTGGAAAACAGGAAATGCTTCCTGGCTACCATTTGGTCGAGTATTATGTTTATCTTTAAAAGGTGCCAAAATAGGGTGAAAAAACTATTTTTTCTTAGTGGCAGCCGTAATTACAGGATTTCGTAACATACTAGCAACACGTGTATTCACAACAATGATAACGTTATCGTATTGTTTGACCATGTAATAAGGGAGGTAGAAACCATTTTGGTGAGGCTATGTCCAAGACTGGTAGAGATATAGAGAAATAAAGATTTTTGCACAATGGCGGACCTAATTTGCATATTTTCTTGTTCTATACAAATATGGGCATTCTGGAAATAGGTTCAATGTGACAATTGACCTTCATAACACGGGTGTAGAAGCCATAATTAAGGAGTTTTCTCAAACATTTAAAGAGATATAACAAAAAATGCATTTTCTGGTAATGGCGGCAATAATTTACATAAAATTAGCATAAAAAAGTCACGTGGGACATTTTGCAAGCTTGGGAACAAGGCATTTCGTTAACAGCTTATCCAGAGCATCCCAGAAATGCTGGTTAAAAGTCGATTTCCGGGGGGTGCATGGGAACCCCTCCTAGCCACTAGACGATTAAGGCTGGGTGAAGAGAGACTGCTGCAGCAGATCAAAAAAGGACCCGCAGGAAGAACCGTCACAGACCCAGCAGCACGGAGACCACCCACAAATGCAACCAGTGTGACAGCGACTCGGCATGTTCGGCCACAGGCAGTGCTTATTTTGTTTTTTTTCCAGCAGAGTACACGTTATGATTTCTTCCATGGTCATCATAGACCGACGGAGGCTGACGACGAAGGCTGAGTGACACACACGCGTTCGCCAGTCTTTGTTTTAATTACTACTGTTATTTGTTTTGAAAAATCGTTCGCCAAAAACTGCAATCATGGAAGCACAAAACCGCAATAATGGAATTATATTTTGATCGGGTCGCGAGACCAGAACCACGAGCGGACCAGCGTCGCGTTCGTCTGACAATGAGGAAGAGAAGTTCGCCAGGACTCTGCTGCTGTGAAGAGGTAAGGTGTTATAAGCTAAATTATTCTTTATCCCTGAAAATTGTAATCCCAAATGACTTTTGACCGATGGGTAAATTACAACTGTGCGGCGCACGAAGTCTGAAGTTCGTGCGCCGCGGTACAAGGGGTCGGTTGCCGCGTCCAGACCGTGAACGCTGCCCCCCCCCCCCGCTATTCTTCTGTTGCGAGGGGGGGGGGTGGAGCCGCGGTGACTGCGCTGCTGTCCCACATCACCACATGAGGCTAATCCGTCATGTAGCGATTGCCGATGTTCATCCTCTGTAGCGGGGGGGGGACAAACCCCCCCCACACACAGACGCAGCCCTGAGTGTGACCTTTCATTAGAGCCCAAAATGAAGCTTCTACACTGAAGCATTCAAAAGTTAACAGACGTTTTTCCAAACTGTGCCATTTGGCACAGTTCCAAAACGTCTGGGAACTATCTGAGGAAAAAGCTGTGTAATATTTTCATTTTTTTTTTATTTAAGTTTTTGTAAAGGGTATACACGTCATGACAGCATTGCATTGTTTACATTTTCATCACATGTTCCCTTATTTTTTGTTATTTGACAACATTGGAAGAATAATTATTTCAACACCCCCTTTTTTTTAAGTGAAAGAAAAAGTGAAATTAAAGAGAACAAAAAACAAACAAAACAAAAGAGCAAAAAATGAACAAACAAACAAAAATAAATAAATAAATAAAAATAAAAGAGCATCTGAGTAGTGTTGGAACAAAGAGCGGTGCCATTATTGAAATGGTATTTGTCAAAGATTAGATCTAATGGAAGACACATATGCGATCCAGGGTTGCCAAAAGTTCAAGAACCCATCCATGTCCTGTCTCAATGCGAATGTCAACTTTTCCATCGAGTAAATGCCTTGGATCACGTTAATCCAATCTTCAGGTGTAGGACAGTCCTTCAACATCCATTTTTTAGTTAGGGCTTTTTTACTTGCCAATATTAAAACAGTGAATAAGTATTTTTCTCCTCGTCGTTCCAGTGAATCTGGTAGTAAACCCAAATACAAAGTTACAAAAGAAAAGGGAACTGTTATTTTGAATATTTTCCCCAATATTGTCTGTACATTGGTCCAATATTGGTGGATAACTGGGCATGACCCAAACACATGAAAATGATTTGCAGTCTCTTCACCACACAAGCGCCAACAATTCAACCCCTTATGAGTAACTTTGTTTTGTGCAGGTGTTCTGAAAAATCTTAACACATTTTTCCATCCAAATTCTCTCCACTGCAGGGATGAGGAACTTTTCCATTGTTGTTTATTTAGCTTTTCCCATATTTCCAGTTGTAAAGTGAAATTCCCCTCTTTTTCCCATCTCTCTTTTATATATGATGTGTTGTCTCCTTTTAGGTCTTGAAGACCTTGGTGTATTTTAGAGATGTATCTGATCCCTGGGATCCCTTTATATGCCATAAAGAAGACCTTCAGAACACCTGACTGGGCCCTTTCCAAATCCTCCTTTTTAAGTATATTGTTTATGTGGTGTCTAAGCTGAAAGAACCTGTAAAGATCTTGATTTATTAGACCTTGTTTTTTCAAATCTTCAAAACTTCTTAAAATTTGCCCTTTAAAAAAATTGTAATATTTTATCAGTCCGTTCTCTTTCCACTTTTTAAATCTAGTGTCTGTTTTATTAGGAGTAAAGTCTTGATCATAGGCAAACCATTGCAGAAATCGATAGGGCTCTTTAGTTTGATTCTCTCTGACTATCTTAAACCAAATTTTTAGCGGGGTCTCTATCCACGGGTTAGTGTTATTCAAAAGTTTAGGTAAGGCATTGTTCCCTATTATCGCCTGTAGGGGGATGTCACTTGTTATTTGGCATTCCATCTCCTTCCATTGTGCAGTGTAGACTGGGTTACATATCTCTACTAAAGTTTTAATTTGTGCGGCTTTAAAATAGTCCCTGATATTTGGCAGTGCAAGCCCACCTTTGTCTTTGTTTAGCTGTAGGGTTCTATATCTGATTCTAGGTCTCTTGCCCTGCCATATGAATTTTGAGATCCTTTTGTCCAGTTCTTGCCATGTTTTTTTGGGAGGTTCTACCGGTATTGTTTGGAAAAGGTATAGAAGACGTGGAAGTATACTCATTTTGACTGCTTCCAATTCTTTGTGCAGTACCCAAGAATGGTATCATATTCCATCTTGCTAGATCAGATGTTATTTTTGCCACCAGTGGATCATAGTTTAGTGTTATAATTTTGTTGAGTTGTTAAGGGATATTGACCCCCCAGATATTTCATAGATTCCATCTCCCGGGTAGTTTTGAGTTTGCTTAGTAAATATTGATTTGGGTCATAGTTGAATGTTAAAACTTGGGTTTTATGCATGGTTAGTTCGTACCCCGATAAATCTCCATACTCTGAAAAAACTGAGATTAGTTCTGGAAAAGAGGTGTCCGGCTGCCCCAGGTATATTAAAATGTCATCAGCATGGACTACCTCACGAACCGGCCTCAGTTTGTGAGAACCCGGGACTGTGTGTCCGACACGATCATCAGCAGCACGGGGGCCCCCCAGGGAACGGTGCTGGCTCCCTTCCTGTTCACTCTTTATACTGCGGACTTCTCACACAACACACTGCCATCTACAGAAGTTCTCTGATGACTCTGCGATCGTTGGCCTCATCTCCAATGGAGATGAAGCTGAGTACAGAGGGCTTATCCAGGACTTCGTGGACTGGTGCCATCGGAACTGCCTCCAGATCAACGCGAGAAAAACTAAGGAGCTGGTGGTGGACTGCCGCAGGCAAGGACAACCCCTCACAGCACCAGTAAATATACAGGGAACAGACATCGAGATGGTGACAGCCTATAAGTACCTGGGTGTTCATCTGAACAATAAACTAGACTGGTCACACAATACTGATGCACTCTACAAGAAGGGACAGCGCAGGCTGTTCCTGCTGAGGAGACTCAGGTCTTTTGGTGTACAAGGCGCGCTGCTGAAGACATTCTATGACACGGTGGTGGCATCAGCCATCACTTTTGGAGTGGTCTGCTGGGGCAGTGGCATTACTGCAGCCGATAGGAAGAGACTGAACAAACTGATCAAGAAAGCTAGCTCTGTCCTGGGGCAGCGCCTTGATCCAGTGGAGGAGATAGGAGAGAGAAGGATGGTGGCTAAACTGTCATCTCTGCTGGAGTCCGAGTTCCACCCTATGCAGGACATACTGAATGCACTGAGGAGCTCATTTAGCAGCAGACTACATCATCCCAGGTGCACAACCGAGAGGTTTCGCAGGTCCTTCCTACCAACGGCTGTCAGACTGTACAACCTAAGCAGGGCTGCTCGCAGAGATAGCAAAAAGACGTAACAAACTAATAGTTTTTTGAATGCAAAAGATGCAATAAACTTACAGAATGGTCCCCTCCAGCATACAACTAGGAAAATACCGGTCGCTATGGAGAGTGAGAATATGTATGGGCATCATACCATGTAGGATAACTAAGTAGACGGTTGTGCTGTTTCATCTCATCTAGCAACAATGCTCTGCACTGTGTGTGTTTATATATTTACATATTTATTCCATCTAGCTACAATGCTCCGCACTGGGTGTGTTTATGTTTATATATCTATATTTATTCCATCTAGCTACAATGCTCCGCACTGTGTGTTTACATATTCATATATTTATTCCATCCAGCTACAATGCTCTGCACTGTGTGTCTGTGTGTGTATATATATATATTTTATAGTAATATGTACATATGTATATTAGCTGCTCTTGCTTGCTTGTTTTTTTTTTCTTGCCTTCTGATTGTTTCTCTGAGTGTTGCTATCCCTGTGCTGTTGCAATCCTGGAATTTCCCCGTTGTGGGACTAATAAAGGCTTATCTTATCTTATCTTATCTTAGAGTGCTATTTTATGTTCCTTCTGACCAAGTGTAATACCTTGAATTTTTTGATTCTGTCTTATCCCTTGGCTCAGAGGTTCAATGAAGATTGCAAAGAGCAGTGGAGACAAGGGGCAGCCCTGATGACATCCTCTTTCCAGCTCAAAAGATGATGATAATTTACCGTTAATCCTTATTTTAGCTGTTGGTTTTTTATATAATGCCTGTATAGTTCTAATGAAGTTGTTATGAAAATTGAAACTGGATAAGATTCTATATAGGAAAGACCAGTCAACCGAATCGAATGCTTTTTCAGCATCTAATCCCAATATGACTGCATTTAAGTTATATTTTTTTATATGATGAATTATGTGTAAAGTGCGTCTAATATTATTTTGTGTCTGTCTTTGTCTTATAAAACCTGTTTGGTCTAAATGAATTAAGTCTGTCAGTATATTTTCTAACCTTTTGGCAAGTATAGTGGTAAAAAGCTTATAGTCCTTATTTAATACACTGATTGGTCTGTAGTTGGAGCATTCTAGTGTATCCTTTTCAGGTTTAGGTATGACTGCAATGACCCCTTCTCTCCAGGAGGGGGGGATTTCCCCTGTGTGGAGGACATAGTTAAATGTTTTCAGGAGGAGAGGAGATAGTTGCTGTTTAAAGGTTTTGTACCACTCTGCTGTATAGCCATCTGCTCCTGGGGATTTGTTAGCTTTAAGTTTCATAATTGCTTTTTCTAATTCTTTAGGTTGTATTTCTGACGGTAGTGTTTTATTTTGAGACTCAGTAAGTTGGGGGAAGGTTTAATGTGTTTAGGAATGCTTCGGATGAGTTTTTATGTTTTTTTGAGGGAGTACAAGTTCTTATGGTAGTTCTCGAAGCTTTTAAGAATATCCTGAATTCTGAATTTTATTTCCTTTGATACTGGGTCTCTGATTTTGTAGATTGCTCTTTCCGTTTGTTGTTTTCCTCAATTTATAGGCTAGTAATTTTGCAGATTTGCTGCCTGCTTCATAGTATTTTTGTTTCAGAAATGTAAGTTTCTTCTGGATTTCTATTGTGTAGATCTCATTTATTTGTTTTTTAATTTCCTTAATTTTGAGCTAGTCATTAGAATGAGTGTTGTCTTTGTGCTCTTCTTCTAGGTTCTTAAGTTCTGACTCTAGTGTGATTAGTTTTTCTTGTCTCAGTTTCTTTTGGGTTGCCAGTTTTGCAATAATCTTTCCCCTTATTACAGCTTTGCATGCATCCCACAGTATTAAAGGGGATACTTCTCCATTATCATTTTCTTCCAAATATCTGAGAATATCTGATTCCAATTCATCTTTCAGTGGTCCTTTCAGGACATTTGAATTCAACCGCCAAGAAAATGTATTATTTGTGTATTTTTGGATACTTAAGTCCATATATAGATCGGACTGTGGTCAGAGAGATCCATCAGTCCTATTTTACATGTTTTTACTCTTCCAATGTCTCTATTAAACATAAAAAAATAGTCAATCCTTGAGTATGATGAATGTGGCGCTGAGTAAAATGTATAATCTTTTACACTGGGGTTGAATTCCCTCCACACATCACAGATTCCTCATTTCTTTTAGTAGCATCCGAGTTTTCCTATTGTGAGTGTTATTTTGATGTGGAGAATTACCTGATGCATCCCAGTATGGATTCAGTCTTGGATTGAAGTCTCCACCACATTTCACTAAACCTTGGCCTTTAGTTATCATTAAGTCGAATACATTTTTATAAAATTTCCAGTTAGCCCTTGGAGGTGCATATACATTCAGCAGGGTGATATCGTCTCCCTCTAGCCGCCCAATTACCAAACTGTATCTCCCTTCTTTATCTTTGTGTTCTGATTTTTTTTCAAATGTAATTTTGGTTGAGATCAATGTCGCTACTCCCCTCCTCCTCCCTGACTTATATGAAGATGAAGAGATCATTTTAAACCCTTGTCTATTGAGTTTAGTGTGCTCCACGTCTGTTAGGTGGGTTTCTTGTAAAAATATTATTCCTGCTTTGTCTTTTTTTCATTTTGCCTAGAATCTTGGATCTTTTAACTGGATTCAGGATCCCTTTTACATTATATGAGATTATTTTGGTTACACCCTGTTTCTCCATTGTATTGTCTTATTTAGTATAACGGTGTGGTGGCCCTCTTTTATGCTACTCAGAAACTGAAAGAACATTAAGAACATAAAAAACATTAAGAACGTAGTGTATAAAACTTTAAAACAAAAAACTGACAAAAGAACTTCCTGAGCTGAGGTCTTTTTAGAGACCCTGGAAGAGCCTTGATGGAGTGTAGGCTCTGAGGGAAATTCCTCAAACTCTGTTACGTGTTGAGGGCCCTCTCTTACCCCTGTAAGTTGTCCCATGTTTTTAACGTGAATTTCAGATCCCAATCCGAACTTGTAATGATTTTTTTTTTTTATGCCTGTACCTTATGAAATTGTCTGCACCCTCCCACCATGATCACAGCAAACATCCACGTTAATACAGTATTTGTTAGTGTGGGGAGAACATGTGGGTCATTGTCACATTTCTATTTTAACAATTTTTTTTTTTTTAAAGACTTATTTGTTTCTAATATTATGACTGTTCCATGAAATGTTTTACCACATGCTGATTCTGCATCTCCTTTAATGTTTGTTACCTTGTAGGAGGGGGGTGGATGTGCAGACTGACTAAAAAAATCGTTATTCCCTCCTGTAAATGGCCAGTTTTTCCTTGTAGCTCTGACACTGGGTTTCCCGCTGCTGGCCCGTGGATTTTGAGGGTCTCTGTGTGGACCACGTTTGAGCCTTGATTCTTTCGATCGGGTCTGCTGCGGGTTTAAACACTGTTACCGGGAGCCCTCTTCTCGCCATATCCTCGGTTGCTTCTTCTGCCGAGTTATAGAGACATGTCTCTTCCCCATAGAAAACCCGCAACTTCGCCGGAAATGGCGTCTGGAAGCGCAGTTTTTTCTCTCGTAGTACCTTTTTAGCGTCGTTGTATTCCCGACGCTTTTTAAGGACCTCCGGGGCGTAATCGTGTTCCACGAAAACTTTGCTCTCTTGGTGCATAAATCCTTTTTTCTGCCAAGACAGTCTTACAAGCTCTTCTTTTATTTTGGAGTTGGAAAACTTCACCACCACCGAACGTGGAGGCGCTTCCGCTGCCGGCCTAGGGGCTAATGTACAGTGTGTCCTTTCTGTCTTCAAGTCGGTGGATTGGGGAATATCCAACTTCTCTCTCAGTAAGGATTCCACGCATGCCGCCATTGTGGTGAAACCATCCTCGACTCCTTTCAGACCATGAATTCTTATGTTGTCTCTTCTCAGTCTTCCTTCTTGGTCGGTTAGCTTAGCCTCCAGTCTTGACTGCCTTTTGTGTAGATCCAGCACGGAATCTTCCAGCCCTTTTATTCTTTCCTCTGCTTCCAAGATTCGGTTCTCGACCTGGTCCACTCTGTTGTTTGTCCTTTTTAATTCTTCTTTGATTTCACGAAATTCGGCCCAACACTCTCGGCGAAATCGTCTTAATTCTTTAAGTACCATTTTCAAGCTAACCTTTTTGTTAGCTTCATTCAGCTCCTCGTCTTCTGAATGGAAATCCTCCGGATCAGATTCTTCGGCCGATGCGTGTCCTGGCCTGGTAAATACCGATTTTTTTCTGTTTTCCTTTAGGCATGATGACTTTGTCCTTTGATTTTCATTCTTCCAAAAATCCGTTAAATCTGATTTTCAAGGTATTTTACTGGATTGGGTCTGGGAGCTTCAGCGTTAAGCTGCAATCACCGTGGTGTCCAGACCGGAAGTCCGTAATATATTCATTTTTTGTGGTATTGTTTCAAAATTTGGACCTCAGCTGGATAACACTTGGTTCTACATTTCTGTTGCATTTTCCAGCCCGGATCTGAAGCTGTGTGTTATTTGCAAGCATTTGTATCCAAAAAAAACACCCATGCCAAATTTATTTTCTTCAAGTTCACTATGTTTAGATGACTGTAACTCAGTGGCCGGAGCACTTAGAGAGATTATGACTGTTTTGCCAAAAAAATTCAGTGTTTTCTTTTAAATGAGACCAACCCCATGAAGATGCTGCAAAGGGTTGAAGAACAGCTTTGGATTTAATTTGGGCACGTTAATTTTTGGTATTTTTAGGGAAATTGACCGGAGTGCAAGGGGTTAAATAAATGTTTATTATTAAGGGTAAAAAAAAATCCAAACCTTCATGTTCCTATGTGGAAAAAGTTATCAGCCCCCCCCCAAAAAATAAATAAATAAATAAAAAATGTTAAAGCATAAATTAACTGTGGTTTATCACGTTTTTGGAAAGCTGAGTTTAGTTTCTCTCGTCGCATCCAGGCCTGATTACTGCCACATCTGTTCTCAATCAAAAAATCACTTAAATAGGACCTGCCTGACAAAGTGAAGGAGACCAAAAGATCCTCATGTTGCAGTTCAAAGAAATTCAGGAACAAATGAGAAACAAAGTAATTGAGATCTATCAGTCTGGAAAAGGTTATGAAGACATTTCTAAAGCTTTTGGACTCCAGTGAACCACGGTGAGAGCCATTATCCACAAATGGCGAAAACATGGAACAGTGGTGAACCTTCCCAGGAGTTGCCGGCTGACCAAAATTACCCCAAACATGCAGCAACGACTCATCCAAGAGGTCACAAAAGACCCCACAACAACATCCAAAGAACTGCAGGCCTCACTTTGCTCAGTTAAGGTCAATGTTCATTACTCCACAATAAGACAGAGACTGGGCAAAAATGGCCTACATAGCCGAGTTCCAAGATGAAAATCACTGCTGAACAAAAAGAACTGAAAGGCTCCTCTCAATTTTGCCAGAAAACATCTTGATGATCCCCAAGACTTTTGGGAAAATACTCTGTGGACTGACGAGACAAAAGTTGAACTTTTTGGAAGGTGTGTGTCCCATTTCATCTGGCGTAAAAGTAACACAGCATTTCAGAAAAGGAACATCACACTAACAATAAAATATGCGGGTGGTAGTGTGATGATCTGGAGCTGTTTTGCTCCTTCAGCACCTGGAAGACTTGCTGTGGTAAATGGAACCATAAATTCTGCTTTCTACAAAAAAATCCTAAAGGAGAATGTCAGGCCATCTGTTGGTGACCTCAAGCTGAATCACACTTGGGTTGTGCAGCAGATCAATGATCCAAAACACACCAGCAAGTCCATCTCTGAATGGCTGAAGAAAAAAAAACAAAACAAAGACTTTGGAGTGGCCTAGTCAGTCCTGACCTGAATCCGATTGAGATGCTGTGGCATGACCTTAAAAAGGTGGTTCATGCTGAAAAACCCTCCAGTGTGGCTGAATTACAACAATTCTGCAAATGTGAGTGGGCCAAAGTTCCTCCACAGCGCTGTAAAAGACTGATTGCCAGTTATCGCAAATGCTTGATTGCAGTTGTTGCTGCTAAGATGACACCGCAGATGACACTCTGTGACACTCTAAGCTCAGTGGCCACTTCCCTCTGAGAACATCCTGTTTGAATCCTCGCAATGTCAAGGTAGTATTGGTCAATTGTTAGGTGTCGTTTTGGTCTCATGATGTCAAAATGGGAAGAGCATGATGAAGAGGACTGTTTAAATCCCAATTGTAATTAATAATAATAATAATAATAATAATAAATTATAAATAATAAATAAATAATAAATTTATTGGTCAATTCATGGATCAAACACCTGTTGTGAATTTTGCCATTAAGCACTTTGTTAGAGAACAGCAAGTTATGCAACAAGTCCTGAAACACTGAACAATTGGACATGTGCATTCAAAAGGTTAGAGAAGATCAAACTAAGTTCACCTGGAAAGGTTGTCGTACATTTTAGGTGCATCCTGAAATTTCACCCGAAAGCCGAATATCCCTAACTTTTTGTGAGTAGTGTGTATATAATCCAGTCAGAGTTTCTTGTTAATAGCCACTCCACATTGACCAATTAAAGCGTTTTGTCTGTTTTCCTTTTCTGGCTGCTCTTTTTCCACCACAGCGGATCATCTGCTCATTTTTTGATGAGCCACATATTTGTTCTTAACCCCTTGCACTCTGGTCAATTTCCCTAAAAACGCCTAAAAATAACATACCCAGAGTAAATCAAAAGCTGTTCTTCAACCCTTTGCAGCATCTTCACGGGGTTGGTCTCATTTAAAAGAAAACACTGAATTTTTTGGGCAAAACAGTCATAATCTCTCCAAGTGCTCCTGCCACTGAGTAACAGTCATCTGAACATACTGAACTTGAAGAAAATAAAGTTTTCCTGGGTGTTTTTTTTTTTTTTAGATACAAATGCTTGCAAATAACACACAGCTGTCAGATACTGGCTGGAAAATGCAACAGAAATGTAGAACCAAGTGTTATCTAACTAACTAACTAACTACTAACTAACCTGCACTTATATAGCGCTTTTCTGGTCACAAAGACCACTCAAAGCGCTTTCATTAATACTAACCCTCTATTCTAAGGGCCTATAGGAAACAGATATCTAGGGACAATTTAGAACAGCCAATTAACCTAACATGCATGTTTTTGGCATGTGGGAGGAAACCGGAGAAATCCCGGAGTAAACCCACGCAACACGGGGAGAACATGCAAACTCCACACAGATCACTGTTGGTCGGGGGCTGGGATCGAACCCACGATCCCACGATCCCCACAATCCCCCGGCCAAGGGTAAGCTGTGCTGCCGCAGTGCTAACCACTGCGCCACCGTGCAGCCCATCAAGCTGAGGTCAAAATTTTGTAATAATACCCCAAAAAATGAATATATTACACAGCTTTTTTTCTCAGGTTGTTCCCAGGCGTTTTTGAACTGTGCCAAATTGTGGCAAATGGCACAGTTTGGAAAAACGTTTATAACTTTTGAATGATTCAACATTGAAGCTTGATCTTGGGCTCTAATCAAAGGTGACACTCAGGGCTGTGTGTGTGTGTGTGGGGGGGGGTTGTTTATTCATTCAGGAATGAATGAATGAACAAACAAGCCCCCCACACACAAAGAAGCATGCCACGTAAAAAATGTGTGGCCTTTTTTTTTTTACAAGAAAAAATAACCTACAGTGTAATAAAAATTATACTAAAATAACTGCAATGTAGAGGATAACAACTCCTCCCCCCCCCCCCCCCCCACTACAGAGGAGCTCGGCGCACAAAAAACGATCTGTCATGTGGCGATGACGCACCGTTGTAATTACCGATGGGTCAAAAGTCATTTTTATTACTATTTTCAGTGATAAAGAATAATTTATCTTATAACACTTACCTGTCCACAACAGCACTGTCGTTGGCGAACACCTGTTCCTCATTGTCAAACGAACATGTAGCTGGTCCGCTTGTTACAACTCGTGGTTCTGGTCACGTGACCCGGTCAAACCATGATTCCATGATTGCGGTTTTGGCGAACGATTTTTCAAAACAAATAAGAACAGTAGTAATAAAAAAAGACTGGCGAATGCTACCGTTACACACAGCAGCTTACACAAAACAGATTTGACGCACGCTTTCAATCGTCGAACTTCTCTGCTTCAATTGGCTCATTGTATTCGCAGTTGTTGGTAGGCGGGTCCTTCTTGCTAGGTTTTCAGTCATTGGTTCTTCAAGGTTTCAGAAACCCAATTCAAGGCTCTTATTAGTCGAATGAGAGGTCAGTCAAATCTAAACCAATCAAAACACTCCTTTGGCTTTCTGTTCGTGGCTGTGTTTACTGGAAGAACAGAAATGCAGCTTTTTTTTTTTTTTTTTTCAGTGCGCACTGAGACGCACTAGGACGCAGAGACGTGACCGCCAGCGGTATCCCGGAGTGCAAGAGGTTTCTTCAGCAGGGATTTTACACCGGATGGCTTTCCTGTAGGGCTGAAACGATTAGTCAGTGTTGTCGATAATAAAAATTTGTTGACACAGATTTTTATAGTTGACAAATAATTTCATTTTAAAGTTTATATGCATGCTGCGGAAATTTTCAGTTGTAACTGCAATGCACGACCGGAATTGCTGCGAGCAGTAGTGCCTCTGTTGTATGGCATGCGTGAACAATTTTCAGCAAGGAAGAGGAGGAGCACAGCATGGCGAAGCGAAAAGATAAACAAGTTGAAGTGGAGCTAAAAAAAATTAAAAAAAAAAAAAAAAAAAAGCAGACCCAAACTTTGTCAAATATGGGAACATTTCACAGAAAATGGAAACAAAACAAGTGAAATGCAGACTTTGCAAGGCAGACCTTTCCTATCATGGCAGCACTACAGTGATACTTGAGCATCTGACACGACGACACCCGGGAACCGCAACATTAACGGCTGTTTCAGTACCGAGTAAAGAAAGTTAGCACCGCTTATTTTCAATGGTCAACTGTTTGAAGCTTCAGAAAAATTACAATCCTGTTAGTATGTGCTGTTTATGTTAGCTTACCTGTTTGACAATCATCTCTCTGGTTGCTGAGGGGCTGAGCTGTCATGGCTATTGTGTTGAATGCAGTAAATGACTGAATTACAGGAGTCGCTATCTCTTTTTCATCTTAGTTAATATTAGCCCTCATTCTGAATATTAGTGCTTCTGGGTTAATTAGAAAATCCCAACTTGTAATTTAGTAAACAAAAACCTACAACTATAATCATCAAAATTAAATCAAACTGTTTGAAACATCACTCTTAAGTGCAGTGAATACCGAATATGAAGGTTTACCTGTCTGAATTATATTGTAAAGAAAATGCACTGATAGAAAACTTCCACCTAAGGTTAGTTTGTGGGTTGGAGCAGATCAGTAATTCAGGGCCACGGTTAACCTTTTTTATGTTAAGACAGACTGGGTGTGCAGCAGTGGTTTCTGTTTTTTTGCTTTTGCACTTTACCTTTTTTGTTTAATACTGCTCTTTAAACTGGGTGTCTGCGGGTCCTTAAGATAAGCCTTTATTAGTCCCACAACGGGGAAATTCCAGGATTGCAACAGCACAGGGATAGCAACACTCAGAGCAACAATCAGAAGGCAAGAAAAAAAAAACCAAACAAGCAAGCAAGAGCAGCTAATATACATATGTACATATTACTATAAAATATATATATACACACACACACACACAGACACAGTGCAGAGCATTGTAGCTGGATGGAATAAATATATGAATATATGAACACAGTGCAGAGCATTGTAGCTAGATGGAATAAATATGTAAATATATAAACACCCACAGTACGGAGCATTGCAGCTAGGTGGAATAAATATGCAAGTATATAAACACACACAGTGCGGAGCAATGTAGCTAAAGCTAATGTAGCTTAAAAAGTCTTAGATGTGTTTGTCCAAAATTAAGGCCTTAATTATCCTTAAAAATGACAATTAATCCTTGAATCCGGCTTTCAAAGGTCTTAAAAATGCCACAAACACAATGAACAAAATTGCAATGTTTTCTTACGTTGTACAGTGAAATCTTTGTAAAGAATTTGGCGAATTTTTAATTACTGCTCTGCATTTTAGCACCATGGAGCGGAAGTGAGCGGAACAAACAGCAATCATTCGTTTGTGGGGGGAGGGGGCTACTTTCAGGTTTACACATTAGCAGCTTGTACTTCAGTAGCTATTGGCAACGTCAGTCATGGGGAAATGTAAATTTAATCTTAGCTGGATGGCTAAACTGACATTTGCGGCATGGTTAAGACCGGTTCAAGGAAATAACTATTAGGCCTCTTGTATGCTGTGCAAGAAGCTCTTTAAACTCTGCTCGATGGGAATCCGTGATGCTGGTGCCTGCCTACAAACCTTTACTGAAGCACAGCAGGCCAGCAGAGAAATCAGGATTTGGCCAGAGGGTGCAGCCTCGGCACTTCAGGACTGTTTTCTGCACACAGACTGGGAGGTCTTCAAAATAGCAGCCTCCCAGGGAGACAGGACAGATGTGGAGGAGTATGCTGAAACGGTCACCAGCTACATCACGAAGTGCACAGAGGATGTCACTATAGTGAAGACTATCACTGCATGGGGCAACTATAAACCCTGGATGACGGCAGAGGTGCGCTCGCTGCTCACAGCCAGAGATGCAGCCTTCAGAGCGAAGGACAGGATCGCCCTCCGCTCAGCCAGGTCTGCGCTCTCAAAGTAGGGATGTAATTTTTCCGCTAATTCGCGGAATTCCGCTTTTTTTTTATCTTCCAAAAATTTTCAGACCAGATGGCGGCGCTTGCACAATGCGAGGCTCGGCGTCTCTTCAGATTTTGTGGATTAGCAGCGATAGTTCTGCTCATTTCGGATCTGTTCGTTCAGAACAGCTTCGCTTTTACATCCTACACCCGAAATGAACTTTTGGACATTGGATTACAAAATAACGACCTTTTTATCCCTGAGCTCTGGAGAACACCCGATGCTAGGTAAGCTACCCGGCCGACCGGAAGTGCTCGCAGGCGGCGTAGAGACCGTAAACAAAGGCGGGGGAAGCGCGGAGGGCTAAGAGCTAAGCTAAAGCTAACACCGCACCGTCTTTCTCAACCCAGCATTTTCCTCGCTAATGTACGGTCAGTGGCGAACAGAATGGATGAGCTACGGCTTCGGATCACCAACAATAAAAAACTTATGAACTGCAATATCATGATTTTCATGTAAATATGGCTACATAGTGGAGTACTTGTGTGGCGCCACGAGACGGCTTTTGTTGTGATGTGGCGCATTATAAATAAAGCTGAATTGAATTGAATTGAATTACTTGACGGTGCTGTCGAGCTGGCCGGACGGCACACTCTGCGGGCAGACAGAGCAGCTAATGACTCCGGTAAGACCAGAGGTGGGGGGGTATGCATTTATATTAACAAGGCTTGGTGCACGAACTCTGTCACTGTTGGGAGACACTGCTCAGCTAACCTGGAGTTTCTCATGGTTAAATGTAGACCTTTATATCAATCAATCAATCAAAGACTTTATTCCAGACTCATGGTCCATCAAAAATAAAATAAAATAAAACAAGACAGTTGAAAATAGATAAGAAAAACAATCAAAAAGTTACAAAACAATAAGACAAAACTACTAAAAGAAGTACAAAGACAGTACAGACTTTAAAAAGACTTAAAAAAGACTACTGTACCAATGCCTTTTAAACTGTGACTGACAGCGAATAGAACTGAGCTTAATGCTAGGCATGACTTGAATGATTTCATTTCTAGATACATCAAACTGACAGATGAATTTATACATAAGATTCCTTATTACTGCATGCAGTGTATTTACACGTGATGAGACAAATAACTCGGAAGCACTGCACCATTGAGGCTTTTTAAGTAAAATTCTTAAAGCATCATTGTAAGCAACCTGTAATTTCTGCATACTTTGTTTCCTATAATTTATCCATAAATGAGCAGCGTATAAAGGTGTACAATAGGTTTTTAAAAAGAACCAGTTTCACCTCATCTGAACAAAAACCAAACCTGCGTGCAAGAATATTTGCTTGCATGTAGATTTTGCAGCGTTGTCTGAAAATATCATCATCATCAGTCGTTCTATCATTAATAAAATGTCCCAGATATTTAATTTTATCCCTGACAATTAATTCCCTGCCTGCCAATTCAAAGACAGGGAATTTCATTAACAAATCTTCTTTAGTGTGGCAAATCAGCACACAACTCTTATTTGTATTATATTTTATGTCATTTTCATCTCCATAAGCAGTACACACTCTTAATAACTCCTGAAGACCAGCACTACTTGGACTGAGAATAACTAGATCATCAGCATACATAAAATGATTCACTAACTTATTCCCTATTAAACACCCAGTTTTACAGGCATTCAGTTGTTTTGACAACTCATCCATATAAAGATTAAATAGAATAGGGGACAATATACTGCCCTGTCTGACACCACTGCTCACACCAAATGGGGATGAATGACTCTTCCCCCATTTCACCAGTATCTTCTGATGTGCGTACCAGTAAATCAAGATGCGTACTAAGTACTTGGGAACCCCCCGTCAATCATTTTCCTAAACAATATCCTGTGATTAACACGATCAAACGCCTTATATCTGCCACAGGAGTTCACTTTTCTTCATCTTGCCTGCTGAAGATGTTTTGGACTTTATTTAAAAAATATTTTTAACGCCACACATGTGATGGATAATGCTTGTTGGAATATTTTAGGAATGCTATCTTCTTGGAACATAAGTCAGTATTATACAGTAATAAGTGACATTCAGCTGTTTGTTTTATGTCATTTAAGCACAGTTCTGGTACTTAAAAATCATAAAAACCCAGGAGCTTCGCCCCCCTTGCCCCCCCCCCCAAAGGGGCTCTGCCCCAGACCCTGCTGGGGGACTGTGTCCCCCAGACCGCCTGCTAAATTTTCAGATAATTTCCCCAACCCCAAATCACATCCCTATCAAAGGGAATTAAGACGGCGAAGCACGCCTATGCGGAGAAAATCCAAGGACACCTCTGTGACACAAGGAGCACCAAACGGATGTGGCAGGGGGTTGATGATGATGCTTCGCTTCCAGACAGGCTCAACAACTTCTTTGCACGTTTTGAAGCATCAAACCCGACAATCAGAGGGAGGGCTGGCCCATCTCCACCATCTGTTGGGCCAGCTATCATCATCAATGCAGCGGACACACGGAGGACCCTAATCAGGGTCAACCCACGTAAAGCTGCAAGTCCGGACAACATCCCGGGACATGTGCTTCGAGTCTGTGCGAGCGAGTTGGTGGATGTCCTGACTGACATTTATAACATCTCCCTGAGTCAGGCCATCGTTCCCAGATGCTTTAAGATCTCTACCATAGTACTGGTGGCAAAAAAACCAGTTGTGTCCTGTCTGAATGACTATCGTCCTGTTGCATTGACACCAATTGTGATGAAGTGTTTTGAACGGCTTGTCAAACCACACATCACAGCCTGCCTCCCTGCATCACATGACCCGCTTCAGTTTGCGTATCGTTCAAACCGCTCCACGGAGGATGCTATAGTCACCACCCTGCACTCTGTCGTCACCCACCTGGATCAGAAAGACACCTGTGCCAGACTCCTGTACATTGATTTCAGTTCAGCATTCAACACCATTATTCCCCAGAGACTGATGGAAAAATTACTCCTTCTCGGTCTGAACACCGCCACATGTCTCTGGATCCTGGACTTCCTGACCGAGAGACCTCAGTCTGTCCATGTTGGAAACAACATCTCCAACTCTATCATGCTGAGCACCGGATCCCCTCAAGGCTGCGTACTCAGTCCACTGTTGTTTACACTTCTAACACATGACTGTGTATCCAGACACGAGGGGAACCAGATTAAATTTGCAGACAACACCACAGTGGTGGGACTTATTCAGAGGGATGAGGAATCAATGTACAGGGAAGAAGTTAGATACCTGGAGGGCTGGTGCAGGGAGAACAATCTGGTGCTCAGCGTAGACAGAACGAAGGAGAAGATTATCGACTTCCGGCGTTCACGGCCTGAACATGTCCCTCTCAGCATCAGCGGCCGTTCGGTGGAGAGAGTGGAGAACATCAAGTTCCTCGGAGTGCAGATCTCGCAGGACCTGACCTGGAGCAAGAATTCCTTGGGGATCAGGAAGCGGGCCCAGCAGAGACTACACTTCTTGAGGAAACTCAAACAGGCCGCTCTCCCCATCTGCATCCTCAGGACCTTCTACAGAGGTGTGGTGGAGAGTGTTCTGACGTACTGCATTGCAACATGGTACTCCAGCTGCAGTATGTCAGACAAAAAAGCCCTGCAGAGGATAGTTAAGGGAGCTGAGAGGGTAATTGGTGTCCCCCCCGTCCAAGAACTTTTTCAGAACCGTTGTAGGAGCAGGCCACTGAATATTGTCAAGGACCATTCTCACCCTCTGCATAAACACTTGGAACTTCTGCCATCTGGCAATCGATTCCGGAGCATCAGAGGCAGAACCACCAGATTGATTAACAGCTTCCTTCCACAAGCTGTTAGGATGCTGAACAGTTGATCCAGAATCTTTCATACATACTACTGCACCTTATGGACATTATGTATGTTATTTGTATATTATAGTTCTAGTTAGTTTTCAAGTATGTCTCAGGGATGTGTGAATGGCTGTGTTGGGGTGGGGGTGGGGTGACGGTGTGTGTGAGTGTGTCTTAAATTATGTTCTTTTTACTTAAATGGATGCCGAGAGAAACGCAATTTCATCTTGCCTGCACTACAGTTGTATGTACAGCAACATGACTAAGGTTGATTTGATTGGATTAAAGCTGTAGAATCGCATATGCAGAGCGAGAAGTACAAAACGGCTGCAAAAACAACCTACAAACGCCTGCCATTTTTCAGTACTGTTCCGTCTCATCAGTACCACAGACTTCAGCTCCATCTCCGATACCAGCAGCAACAGCAGCTCCAACCACAGCAACAGACTTCAGAGCAACCTCTGGGTCCACCGCTACACTTCAAGCAGAGGCATTGTGGTGTCTGCACACAGTAACCAAACACCAGTCCTATAACGCCAATGAAGGAGTCGGAGACATTTTGCGAGCTATGTTTACTGACTGAGAAATCGCTAAAAACTTTACGTGCGGTAAAGACAAATCAGCCTACATTTCAAAATTTGGTTTGGCTCCACACATCATTAAACGCCTCGTCACAGACGTTAACAAAGACAGCTTGACTTTGATGTTTGACGAAACCCTTAACCAAACAACTAAAACAAAGCAGCTGGACCTACATGTCCGTAACTTCAAAGATGATCGAGTCCAATCCAGATAGGATTTCAGGATTTACTACACCACTTTCAAGTAAGTAAGAACCCCACACTAAGAAATTACCAGTAATCTAGCTACAGTTTTTTGTTTTGTTTTGGGGGTTTTTTTGTCAATAGAACACATAAGAAAAAGTGTTACAGTGGGGCAAAAAAGTATTTAGTCAGCCACCAATTGTGCAAGTTCTCCCACTTAAAAGATGAGAGAGGTCTCCAATTTTCATCATAGGTATACCTCAACTATGAGAGACAAAATGAGAAGAAAAAAATCCAGAAAATCACATTCAATGATTTTTAATGAATTAATTGGTAAGTTCCTCGGTAAAATAAGTATTTGGTCAGTAACAAAAGTTCATCTCAATATTTTATTATGTACCCTTCACTGGCAATGACGGAGGTCAAACGTTTTCTGTAAGTCTTCACAAGGTTTTCACACACTGTTGCTGGTATTTTGGCCCATTCCTCCATGCAGATCTCCTCTAGAGCAGTGATGTTTTGGGGCTGTCGCTGGGCAACACAGACTTTCAACTCCCTCCAAAGATTTTCTATGGAGTTGAGATCTGGAGACTAGCTAGGCCACTCCAGGACCTTGAAATGCTTCTTACGAAGCCACTCCTTCATTGCCCGGGCAGTGTGTTTGGGATCATTGTCATGCTGAAAGATCCAGCCACGTTTCATCTTCAATGCCCTTGCTGATGGAAGGAAGTTTTCACTCAAAATCTCACAATACATGGCCCCATTCATTCTTTCCTTTACACGGATCAGTCGTCTTGGTCCCTTTGCAGAAAAACAGCCCCAAAGCATGATGTTTCCACCCCCATGCTTCACAGTAGGTACAGTGTTCTTTCTCCTCCAAACAGGACAAGTTGAGTTTTTACCAAAAAGTTATATTTTGGTTTCATCTGATCATATGACATTCTCCCAATCCTCTTCTGAATCATCCAAATGCTCTCTAGCAAACTTCAGACGGGCCTGGACATGTACTGGCTTAAGCAGGGGGACACGTCTGGCACTGCAGGATTTGAGTCCCTAACGGCGTAGTGTGTTACTGATGGTAGCCTTTGTTACTTTGGTCCCAGCTCTCTGCAGGTCATTCACTAGGTCCCCCCGTGTGGTTCTGGGATTTTTGCTCACCGTTCTCGTGATCATTTTGACCCCATGGGGTGAGATCTTGCGTGGAGCCCCAGATCGAGGGAGATTATCAGTGGTCTTGTAGGTCTTCCATTTTCTAATAATTGCTCCCACAGTTGATTTCTTCACACCAAGCCGCTTACCTATTGCAGATTCAGTCTTCCCAGCCTGGTGCAGGTCTACAATTTTAATTTCTGGTGTCCTTTGACAGCTCTTTGGTCTTGGCCATAGTGGAGTTTGGAGTCTGACTGTTTGAGGTTGTGGACAGGTGTCTTTTATACTGATAACGAGTTCAAACAGGTGCCATTAATACAGGTAACGAGTGGAGGACAGAGGAGCCTCTTAAATAAGTTGTTACAGGTCTGTGAGAGCCAGAAATCTTGCTTGTTTTAGGTGACCAAATACTTATTGTCCACCATAATTTGCAAATAAATTCTTTAAAAATCAGACAATGTGATTTTCTGGATTTTTTTTTTGCTCATTTTGTCTCTCATAGTTGAGGTATACCTATGATGAAAATTGGAGACCTCTCTCATCTTTTAAGTGGTAGAACTTGCACAATTGGTGGCTGACTAAATACTTTTTTTGCCCCACTGTATGGGAGTTTTGCAAGAAGCTTCTTCTCCTGTCCCATAGGCAGGCAACAGTGGAGAGAGGATTCTCGATAAACAAAGAGGTGGAGACCTGCAATATGCAGGAGGACACCATGATTTCCCAGCGAGTGATCTGTGATTATGTCAACATCTGTGTGTGTGTGTGTGTGTGTGTGTGTGTGTGTGTGTGTGTGGGGTCCTCAAAGTTCCTATCTCAAAGGAGCTACTTGCTTCTGTTGCATCAGCAAGATCCAGGTACAGAATGCACCTAGATGAGCAAAAGAGGAAGAAAATCACTGATGTCTAGGCACGGAAGTGAAAAGCTGCAGAGGAAAACTTAGAGGAGCTTAAGAAAAAGAGGCAAACTCTGATCCAGGTATCCACCAGAATACACAGGGATGCTGATCAGCTTGCAGAAGAAGCTGAAGGAAAGACAGGAACCTAAACGGCCCAGCTCATCACAAAATCAAACACGCTGAGGAAGAGATACAAAGAAAAACTGTGTGAATTAAAACAAGTGGAAGCAGAGCTGGAGACAAAGGCTACAGAACTTAGATCCATGCCATAATTATGGGAGTGAGGAGAGCATGGGAGAGCCCCTATATTCAGTTTAGAGATCTTGTTGTGTAATGTTCTTTAATGTTTGTTTTTGTCAAATGCTACAAGCACATTTTCATATTTGCTGGAAAGATTGTCAGATCATTCAGACCGTTACAAGTTGCCTGTGTTCTGCCTACAGAGTTGTGATCTTGATGTTTCTTATTTTTCAGCACTTTCAGTCCCATTAAATCTGTGGACAAAACTATTTGCAATGTGGTCATATTTTTTGCTATTTCGCAGTTGAAAGGTCTTAAAGCAGACGGACAGTGACATTTTTTTATTGAACCAATCAACAGATTGTATGAAAATATTCTATTCCGTCTATTCCCGCGATTTAATATATGTCACCAGCTTCCATAAATGTGACCTTATTTGCTCATAGCTCAGCCTTCACTTAGTGAGGCTGCAGTACTGCCATCTCTCGATAGGTGCGGGCATTGGTGACGTCACAACAGCAATACATAGTAAATGGCAGAACGAGAGCAAAGTGATTCGGACAGCGATTATTTTCTCGAGTTTGACGACCTCAATATAAATGATGACATTGAAAATGAGGAATCGGATGATGAAGTAGTTTTGGGTGGTGCTGAGGGGGTATTCAGCCTTATTTGTGGGAAAGAAGTGAGGGTTATGTTGCCTGCCTGTGCAGTGAGCCTCATCAGAGAAACATTCCCATCTGATCACTACAAGGGGTTTTGCCTACCAAGATTAGATTTGTGAACAATGATATGTAAATAAAGTTTTGTAAAATCATATATTGAGTTTATTAATGTTCATGTCAATGTTATAATTCTCATAGTTCAGCATTCATCAAAGTCGCATGTCATATACATTTGAATAATTTGAACACACTAAATTCTTCTCAATTTGAAAAGAAATATTACATACTATACCACCTTTGTATGAACGTTTGAAAACACAGCAGAAATATACAAAGAAATACAAAAATCAATGGAGTATCACAACAGATTAAGAAAATAACTAGTTTCCAGATATAGCAATTATTATATTCCAATAAATAACATTTCACAGTTATAATGGGCACCATTTTATGGTAGAAAATTGGGGTTCCATTTTTAAAAGCACATTTCTCTTACAATCTTAGGCTTATATTTATTTTTCTTAGCAAATATGTTGCTTCCCTAAAAATTGAAAGCTGAACTGTCATTGGTAATTACCTCCGCCAGGCCGAAAAGGCCAGGAGGAGGTTATGTTTTTGCCGGGGTTTGTTTGTCAACTCCGTGTTCTTCAACGTTTTAGGCACAAAAGCACGCGCAAAACACTGGTGGCCTGGGCCCGCCAGCGTGCCTCTGTTTGCGCGCAGCTCCAAAACCTGACACGGGCACCTGTCCGCCGCCGCATTATTTGGCAGAAATCTGACCAACACAAACTCCGCATTCTTCAACGTTTTAGGCACAAAAGCACGCGCAAAACACTGGTGGCCTGGGCCCGCCAGCATGCCTCTGTTTGCACGACGCTGCAAAACCTGACACGGGCACCTGTCCGCCGTCGCATTATTTCCCAGAAATAATTTGATTTTGAAAATCATCCATTGCTTGGAATTCATTTAAAATGTTTAGTAAACATTTGCAGTGAATATTAAAAATACAAAACTTACCCTGTTTACTTCTCGTTTTCTGACAGCTGATCGCCTCGGTAGATCACCCTTGCTTTTCACGCCACTGTCACTGACACTTGTCTCAGAGTCAGACTGGGGAATCACGGGATATATAGTTGGAATAGCCGTTTTCTTTATCACCAATCTTTTTGCAAATTTCATTTCAAATTGCATCTTATTCTCGAAATCGCTGTAAACGAAATGTCTACTGTACATGTAGGGCGCTGACGAGGTGCAGGTGTGCGCGCACCTGAGGCAGACGCCTGAGAGCGGCGAGCCGTGACACCTGCAAAATATATGTGAACAACAAAGAGTGACAAACCTGGGTACTATTTCACTGGAGTCTGCTTTAATACAGAAGCTGAAGCAATAGGGAACACTGTATGTCTCTGTAATTGAGAGCTTTGCTTCTAAAAAACACAGGAGGATGGACTTCCAATATAAGTAACCGGTGAGTTAAACTGTCTTTCTTCAGCATGTTTTTTCCCCCAAACCGTTCTTATGATCATGAAAATATTTGGTAATTCCAAGAAATATCCGTAATCGCCGATTTTAAAACGTAAACATCAAGTGTTGCATGAAGCAAAACACAGCAGTGGCCGCGACAGTGTGCGTGTGTTTGCCGGTTGTGACATCACACAGTCAGTGGCCATCTTAGCCGCTGATCGCTTGGCTCTCCAGGGCAGCATACTTTCAAGAGCACATTGTCACCATATGCGACATTTGTTGAGACCAAAACATGTGCAGTTCGCTTTAGCTCGTCTTAGACAACAATTTCAGATATGAATTAGCAATATTGAATTTTCCTCTGTCCGTCTGCTTTTAAATTTGATTAAAGTGGCCTTAAAAATGGTCTTAAAAAGTCTTAAATTTAACTTCCTTAAACATGCAGATACCCTGTTAAATTTGTGAGAGTTGTTGGGCTTAAAATAAATTTCAGTAAGCTGTTGAGCTTCAGTTTCAAATATGTGTTTCATGGGTGATTTTATTTAGCTCTGGAAACTGCTTATAAAATGTTATATTAACGCAGGGACTGACAACAAGGTGATTTTCACAGGTGTGCAGGCTTAAACAGCAGGTGAGGTAAAATATGCACTAGAACCCCAACAGGAAGCAGAGATGGTGGACATGAGAGAAATAATGGCGATTAGTCAACTAATCGAAAAAAACAGTCGCTAGATGAGTCAACTACCAAAATAATCGTTAGCTGCAGCCCTACTTTCCTGACATAGCCCTGATCAACTTTCCTTTCTTCATTCTTTGATGCTGAACCCCACACTAGAAGGCAGAAAGTACCATTTTTATGTGGTCTTTGGTATGACTGGCCTGGACTTAAACCCACAACCTCCCAGTTATGGGGCAGTTGCTCTACGACTAGGCCACCACTTCGGCGCCCAATTCATGCGTGATTAAAAGCATTTTAAATGAAAGTCCAATTTTCATCCTTTGTCTCCTTTTTAAACGTTGAGAACCATGTCAGCATGGAAAAATAATTTAGTCTCCTTTAAATAACTTGTTGAAGCTGAAACGGATTCATCACTGCTGTAATTATCACATGGAAGGTTCTTAGATATTTCTTACTAGCTGTTGCCTTTTTTTCTTTGGCCAGGGTATGCATTAATGCTTTGTGGCTTTTCTATTACTCGTATTTTCCTTGTCTTTTTGTCCCTCCAGAGGCTCCACAGCTACATGACCGTAAGGAGGAGGAGGTTCTCACTGTCCAGCAGCTCTGGAACCAGGAGAGCAACTCACGTCTTGGCCAGGAGGAACCAGATGCTGCACAGGTGAAAGAAGAAGAGGAAGAACTTTCTGCCAGTCAGGAGGAAGACGATTTTAGACTGAAACAAGAGGCTGATACCTTCATGGTGACTCCTACTGATGAGGACAATGACAACAATGAAACAGAACCAAACAGTGAGCAGCTCCTCTCTCACACCTGTCCTGACACCGAGAGCCAAGACCAGGGATCAGGAAAGAATGTAAACCCAGGATCAAGTAAACATGAAGAACCAAAGAAGAGACTTCACAGAAACAGAAGTGACAGTAACGATGTCGAAAACTCACCCATGTTAGAGAATCGATGTGAAACATGTGGTCAAAATTTTACTCAAAGTGGTTCTTTGAAAACTCACATGAGAAATCACACAGGTGAGAAGCCTTTTTCTTGTGAAACATGTAGTCAAAGTTTTAATCGACGTGATAATTTGACAAGTCACATGAGAATTCACACAGGTGAGAAGCCTTTTTCTTGTGAAACATGTAGTCAAAGTTTTATTCAACGTGATAATTTGACAAGTCACATGAGAATTCACACAGGTGAGAAGCCTTTTTCTTGTGAAACATGTGGTCAAAATTTTACTCAAAGAAGTCATTTGAAAACTCACGTGAGAATTCACACAGGTGAGAAGCCTTTTTCTTGTGAAACATGTGGTCAGAGTTTTAGAGGACAAGGTAATTTGAAAACTCACATGAGAATTCACACAGGTGAGAAGCCTTTTTCTTGTGAAACATGTGGTCAAAGTTTTAGTGGACAAGGTAATTTGAAAACTCACATGAGAATTCACACAGGTGAGAAGCCTTTTTCTTGTGAAACATGTGGTCACAGTTTTAGATTACAATGTAATTTGAAAACTCACATGAGAATTCACACAGGTGAGAAGCCTTTTTCTTGTGAAACATGTGGTCAAAGTTTTATTCAAAGTAGTTCTTTGAAAATTCACATGAGAATTCACACAGGTGAGAAGCCTTTTTCTTGTGAAACATGTGGTCAAAGTTGTAGTGCACAAAGTAATTTGAAAACTCACATGAGAATTCACACAGGTGAGAAGCCTTTTTCTTGTGAAACATGTGGTCAAAATTTTACTCAAAGTGGTTCTTTGAAAAAACACATGAGAATTCACACAGGTGAGAAGCCTTTTTCTTGTGAAACATGTGGTCAAAGTTTTAGAGGGCAAGGTAATTTGAAAACTCACATGAGAATTCACACAGGTGAGAAGACTTTTTCTTGTGAAACATGTGGTCAAAGTTTTAGTGGACAAGGTAATTTGAAAACTCACATGAGAATTCACACAGGTGAGAAGCCTTTTTCTTGTGAAACATGTGGTCACAGTTTTAGAGTACAATGTAATTTGAAAACTCACATGAGAATTCACACAGGTGAGAAGAATCCGAGCTACCACCAGAAAAGAAAGCAGCCACCACCACCTCCAAATTAACATCTATCGTCTCTCAGGTCTCAAAATACTTAAGAAAAGAAGAAATAGAAAAGATCAAATATGAAGCTCAAGCCCAAGCAATAAAAGATTATCAAGATGCCAACCTACTTGAACAACAAGAATACAAGCAAAGTCAGTGGAGCATGGAGGAAAGATGGGTTTTAATATGGGCAACCGAGTACGCCAAGATGAAATACAGCAACCAGCGGGAACGATGCAATGAGTGGCAGCGAATCTTTTTCCATCACTGCCCGGATAAAGCTGGCGTACCCCGAGCCAAACTCACAACCCAGAGACACAACTTCCTCACCCAAAGGTACTTCACAGAGCAACAATTGGAGTACATGCACACTGAAATAGGAAAAATGGCACAGAATAACATCTGCCCAATTGAGTGTCCGCTGCCACTAATTGAAAAACCTCTGATGGAACAACCTTTTCAAACACAACCTACAGAGGTGCCACCAGACCACCCAGGTGAATCCCCTGCAACTTCTGGCTCAGAATCAGAACATCCTGATGAAGCAACAAGGGGGAGTGTAGACCAGGATCCAAGAAGGAAACAGATCAACCCCCAAATAGAAATGAGCCAAGATCAATTAGAAATGGAAGAGGAACTTGCCAACAAAATAGAAGAAACAAAAAAAATGACAATGAAAGAACGTCCTAAATTAATTAAGCTTAAAGACAATAAAGAATTCAAATTACTACTGCAAAAGGTCAACAGAGGCCTATGTGAACTCGTACCTCAGGGGGTCAGTCTGACAGAGCTTAACTGCATAAACTTTGGTGCAGCGTGGTATGTGCAGAGTAAGCTAGCTCCACAGCATTAAGAAAAAACTGAACGTCAAACCAAAACAAAAATCTCTACACCCATTTGGAAAAATAAACTTCAAGGAAAAATTAATCGATTTAGGGCAGAAATTTCTCAAATGACTTATGATATACAGAACCAAAACTGCAATACTAAATTACTGAGAGTAATCAACAGAATCCAAGAAAAATATAACATCAGGAAAGAGCAAATAATAGGAAAAATAGCAGAGCACCAGGCGCAAGTCAAGGCCCTAGCAGCCCAAATCAGAAACAGGCAACGGAGAGAGAACTCAAAACTGATAAATAAATTATTTGCACAGAACCCAAAACAGGTCTACAGGAGGTTTATAGATGAAACTATTGAAGTAGAGGTACCTCCTGAGAAAACCCAACTGGAAACATTCTGGAGAAATCCGTTTGAGGACCCAGTTCAACATAAAAATAATAATTGGATTCAAACCATTGCTGAGAAAAATAAAGGAAAACAACAGATGCCCTCATTAAAAATCACAGAAGAAACAGCTCAAGAAAAAATCAGGAAATACCTTAACTTCAAATCCCCTGGAATAGATAAAATACCAAACTTCTGGCTCAAAAAGATAACAGCACTACATAAACACTACGCAGAGGCATTTAACCGACTTGTTAGGGGAGAGGAAGAAGCACCAGAGTGGCTCACATATGGAAACACCATACTCCTGCCCAAGAGTCTTGAAACCCAACAAGTCAATAAATACAGACCCATCTGTTGCCTCCTGACCACATACAAATGGCTGACAGGAATCATTACTGAGGCCATTTATGAACATCTGGACGCAGAAAACTACTTGCAACCACAGCAAAAAGGCTGTATAAGAAATAAGCTGGGAGCCAAAGAACAACTACTCATTAATAAAACCATCCTGGAAGACTGCAAGAGGCGTGAGAGAAACTTAAGCATGGCGTGGATCGACTACAAAAAGGCATTCGACAGCATCCCCCACTCCTGGATAATACGCTGTCTGGAGCTGTATAACATCAGCCCAGAGATTAAAACTTTTCTGGAGGTCCAGATGGCTAAGTGGAAAACCACAATTACGCTTAACCACAAAGAAGGACAAATAACAATCCCAGACATCAGGATCCAGCGAGGAATATTCCAGGAGGACAGCCTTTCGCCACTGCTCTTCTGTCTGTGTATTGACCCCTTAAGCAAAATCTTATCAGACCTTGACATCGGGTATGACTTAAGCAAAGGCAGAACAAGAAAAGGGAGCAAGAGAGTGAATCCTCTGCTCTACATGGACGACCTCAAGCTCTACGCAGAATCTGAACAAAAACTGAATCAACTTGTCAGTGCCGTTCACATGTTTTCAAAAGACATCTCCATGGAATTTGGACTTGACAAGTGTGCAAAATGTACAATAAAAAAAGGAAAGAAAACAGCATCAGAAAATATCCAAATAGAAGACAGTAAGCATATCAAAGACCTGGCAGGGGAATCGGCATATAAATATCTGGGCATAGAAGAAAACACAACTATTGAACACAGAAAAATGAGGGAAATGGTCAAAAAAGAATACCAACATCGCCTAAAGAAAATCTGTAAATCAAATTTAACACCTAAAAATAAGATCACTGCAATAAACCAGTTGGCAGTACCAGTTGCCACATATGGATTTGGGGTGATAGACTGGCCACAGGGGGAACTGGACAAGTTGGATGTTTGGACCAGGAAGACCCTAACCCTTCATAAGGTAACATACAGAAACCAGTGCCTAGATAGGATATAGTATATGCCACGTAAAGAGGGAGGGCTGGGCCTAATTGAAATGAACCAGGCCTACAGGGCAACAATAATAAGCATTGGTCAATGCCTAAAAAGCGCTAATGATGAGACGGTGGAAAAGGTCACCCAACATCATGAAACCCTCAGCATTAACACATCCATAACTAAACAAGCCGAGACCTTTGCAGCAGATTTATTAGATAACATGAAAGCCAGTCAGCAAAACCCAGCAACAAAAATAGCCAGAAAGACGAGAGAAAAATACAGCAAAAGGACACAGGAGGAAAGAAAAGAAAGATGGAAACAACATAAGCGAGCAGGACGTTTCCAGGAGGAACTCAATAGGGATTATATTGATAGGGAAGAGACATTGCGCTGGATCAGGAATGGAGATCTGGGGTACGACGAGGAGAGACTAGTGGTTGGAGCACAAGACCAGGGACTTCTAACCAATGGTTTTAAAAAAATGGCAGGATTGTCACAGAGTGACAAATGTCGATTCTGTCATGTAGCGGTGGAGAGTGTAAGCCACCTACTCTCCGGCTGCCAGGTCCTCATGGCCGATGGACACTACACTTCTCGCCACAACAAGATCTGCCGTTATATACACTGGAAAATATGCAAAGAATTCAAAATAGAAGTAAAAGGACCAGTATGGGAGCACAATCCAGAGCCAGTTAGCTCCAACGGAGGTATTACCATCTTTTATGACAAGGAAATCCCAACTGGAAGACACATTGAAGGAGGAGCAATAAAACCGGACCTAGTTATCTTGAACAAAAAGGACAAAACTGCCAAATTAATCGATGTAACCATACCAAACGACTACGGCCTCAACAGAGCAGAAAGAGGAAAAAATAACAAAATATCAAGACCTCATAAATGACCTAAGGAGCACCTGGAATCTGCAGGATGCAGATATTATACCTGTGGTGGTGGGAGCAACTGGGATGGTTAAGAAGAACTTGAAAAAATATCTACAAGCAATACCCGGCTGCCCTAGCATCTGTGAAATACAGATCTCAGCAATCAGAGGAACAGTCTCTATCTAAAAGAGAGCCCTTGGATACAAAGCTTTTCGATTTAAAGTGTAATCATAGACCCCTGGTTGGGGCCCATTGCACTTGTAAGGAAATGAGATGCAAATAAATAAAACAGTGAGAAGCCTTTTTCTTGTGAAACGTGGTCAAAATTTTACTCAAAGTGGTTCTTTGAAAAAACACATGAGAATTCACGCAGGTGAGAAGCTCTTTTCTTGTGAAACATGTGGTCAAAGTTTTACTGGAAGAGGTCATTTGAAAACTCACATGAGAATTCACACAAGTGAGAATTTTTCCCTCAGGCTAGCCAGCGCGTCCCCCGGGTCGCGGATGGGGGTACCCTCTCAATATGAGTAATCATGGCGAGGGTAGCTTTGAATAACCAATAAGAAGCCGTGGACGATGAGGAACCCAATATGAAAAATGAATAATGCAGGAAAAAGATGCTGGAAAGGTACTGACCAGGATAAAACGGTCCCCTCAGCTCGTCTCTGCACTAGGCGGGCTGTTGAGAGCGATGGTGCAGCTTCGTCTTCGAGTGTCACAAACACTCAACCGGGATCCCCATCAGACCAGCACAGATCTGGTCCTGGGCCCCAACAAGATCAAAAAAGGACTAAACGGTATACAAGAAAAGAAGAAACTGTAAAATGGTCCCTTGATAAGAAGAAAATTATTCTGTCCTGCTACGCCTATTCAAGGTATGAGAAGTGGGGCAGAAGGAAAAAGCACATATTTGAGGAGAAGATAAGAGAATCCGAGCTACCACCAGAAAAGAAAGCAGCCACCACCACCTCTAAATTAACATCTATAGTCTCTCAGGTCTCAAAATACTTAAGAAAAGAAGAAATAGAAAAGATCAAATATGAAGCTCAAGCCCAAGCAATAAAAGATTATCAAGATGCCAACCTATTTGAACAACAAGAATACAAACAAAGTCAGTGGAGCATGGAGGAAAGATGGGTTTTAATATGGGCAACCGAGTACGCCAAGATGAAATACAGCAACCAGCGGGAACGATGCAATGAGTGGCAGCGAATCTTTTTCCATCACTGCCCGGATAAAACTGGCGTACCCCGAGCCAAACTCACAACCCAGAGACACAACTTCCTCACCCAAAGGTACTTCACAGAGCAACAATTGGAGTACATGCACACTGAAATAGGAAAAATGGCATAGAATAACATCTGCCCAGTTGAGTGTCCACTACCACTACCACTAATTGAAAAACCTCTGGAACAACCTTGTCAAACACACCCTACAGAGGTGCCACCAGGCCACCCAGGTGAAAACCCTGCAACTTCTGGCTCAGAATCAGAACATCCTGATGAAGCAACAAGGGGGAGTGTAGACCAGGATCCAATAAGGAAACAGATCAACCCCCAAATAGAAATGAGCCAACATCAACTAGAAATGGAAGAGGAACTTGCCAACAAAATAGAAGAAACAAAAAAAATGACAATGAAAGAACGTCCTAAATTAATTAAGCTTAAAGAGAATAAAGAATTCAAATTACTACTGCAAAAGGTCAACAGAGGCCTATGTGACCTTGTACCTCAGGGGGTCAGTCTGACAGAGCTTAACTGCATAAACTTTGGTGCAGCGTGGTATGTGCAGAGTAAGCTAGCTCCACAGCATAAAGAAAAAACTGAACGTCAAACCAAAACAAAAATCTCTACACCCATTTGGAAAAATAAACTTCAAGGAAAAATTAATCAATTTAGGGCAGAAATTTCTCAAATGACTTATTACATACAGAACCAAAACTGCAATACTAAATTACTGAGAGTAATCAACAGAATCCAAGAAAAATACAACATTAGGAAAGAGCAAATAATAGGAAAAATAGCAGAGCACCAGGCGCAAGTCAAGGCCCTAGCAGCCCAAATCAGAAACAGGCAACGGAGAGAGAACTCAAAACTGATAAATTATTTGCACAGAACCCAAAGCAAGTCTACAGGAGGTTGATAGATGAAACTATTGAAGTAGAGGTACCTCCTGAGAAAACCCAACTGGAAACATTCTGGAGAAATCTGTTTGAGGACCCAGTTCAACATAAAAAAATAATAATTGGATTCAAACCATTGCTGAGAAAAATAAAGGAAAACAACAGATGCCCTCATTAAAAATCACAGAAGAAACAGCTCAAGAAAAAATCAGGAAATACCTTAACTTTAAATCCCCTGGAATAGATAAAATACCAAACTTCTGGCTCAAAACGATAACAGCACTACACAAACACTACGCAGAGGCATTTAAATATAATTCGTGTTGTTATTGTCAAATATTTTAAGGAAAATACGGGGAAAATGCAATTTTAGCAAAAACGGGCGTATTGCCATTTCTGTACACCCAAAAGAAAAATATACGGGAAAAAAAATTGAGTGTGTTGAGGAGCACATCGTGTGTGTGATCCCCCACAGCTAGGGTGCTGGCAGATCGCTCAGCCTGAGCTATTCGCACTACATTGAGAAGTGTGGACTCAATCATTAGTCTGATGGCCGCGGCAGGCAGATCGCTCAGCGGGAGCTATTATCACTACATTGAGAAGTGTGGACTCAATCATTAGTCTGATTGTTGGGGCGGGCAGATCACTCAGCGGGAGCTATTCTCACTACAATGAGAAGTCATTAGGATAATGGTTTAACACTTTCAGTTGTGCTGCGGCTGCGGAACAGAGAGGAATCACCTTACAAATACAGAATTCTGCTTTTTTTTTATTTTGCGCCAGACGCTGAGTTGTGTTGTTATTGTCAAATATCCATGAATCCTTAAAAGATTTGACAATAACAACACGAATTACATTTAAAACATTTCCCAGACAAGTGTCCCTTATTACTCCGCCGTCCCTTATAGCCGCATTTTACGGTATTAAAATACGGCGAAAACGTCTCACTTGACAGGTACGAAAACATTTCCCAGAGAAATGTCCCTTATTACCCAGCTGTCCCTGATAGTCCCGTTTTAAGGTATGGGTGAAATATCCAATTTTTTTCTTTCTTGTTGCTCACTTCAATCTTCCAGTCTCCATATAAACAATCAATCGAAATACCCCAAGCATCAAACCAGGGTACAATCTATTTCGTCACTTCCGCCTTCTTCCCCAGGCGATTCCAGGGGCCGTGAGTAGGAACGTCAGGCCAAGCGCGGCAGTTTTAAATTAACGAATATTCCGGCGTTACTGAAGCATATGCACCAAGACCCGAACGGATCAGTTCCCTTTTATATCTAGTTTCAAGACATTTAAAGTACCCTGTTACGTGACATTTGGCCTTTAAAGGAGATGCATATTCAGCATGCGGTAAAACATTTCATGGAACAGTCATAATATTGGAAACAAATAAGTTTAAAAAAAAAATAAAAATCTTAAAATAGAAATGTTCTCCCCACACTAACAAATACCGTCCTAGTGTGAATGTTTGCTGTGATGGGGGTGGGAGGGTGCACACAATTTCACAGGGTATAGGCATAAAGGAAAAAAAAAAATCATTACAAGTTCGGATTGGGTTCTGAAACTCACGTTAAAAGCATGGGACAACTTACAGGGGTAAGAGAGGGCCCTCAACACTTAACAGAGTTTGAGGAATTTCCCTCAGAGCCTACACTCCATCAAGGCTCTTCCACGGTCTCTAAAAAGACCTCAGCTCAGGAAGTTCTTTTGACAGTTTTTTGTTTTAAAGTTTTATACACTATGTTCTTAATGTTTTTCTTGTTCTTAATGTTCTTTCAGTTTCTGAGTAGCACAAAAGAGGGCCACCACACTGTTATACTAAATAAAACAACACAATGGAGAAACAGAGTGTAACCAAAATAATTTCATATAATGTAAAAGGAATCCTGAATCCAGTTAAAAGATCCAAGATTCTAGGCAAAATGAAAAAAGACAAAGCAGGAATAATATTCTTACAAGAAACCCACCTAACAGACGTGGAGCACACTAAACTCAGTAGACAAGGGTTTAAAATGATCTCTTCATCTTCATATAAGTCAGGGAGGAGGAGGGGAGTAGCGACATTGATATCAACCAAAATTACATTTGAAAAAAAAATCAGAACACAAAGATAAAGAAGGGAGATACGGACTTCCGGTTTTGGCGGCCATGTGAGAGGGACACGTATCACTCTGCTCTGCTCCTGGAGAAAAAAAAATCGGCAAATAACTCTCTCATTTGGGACAGAACGTATCCCAGCGTTTGGGCAAGGATAGGTCGGTGAAGCCTAAGGCTGGAAAACCAGGTAGAGGAAAAAGCGAGCCGCCGAAACAGTCCAAATTAACAGACTTTCAGGTCTGTGACGCAGCAGATAAAGCTCCATATATGGCGGAGGAAGCTAGCAGCAGTGCGGTGACTGCGGGAAACGGCACAGGTGCAGTGCTAGCTGCCATTAGTTCAATGAGAGCAGACTTTTCCTCTAAATTTGATGGGATTATGGCGGCATTGGAAGGAATGAGAAAGGAATTGGGTGACTGTGTAGAACGAATGGCGCAGGTGGAGCTTCGTGTCTCTAGTGCTGAAGATGACGTCACTAGCCTTCAATTAAAGGTGCGCACTTTGGAAAAAAAAATAAATGTCTGGAAGATAATGTCTTGGACTTGGAGTCCCGGTTGAGACGGAACAACTTGAGGCTGGTGGGTCTATTGCAGCGCGGAGCTGCAATCAGCAGTCGTTCTGGAAAGCGCATATCGTATCGGCCCATGGAGAGATAAGGGACCACCGAGGACGCTTATTATGAAGTTCCTCAGCAACAGAGACAGGATGAAGATCGTCAACGCTGCGCGAGCTAAAGGACAGATTAAACACCAGGACCAGCAGGTGCGGTTCTACCCAGATTTGGCCACAGGAATCCAACAATTGAGGAAGCAGTTTGATCCTGTGCGTAAAGAGCTGCGCAACCTTGGGATTCGTCATGGTGTAATTTATCCTGTGAGACTGTTGACCATGTATGGGGGCAGAACACACGTCTTCAAGACCCCAGAGGAGGCGCAGGAGTTCATCAAGAAGATCCAAGAAGAGACTGGTGGGAGCTAAGCATGAACAAAATATAAGGTAGAATATTTAAGCATTTGCACAGGCATCTGACTGATTTGAAGCAAATAGCAAGTTTACAAAATATAGATTGTATTATATATTAAAAAAAAACAAAAAAAAAACTATGATGTACAAAGTGGCTAAAAATTTTGGAGTTAAGTTGGAAAACTACAGAAGAGAGTTAATGTTATGTCATTAAAAGCAGTAGAGTTAGGGTGATTGGGAGGATGAAGGAGTGGCTTTGGCTGATCCTCGTGGGTGTGGAGCGGTCGATGGCTATATCGGGAGACGGAATTTTTCTTTTGATTTTGGGGGGATTACCACAAATGTGGGAAGGGGGAATTTGTTTGTGTGTAGTTTGTAGGATGAATGTTCAACCACTCATGTTTTTGCTTCTCTGTATGAGCATGTTTACACTGCAAGGTAATCCTAAACTCCTTATTGATCATAAACCAAAGTGTTAATCTTAATTTAACTTCATGGAATTGCAGAGGTCTACAAAAATTAAAAAAACTTAAACAAGTTATGAATAAAATAAAAGATATGGGTTCAAAAATTGTGTTTTTACAAGAAACTCATCTAATAGAGGAGGATGTAAAAAGAATTAGGAATAGATGGCAAGGAAGTGTTTTCACCTCATCATTTTCATCCCGAGCCAGGGGAGTTATGACTCTCATACATAAATCAGTCCCATTTCAAGTGAAAAATGTAATTGGAGACAAATTTGGAAGATATTTAATCATTCAAGGATCTTTGCTATTAGAAAATATAAATTTGGTGAACCTATATGGTCCCAATATAGATGATCAAAAGTTCTTTGCTAATTTATTTCTTATCTTATCATCACTCACAGGGCAACATATAATAGCAGGGGATTTTAATTGTACATTGAATCCCGGTATAGATAGATCATCAGGACCAGACTGTACGCACAATGGTTGTAGGATGACCAGTAATCATTTTATGAAAGAATTGAGATTGCTAGATATATGGAGAGAAATGAAACCACAAGTTAAAGCTTACTCTTGTTATTCCAATACCTACAAGACATTCTCACGTATTGATTATTTTTTGATCTCCACAGAATTAAGGTCCAAGATTCAAAACTGTTTCTATGATAACATCGTGATCTCTGATCATGCACCCTGCTGTCTAATATATGTAGATAAGAAATTGACAAAGGAACCAGGTAGATGGCAATTTCAGCATAAATGGCTTCAGGATGAGGAATTTGTTAAGTACATAGAAAAACAGATAGATGAGTTCTTTGACATCAATACTACACAAACATCAGCATGTGTAAAGTGGGAGGCTTTCAAAGCTTTTATTAGGGGACATATTATTAGTTATACAGGTTCAAAATCTAAGAAGACTCGAGAGGAGAGAGGCCAATTGGAACATAAAATAAAAATTCTTCAAGAAAGAGTGTATGCAGGAAGTGATCCAAGGTTGGAGAACGAATTACTGATTTTGAGAGCTGAATATGACAAAAAATCAAAGAATAGAGCTGCCTCGAGTCTTCTAAGATTGAAACAATCTTTTTATGAACAAGGTGAAAAATCAGGAAAGTTATTGGCATGGCAGATTAAACAATTAGAATTTAAAACACCAATTACCAGTATTATAAGTAACGGACAGGTAGTTATAGATCCTTTAGAAATTAATAGAGCCTTTAGAGATTACTATGAAAAATTATATGATACCAAAAATGAATCTGACTTAACAAAACTAAATGGGTTTTTGAACGAACTATTTATACCGTGTATTCCAAATGAAAACAGGGAGATACTGGAGTCTAAAATTAGTCAAGAAGAAGTTGGGCTAGCCATTGATAATATGAAATCAGGAAAAAGTGCAGGACCAGATGGTCTTCCAGTTGACCTTTATAAAAAATTTAAGAATAAATTAATAAAACCTTTTTTGGAAATGGTTTTAGAAGCATTTCAAAATAGTAATTTACCATCATACATGAATAATGCCTTAATTATACTGTTGCCAAAACCAGGTAAACCCTCTAATAAATGTGAAAATATGAGACCAATAAGCCTATTAAATGCCGACCTTAAGATAATCTGTAAAATTTTAGCAAGACGAATACAAGAAATTTTACCAAATATTATTAATCGAGATCAGAATGGCTTTATAAAGGGAAGACAAGGCTTCCATAATGTAAGAAGACTATTTAATATTATTTATTCTAATAAAGAAGCACCGGATACAGCTCTCCTATCACTGGACGCCGAAAAGGCCTTTGAGGCCTTTCTTTTTGAAGTCTTACAAAGGTTTGGACTTGGAAATAATTTCATAAAATGGGTTCAGATAATATACAATAATGCTACAGCAGAAATCCTAACAAATAACAATATTTCAAAATCAATAAAAATCAATAGAGGATGTAGACAAGGCTGTCCACTTTCACCTTTACTGTTTACTATGGCAATTGAACCTTTAGCGATGGCGATACGTTTACAGTCACAAATATATGGAATTAAAGTTGGACCAACAGAACATAAAATCTCCCTGTATGCCGATGACATAATTTTGTTTATGTCGAATCTTAAAAAATCAATTCCGACCTTGTTGAATTTAATAAAGAATTTTGGGGAAATATCAGGATATAAAATAAATAAAACTAAATCTTCAATATTAATGCTAAATGAGACCCAGAGAAAGTACCCAGCCCCTGAGGTAAATCAATTCAATGTTGTAAATCAGTTTAAATATTTAGGAATCCAAATTGTGCCTAAGCTAGAATAAGTCGCCAGTGTCAATTATGAAGCCTTAATGACAGATATTAATGAGTTACTTCAGAGATGGATGTCACTACCAATGTCGATGATCGGGAGAATCAATATACTTAAAAGTAATATCTTACCTAAAATACTTTATTTATTTCAATACATTCCCGTACCACCACCTTTAGATTGATTCTCAAGAATTAAAAAAAAGTTAGTGGAATTTATATGGAACAACAGGAGGGCTAGATTACGTCTGTCTTTATTATATTTACCATTTGATCGTGGAGGTCTGAAATGTCCAAATTTTATGTTGTATTATTGGTCGGCACAACTGAGGTCTATGACATATTATTTTTCATCAAATGATCTCCCTCACTGGACTGAAATGGAATCATACAATTTACCTTTACCTCTTCCCATATTCATATACTCAGATTCGGCAAAAAAATTACAAAAACAAGTTAAAAATCCATTTGTAAAGCATATGATCAAAATATGGTGTGAAACTAAAAACTATTTAAAAGAACCACACTTACTGTCACAATTTAGCCCAATATGGGGTAATCAATATTTTAAACCAGGGAGAGTGGATGCTGTATTTAAAGTATGGAATTTAAAAGGGATTCAAAAGATTCAAGATTTATATCTGTCATGTGCAGATAACATAATGTCTTTTGAAGAGCTGAGGATCAAATTTAATCTTAATAGAACACATTTTTTAAAATATCTTCAACTTAGGAACTTTATTCGATCAAATCAAAATAATGCTCTCACTCGACCTATTTACTCATCCTTGGAAAAAATGTTGATGAAAGATAGTAAAAGAAAGGGTATTATTTCAGAGTTTTATAACTCATTGACACTATCCTCAAGTGAAAATTCACAGAAAAGATTAAACTACTGGAAAGAAGATCTGCAAACTGAAATTTCAGAGGAACAATGGGAATTGGCTTGTACAGAAGCTCAAACCAAATCAATAAATGTACGTCTTAAATTGATACATTTTAAATGGTTAATGCGGATGTATGTTACACCGGTGGAGTTAAATAGATATAACAAAAACATACCAGATACGTGCACAAAATGTATGGAAAGTAAAGGAACCCTATTTCATTGTTTATGGGAATGTAGAATAATTAGAATGTTTTGGGAAGAGGTGAGGGTAACAATTGGAAAAATAATTTCAAAACAAATCATATTGAATCCTAAACTGTTTTTGTTGGGTCTGTACCCAGAAAAGCATAACTTTAATAAAAGTGAAAGAACATTCATAGACCTCAGTTTGCTTAATGCCAAAAAATGTATTGCACTACTGTGGAAAAAGACTCATAGACCAGATGTGACTCAGTGGTTAAGACAGATGTTAACAAACCTTCCATTAGAAAGAATAACATACATACTGAAATCAAAGGAAATTGTGTTTGAGAATATATGGAGACCTTTTATTGATTATGTAAAAAATTTAAACATAACTCTTGAAGAAGAAGGTGAATGATGTGTGTGGACCTTGTAAATTCCAAACTGGTGAACATAATATGTATACTTATGTAATAGATTGTCTAGACTAAACAGAGGAGCATTGTTGAAGACTTGATTTTGTTGGTGGTTGTTGGTGTTTTTAGTGCATTTTTTTTTGTAGTACTTTAGTGTTAGTGTTTGATTGTTTGTGTCATGTTTGTTAAAAAAAAAAGGTTCAATAAAGATATTGTGGAAAAAAAAAGAAGGGAGATACAGTTTGGTAATTGGGCGGCTAGAGGGAGAAGATATCACCCTGCTGAATGTATATGCACCCCCAGGGGCTAACTGGAAATTTTATAAAAATGTATTTGACCTAATGATAACTAAAGCTCAAGGTTTAGTGATATGTGGTGGGGACTTCAATCTAAGACTGAATCCATACTGGGATGCTTCTGGTAATTCTCCACATCAAAATAATACCCAAAGCAGGAAGACTCAGATGCTACTAAAAGAAATGGGAATTTGTGATGTGTGGAGGGAACTCAACCCCAGTGTAAAAGATTATACATTTTACTCAACGCCACATTCATCTTACTCAAGGATTGACTATTTTTTTTATGTTTAATAGAGACATTGGAAGAGTAGAAACATGTAAAATAGGACTGATGGATCTCTCTGACCACAGTCCGATCTATATGGACTTAAATATCCAAAAATACACAAATAATACATTTTCTTGGAGGTTGAATTCAAATGTCCTGAAAGGACCACTGAAAGATGAGTTGGAATCAGACATTCTCAGATATTTGGAAGAAAACGATAATGGAGAGGTATCCCCTTTAATACTTTGGGATGCATGCAAAGCTGTAATAAGGGGAAAGATTATTGCAAAACTGGCAACCCAAAAGAAACTGAGACAAGAAAAACTAACCGCATTAGAGTCAGAACTTAAGAACCTAGAAAAAGAACACAAAAGCAACACTCATTCTATTGACTGGCTCAAGATTAAGGAAATTAAAAACCAAATAAATGCGATCTACACAATAGAAATCCAGAAGAAACTTACATTTTTGAAACAAAAATACTATGAAGCAGGCAGTAAATCGGCAAAATTGCTAGCCTATAAATTGAGGAAACAACAAACAGAAAGAGCAATCTACAAAATCAGAGACCCAGTATCAAAGGAAATAAAATTCATCCCCAGGAGCAGATGGCTATACAGCAGAGTGGTACAAAACCTTTAAACAGCAACTATCTCCTCTCCTCCTGAAAACATTTAACTATGTCCTCCACACAGGGGAAATCCCCCCCACAGACACAAGACAACATTAGACGCACTTTACACATAATTCATCATATAAAAAAATATAACTTAAATGCAGTCATATTGGGATTAGATGCTGAAAAAGCATTCGATTTGGTTGACTGGTCTTTCCTATATAGAACCTTATCCAGTTTCAATTTTCATAACAACTTCATTAGAACCATACAGGCATTATATAAAAAACCAACAGCTAAAATAAGGATTAACGGTAATTTATCATCATCTTTTGAGCTGGAAAGAGGATGTCGTCAAGGCTGCCCCCTGTCTCCACTGCTCTTTGCAATCTTCATAGAACCTCTGAGCCAATGGATAAGACAAAATCAAAAAATTCAAGGTATTACACTTGGTCAGAAGGAACATAAAATAGCACTCTTTGCTGATGACATTTTAATATACCTAGGGCAGCTGGACACTTCTTTACGAGAATTAATCTCAGTTTTTTCAGAGTATTGAGATTTATCGGGGTAATTAAACAAATTAAACATGCATAAAACCCAAGTTTTAACATTCAACTATGACCCAAATCATTATTTACTAAGCAAACTCAAAACTAACTGGGAGATGGAATCTATGAAATATCTGGGGGGTCAATATCCCGAAACAACTCAACAAAATTATAACACTAAACTATGATCCACTGGTGACAAAAATAAAATCTGACCTAGCAAGATGGAATATGATACCATTCTTGGGTACTGCACAAAGAATTGAAGGAGTCAAAATGAATATACTTCCACGTCTTCTATACCTTTTCCAAACAATACCGGTAGAACCTCCCAAAAAAACATGGCAGGAGCTGGACAGAAGGATCTCAAGATTCATATGGCAGGGCAAGAGACCTAGAATCAGATATAGAACCTTACAGCTAAACAAAGACAAAGGTGGGCTTGCGCTGCCAAATATCAGGGACTATTTTAAAGCCGCACAAATTAAAACTTTAATAGAGATATGTAACCCAGTCTACACTGCACAATGGAAGGAGATCGAATGCCAAATAACAAGTGACATCCCCCTACAGGCGATAATAGGGAACAATGCCTTACCTAAACTTTTGAATAACACTAACCCGTGGATAGAGACCCCGCTAAAAATTTGGTTTAAGATAGTCAGAGAGAATCAAACTAAAGAGCCCTGTCAACTTCTGCAATGGATTGCCTATGATCAAGACTTTACTCCTAATAAAACAGACACTAGATTTAAAAAGTGGAAAGAGAGACTTCCGGTCTGGACGCCATGGTGATAGCAACTTAACGCTGAACCTCCCAGATCCAATCCAAGGAAAACATCTTCAAAATCAGACTTAACGGATTTTTGGAAGAATAAAAATCAAAAGACAAAAACACCATGCCTAACCAAAAACAGAAGAAACTGACATTCCCCAGGTCAGGACGCGCAGCGGCCACAGAATCCAAACCGGAGGACCTCCATTCAGGAGACGAAGAGCTGGGCCTAGCTAACAAAAAGGTTAGCTTGAAATCGCTATTTGATGAATTACGACGATTTCGGGCCAGATTTCATGAATTCAGAGAGGAACTAAAAAGGACGAACAGCAGAATGGACCAGGCCGAAAACCGAATCTTGGAAGCTGAAGAAAGAATAAAAGTGCTTGAAGATTCTATGCTGGATTTACACAGAAAACAGTCAAGGCTGGAGGCTAAGCTAACCGACCAAGAAGGAAGACAGAGACGAGATAACATCAGAATTCACGGTCTGAAAGAAGGAGCTTAAGATAGTTTCAACACAGTGGCGGAATGCGTGGAATCCTTATTGAGAGAGAAGTTGGATATTCCACAAACCACCGATTTGAAAATAGAAAAGGCCCATCGTACATTAGCCGCAAAGCCAGCGGCAGAGGCGCCCCCGCGTTCAGTGGTGGTAAGATTCTCCGATTTCAAAATAAAACAAGAGGTTGTAAGACGGGCTTGGCAGAAAAAAGGATTTATGCATCAAGAAAGAAAAGTCTTCGTGGAGCACGATTACGCCCCTGAGGTTCTTAAAAAGCGACGGGAATATAACGACGCCAAAAAGGTTCTACAGGAAAAGAATCTACACTTTAAGATGCCATTTCCGGCGAAGTTAAGGGTCTTTTACGGTGAAGAGTCATGTCTCTATAATTCAGCGGAAGAAGCAACAATTGACATGGCAAGAAGAGGGCTCCCGGTAACGGTGTTTAAACCCGCAGCAAATCGAAGCGAGAAGATCAGAGCTCAATCGTGGTCCACTCAAAGACCTTCTAAATCCACGGGCCAGCAGCGGGAAACCCAGCCCCAGAGCTACAAAGATAAGCTTTCCAGTTCCAGGAAGGAATAGCGACCTTTTTGTTTTGTTTTTTTTCAGTCATTCTGCACTTCCATCCCCCCTCCTACAAGGTAACAAACATTAAAGGAGATGCAGAATCAGCATGTGGTAAAACCTTTCATGGAGCAGTTATAGCATTAGAAACAAATGTCTTCTTAATTTAAAGGGGAAAAAAAAAATCTTGTTAAAATAGAAATGTAACAATGACCCACATGTTCTCTCCACACTAACAAATACTGTATTAGAGTGAATGTTTGCTGTGATGGGGGTGGGAGGGTGCACACTATCTCATAGGGTATAGGCATAAAAAAAAAAATCATTACAAATTCGGATTGGGATCTGAAATTCACGTTAAAAACATGGGACAACTTACAGGGGTAAGAGACAGCCCTCAACACGTAACAGAGTTTGAGGAATTTCCCTCAGAGCCTACACTCCCATCAGGGCTCTTACAGGGTCTTTAAAGAGACCCCAGCTCAGGAAGTTTTTTTGACAGTTTTTTGTTTTAAAGTCTCGTACACTATGTTCTTAATGTTTTTTATGTTCTTAATGTTCTTTCAGTTTCTGAGTAGCAAAAAGAGGGCCACCACACTGTTATACTAAATAAGAAAATACAATGGAGAAACAGGGTGTAACCAAAATAGCCTCATATAATGTAAAAGGGATCCTGAATCCAGTTAAAAGATCCAAGATTCTGCGCAAAATGAAAAAAGACAAAGCAGAAATAATATTTTTACAAGAAACCCACCTAACAGACGTGGAACACACTAAACTCAATAGACAAGGGTTTAAAATGATCTCTTCATATAAATCAGGGAGGAGGAGGGGAGTAGCAACATTGATATCAACCAAAATTACATTTGAAAAAAAATCAGAACACAAAGATAAAGAAGGGAGGTACAGTTTGGTAATTGGGCGGCTAGAGGGAGAAGATATCACCCTGCTGAATGTATATGCACCACCAGGGGCTAAATGGAAATTTTATAAAAATGTATTCGACCTAATAACTAAAGCCCAAGGTTTAGTGATATGTGGTGGAGACTTCAATCTAAGACTGAATCCATACTGGGATGCAACAGGTAATTCTTCACATCAAAATAACACTCAAAAATAGGAAAACTCGGATGCTACTAAAAGAAATGGGAATCTGTGACGTATGGAGGGAATTCAACCCCAATGTAAAAGATTATACTTTTTATTCACCGCCACATTCATCTTACTCAAGGATTGATTACTTTTTTATGTTTAATAGAGACATTGGAAGAGTAAAAACATGTAAAATAGGACTGATGGATCTCTGACCACAGTCCGATCTATATGGACTTAAACATCCAAAAATACACAAATAATACATTTTCCTGGAGTTTGAATTCATATGTCCTGAAAGGACCACTGAAAGATGAATTGGAATCAGATATTTTCAGATATTTGGAAGAAAACGATAATGGAGAAGTATCCCCTTTAATACTGTGGGATGCGTGCAAAGCTGTAATAAGGGGAAAAATTATTGCAAAACTGGCAACCCAAAAGAAACTGAGACAAGAAAAACTAATCACACTAGAGTCAGAACTCAAGAACCTAGAAAAAGAACACAAAGACAACACTCATTCTAATGGCTCGCTCAAGATTAAAGAAATTAAAAATCAAATAAATGAGATCTACACAATAGAAATCCAGAAGAAACTTACATTTCTGAAACAAAAACACTATGAAGCAGGCAGTAAATCGGCAAAATTACTAGCCTATAAATTGAGGAAACAACAAACAGAAAGAGCAATCTACAAAATCAGAGACCCAGTATCAAAGGAAATAAAATTCAGAATTCAGGATATTCTTAAAAGCTTCGAGAATTACTACAAGAACTTATACTCCCACAAAAAACATAAAAACGCATCTGAGACATTCCTAAACACATTACACCTTCCCCAACTTACGGAATCACAAAATAAAACACTACTGTCAGAAATACAACCTAAAGAATTGGAAAAAGCAATTATGAAACTTAAAGCTAACAAATCCCCAGGAGCACATGGCTATACAGCAGAATGGTACAAAACCTTTGAACAGCAACTATCTCCTCTCCTCTTGAAAACATTTAACTATGTCCTCCACACAGGGGAAATCCCCCCCTCCTGGAGAGAAGGGGTCATTGCAGTTATACCTAAACCTGAAAAGGATAAACTAGAATGCTCCAACGACAGACCAATCAGTGAATTAAATCAGGACTATAAGCTTTTTACCATTATCCTTGCCAAAAGGTTAGAAAATATACTGACAGACTTAATTCACTTAGACCAAACAGGTTTTATAAGACAAAGACAGACACAAGACAACATTCGATGCACTTTACACATAATTCATCATATAAAAAAATATAACTTAAATGCAGTCATATTGGGATTAGATGCTGAAAAAGCATTCGATTCGGTTGACTGGTCTTTCCTATATAGAATCTTATCCAGTTTCAATTTTCATAACAACTTTATTAGAACTATACAGGCATTATATAAAAAACGAACAGCTAAAATAAGGATTAACGGTAATTTATCATCATCTTTTTAGCTGGAAAGAGGATGTCGTCAAGGCTGCCCCCTGTCTCCACTGCTCTTTGCAATCTTCATAGAACCTCTGAGCCAATGGATAAGACAAAATCAAAAAATTCAAGGTATTACACTTGGTCAGAAGGAACATAAAATAGCACTCTTTGCTGATGACATTTTAATATACCTAGGGCAACCAGACACTTCTTTACCAGAACTAATCTCAGTTTTTTCAGACTATGGAGATTTATCGGGGTACAAATTAAACATGCATAAAACCCAAGTTTTAACATTCAACTATGACCCAAATCATTATTCACTAAGTGAACTCAAAACTAACTGGGAGTTGGAATCTATGAAATATCTGGGGGTCAATATCCCGAAACAACTCGACAAAATTATAACACTAAACTATGATCCACTGGTGACAAAAATAAAATCTGACCTAGCAAGATGGAATATGATACCATTCTTAGGTACTGCACAAAGAATTGAAGCAGTCAAAATGAATATACTTCCACGTCTTCTATACCTTTTCCAAACAATACCGGTAGAACCTCCCAAAAAAAAACATGGCAGGCGCTAGACAGAAGGATCTCAAGATTCATATGGCAGGGCAAGAGACCTAGAATCAGATATAGAACCCTACAGCTAAACAAAGACAAAGGTGGGCTCGCGCTGCCAAATATCAGGGACTATTTTATAGCTGCACAAATTAAAACTTTAGTAGAGATATGTAACCCAGTCTACACTGCACAATGGAAGGAGATGGAATGCCAAATAACAAGTGACATCCCCCTACAGGCGATAATAGGGAACAATGCCTTACCTAAACTCTTGAATAGCACTAACCCGTGGATAGAGACCCCGCTAAAAATTTGGTTTAAGATAGTCAGAGAGAATCAAGCTAAAGAGCCCTATCGACTTCTGCAATGGATTGCCTATGATCAAGACTTTACCCCCAATAAAACAGACACTAGATTTAAAGAGTGGAAAGAGAAAGGGCTGATAAAATATTACGATTTTTTTAAGGGGCAAACTTTAAGAAGTTTTGAAGATTTGAAAAAACAAGGTCTAATAAATCAAGATCTTTACAGGTTCTTTCAGCTTAGACACCACATGAACAATATACTTAAAAAGGAGGATTTGGAAAGGGCCCAGTCAGGTGTTCTGAAGGTCTTCTTAATGACATATAAAGGGATCCCAGGGATCAGATACATTTCTAAAATATACCAAGGTCTTCAAGACTTAAAAGGAGACAACACATCATATATAAAAGAGAGATTGGGAAAAAGAGGGGAATTTCACTTTACAATTGGAAATATGGGAAAAGCTAAATAGACAGCAATGGAAAAGTACCTCATCCCTGCAGTGGAGAGAATTTGGATGGAAAAATTTGGTAAGATTTTTCAGAACACCTGCACAAAACAAATTTACCCATAAGGGGTTGAACTGTTGGCGCTTGTGTGGTGAAAAGACTGCAAATCATTTTCATGTGTTTTGGTCATGCCCAGTTATCCACCAATATTGGACCAATGTACAGACAATATTGGGGAAAATATTCAAAATAACAGTTCCCTTTTCTTTTGTAACTTTGTATTTGGGTTTACTACCAGACTCACTGGAAAGACGAGGAGATAAATACTTATTCAGTGTTTTAATATTGGCAAGTAAAAAAGCCCTAACTAAAAAATGGATGCTGAAGGACTGTCCTACACCTGAAGATTGGATTAACGTGATTCAAGACATTTACTCGATGGAAAAGTTGACATTCGCACTGAGACAGGACATGGATGGGTTCATGAACTTTTGGCAACCCTGGATCGCATATGTGTCTTCCATTAGATCTAATCTTTGACAAATACCATTTCAATCCTAGTAAATGTTTTTTCTCAGATTTTCTCACTTTTCACGCGTAAGGGTATTGCGCCCTTGGGTGAGATGCCGTGGCCCAAAAAATTGATTCTCGTCAAAAATTGATTCCCGTCAAGACAACATGTCTTAACATGTTTGGGGGCTACTCACCGCTCAGACAACAGGTGATCAGGGCTCGATGTGAGAAGTCGCCACCGCCACAGCATTTAATTTATTTCTTAGAAATAAAGTAGAACTTCATAGTGTTGTAGTCGAGAGCAAGAATAAGTGGTTAAGGCCTCTCATACTACACAGTGGTCTTGGTCTTGACTTGTTCTTAACCCCTTTGTCTTTCTATTCTCTGGTCTCAGCTACAACACTATTACATCTACTATAGCTAAAGTCACAAACTTTTGATAAAAACAAAAAATCACACTTATTGTCACAGTTGGGGTATGGCTAGGTCCTAGCCATAGGACCGCATATGGTCCTATGCGTGGGCATGGTCCTAGCGGCCCTAGCCGCTAGGACCATGCCCACGCTTTATGTTCATTTAGTTTTGCTTTTAGATTTTCTTATTTTTGATGTGTTTTAGCTCAGTTTCTAAGTATGGGTCGTTAGTTCCCTTTGCTTTATCTGTTCTTAGTTTTACCTTGTATTTTATGTGTTTTAGCTCCAGTGTTTCCTCAGTGGGGCCCCTCATACCGGATGCTGCCTGGCCTTTCTGCAGGGGAGTGTTGGTCTCATGGGTCGCTCTTGCTTGGATGAGTGGGGGCTTTATATCACTGCCTACAGCTGTGGTGCGGGCCCCAGCCTTTCCTGGTTGGGGCGGCCTTTGTGGCACCTTCTGTGGTTACGGGCTGTGTGGTCTCCCGGCGTGGGGGGCTTCACAGGATTGTTTGCTCCTTCACGTGGTGCCTCGGTGCTGAGCATTGTCTCTTTTATTTTATATGTGTGTAAGAGAAGTAGGGGGTGATATATGCCTGTGTGTGTTGTGTTTTTGGTATGTTTATGAGAGGGTTGGAAGGGGTGGGGATGTATCGTGTAAAATATGTAACTAAGTGTGTCTACAGTTTTTATCTATGTAAAGCACTTTGCACAGCATCTAATGTTTCAAAAGTGCTATACAAATAAAGTTTGATTGATTAATTGATTGATTTCACTGTATTATTATTATGTATTATTAGGGCCTGAGCCACTGACGACGTCAGTCGGCGAAAGCCCTATTGTATCCGCTCACGTTTCTTTTCTTCTTCTTTCTTGCAGGTTTAATTATTATTATTATTATTCTGCCTAAATGATCGCATTTTTCACCCTCTGAACGTTAACCAAAACGCGATTTTTTTTTGGCAAACCCCTCAGACCTGGCAAAAAATTCGATAAACTGGAAAACATATGTGCCCCCCCACCCCTCATTTTTGTGGGTGGGGCCAAACGTACAAGGTCTATGGAGACTGGGGACCATAAACTTTGCCGTAGACACATCAAATTTGGGTGAGGTGTGAATCACCTCAAGACATGCAAAAAACATCATTGTGGCCCATACCCACCGCCAACAGGAAGGCCGCCATCTTGCCTCAAAGTCGCCCCACCTCCAATTCGGAAAAAACTCACACCTCGCATTTTAACGCACTTGTCCTAGGGACCAGATCCAATTGAGCTCATTTTTACATGGGGGCATCTACAGGCATGGCCCATTAAAAGTTATATAAATTAAGTCAAAATCTCAAAAGGCGTGGCCAGGGCGCCATGGCGAAGTTTGACTCCTCCCCTTACAACTTAAACCACCTGTAACTCGCCCAAAACTTGTCCGATGTCCACAAAACTTTACATGAAGGAAAATAGTGCCACCCCGGACGCAATGACCTCAAAATACCTGACAACTGATATAGCGCCACATAGTGGCTAACGAAAGAATTGCTGAAAACTGTTTTATTTATTACTCACGCACGGCTGGCCAGAATGACATGAAATTTTAAGAGATTCATCAGAACACAGACATGATCATAACTGAACATCAACGTTAGTATGATGTCATACATGTTACCATGGACACGCCCTTCTCGCCATTCAACCCATGAGCTTATGGGGCGGGGTGGGAAGGTCTTGGAGGTCTAAATTTTTCAACATATGTTGAGGGCACTGTCATATGCAGTCCAATATGGGTGGACAACACATACCTTACAGGGAAGTGTTGCCATGGCAACATGGTGACGGTTGACTACACGCAATGAAATTTCGGAAAGTTGTATCTTGGACAAACTTTTTCTGATGTCCACAAAACTTTCCATCAAGGAAAATAGTGCCACCCCGGATACAATGACATCAAAATACCGGACAAAAGATATAGCGCCACATAGTGGCTAACAAAAGAATTGCTGAAAACTGTTTTATTTATTACTCACGCACGGCTGGCCAGAATGACGTGAAATTTTCAGAGATTCATCAGAACACAGACATGATCATAACTGAACATCAACCTTAGTATGACGTCATACATGTTACCATGGACACGCCCTTCTCGCCATTCAACCCATGAGCTTATGGGGCGGGGTGGGAAGGTCTTGGAGGTCTAAATTTTTCAACATATGTTGAGGGCACTGTCATATGCAGTCCAATATGGGTGGACAACACATAACTTACAGGGAAGTGTTGCCATGGCAACATGGCGACGGTTGACTACACGCCATGAAATTTCGGACAGTTGTATCTTGGACAACCTTTTTCTGATGTCCACAAAACTTTTTCATCAAGGAAAATAGTGCCACCCCGGATACAATGACATCAAAATACCGGACAAAAGATATAGTGCCACATAATGGCTAACGAAGGAATTGCTGAAAACTGTTTTATTTATTACTCACACACGGCTGGGCAGAATGATGTGAAATTTTCAGAGATTCATCAGAACAGAGTGAAAGTTTGGAGACATTGTTTTTGGCCACAATGACTACGGCACCTCCACCTAATGCTTCGTGGAAAAAGTCGATTGGAGTAAATGGCCAGCAGGTAGTGTTCAAAGCGAGGGAGGACGAGCGGCGGGTTCCGCGGTCGCGCGGGGGGCGAAGGTCCGTTTACACCTGCCCGCAGGTTTAATTATTATTATTCCCCCTACAGTTGATAGTGCTATGAGATGACTGTTGTTGTGAAATGGCGCTATATAAATAAAGTTGAATTGAATTGAATTGAATTGAATTCTGATTATCATTAAGTGCCCATGTTCCCAGATCCTTCCCTGTCATGTCATGTCTTCACCGTTGCGTGGTGTCTTTGTCTTTATTTTTTTTGACTTATTTTGTACCCTTAGGTAGATTTGTTCTGCAGTCCGGTGGCAAGCCACCAGCTGCTGGTCGCTGCATGTGCAAGTGCCCCTTAACTCTCTACGCTGCATGTTTTTGGCATGTGGGAGGAAACCGGAGAAATCCTTGAGTAAATCCACGCAAACACGGGGAGAACATGCAAACTCCACACAGATCACTGTTGGCCGGGGGCAGGGATCGAACCCACGATCTCACGATCCCAGCGATCCCCCGGCCGAGGGTAAACTGTACTGCCGCGGTGCTAACCACTGCTCCACCGTGCAGCCTTATGGTTGTCTTATGGTTGTCTTTTTGTATTTAATTATGTTTTGTCTTCTCTGTTCATTTTTATTGTTGAGTATTTTTGTTCTGCTTCCTCAGTCATGTTGTATTTTCATCTCTGTTTATTTTTACTGTTCAGTATTTTGTCCTGCATCTTTAGTCTTGTTTTGTTATCCCCTGTCTAAGTTCATTATTCAGTCCCTCCAGGATTTTGCAGGATTTTTTTTTTTTTTTCTATTGTTGCGGTAAGTTGCGGTGCTCTCCTTGGGGATTGCCTGAATCGCGCATTGGCTCATGTCCAGCCCGGAGAGTCCCAACTTTAAAACTCACTGTCAAGATGTAGTAGTGACTTTTACCTCTAAAGACGTATAAATTGTGACAACACTTGTTGTAATATTAGATTCACTTGTTTTTTGTGTGGTTTTACGGCATGTCTGGGCGCACGTGTTCCCAAGATGGCGGTGCTTTCAGGCAGGCAGACATTTTTCAACACAAACCCGGCACTTCATACACGCGGTCATTACAGAAACTCGAGGAGACGTTCACCAGTGGGCTGGGGGAGACGGATGAAGGAACGATGTGCGAAAACTCACAGGTGAATGTGTTTTTTTTAAATTACACTGTTTTTTCTGATGTGTTTGGTATATTCTCACTGTAAACACAGAAGTGAGTGCAGTGCAGCGCTGCATTTGATTGGTCAGACTGATGACATACACATCTGCGCGCTACTGAGAGACAAATTTGATTGGTGAAATTGGCGGAAGTAAACAACAATTGGCCAAAATTGCGGTAAAGTTGCGGTGATTGGACAAAATTCAAATTATGCAGGACCTGCTGAAGTTGTGGAAATTGGTAGAATCGCAACTTTGCATAATCCTGGACGGTCTGACGGTTGTGTGTGTGTGTGCAGCCCTGCCTGTTCTGTGTGTTCACTTACTGCCCTGATTTGTCTCAGCTGTCTCTCGTCAAGTTCATTATTAGTTCCCCTATTTATGAGAGATCCTGTTCAGTGCTCTGTGAGAGGTCACGATATCATTACCCTGCATTGTGCCATGTTGTTTCCCTGCCAAGAATCTCTGTTCCATTTGCCATGCAAGTTGTTCCTGCCTGAGTGATGGCCAAATGAGGTTCTGGAGGACTTGAGGCCTTTCATCAAAATGGTTCACATCAACAAGGCCTCATGTGGGACTTCATTTTCTCTACCAGGCCACCTAGTGGACAATATATACAACATGCTGATTTTTACAAGGGTATTGTTGGTTTAATGTGTATTTTTTTCAATTTCAATAAATGTGCTGTCTTTTAAAGGTCTGATGACACATTTTTGACTTCATCTAATTTTTCAACACATAATACAGTATGACGAAATAGGTTGGTCTGTGCAGTTCTCAGTCAAACAGGCATTTTTCCACACGAATGACATATTGTCGGACCCAGGGAACACACACATACAGACAGGCTCGAGTGCAATTCAATTATCTTCACTGATCCAACAGGGGGGGTGTGGGTGCGTGTATGTGGTATGTGGATGTATTGTGGGTGAACGAGCTGCAGCCAGGGGTGAGACAGAGCGCCGTACAGCCTGGCAACCCTAGGAACAGAGCCAAACACAAATATTAATTTCAACCTTGTCACAGTGAATAGTACAACTGACTGGGGCTTACTTGCAGGTGTTCATATGCTGGCGCCGGCTTAGGCTTTGGCCTCCTACCAGGGAGACAGCGTCTGTGGAGCGCACTTGGCGATGAGCTGTGATGCGCGGCATGGTGAAGGGAGCGATTCCACCGCCGCGGGGAAGGGAATCCGCTGCCAAAGGGATCCACCTGTGCACAGGGGAGAGCCTGGGAGAAAAGGTAAGTGAAAATGAGCTTACGTGCAAAATGGAGAGTCCTTAAGACGATGCGCAGGGCTGTGAGGAAACAGGTGTGCGCCGCACGAAGGTCGTAGCAAGACAGACGACTCCGTGCCGAATCTTCAGGCAGAGTGGGCTATATAGCCCGGGATTGATTAACCACAGGTGTGCGCGCAGCTGAGGCAGATTACGGCCCAGAGTGAGTCATGACAGTACTCCCTCCCCCCCCTGAGCAGCGCCTCCTGGCGCTGGCCTACCTGGGTGCGCCTGGTGGAAGTCCTTAATGAGACGTTTGTCCAGCACAAACGATGGACGAACCCAGGATCTCCACTCGGGGCCATACCCCTCCCAGTCCACCAGGTACTGCAGGCCACGACCCCGGCGGCGGACGTCCAAGATGGGGTTGACCCTCCATGCCGGGTCGCCGTCGATCAACACAGGTGGGGGTGGAGCCCTAGGAGGGGGGCAGAGCGGGTTAGAGACCACAGGTTTGACCTGAGAAACGTGGGACAAACACGGAGAGAGGGGGGAGAGCCAGACACACAGCCACAGGATTAATCACTTTGACATTTGGGAAGGGGCCAATGAAACGCTGGACCAGCTTCCTCTTCTCAGCCTTCAGGTTAATATGTTGAGTGGATAACCATACCTGCTGACCCACCTGGTACTGGGGAGCAGGCCTCCTGCGTCGGTTCGCCGTCCTTGTGTTGCGCTCCACCGTGCGTAAAAGGGCCTGGCGTGTAGCAGCCCAAAGCCGACGACAGCGCCTCAGGTGAGCATGGACTGAAGGTACGGCCACCTCCCCCTCCTCTTCGGGAAACAGCAGGGGATCGTAGCCCAGTGATGCCCTGAAAGGAGACATACCAATCGCTGATGACAGAGTCAGATTATGAGCATACTCAATCCATGGCAGATGACTACTCCAAGATGATGGGCTGGAGGCGATGACGCAGTGCAGAGCGGCCTCCAGCTCCTGATTGGCCCACTTGCACTGCCTGTTGCTCTGGGGGTGATGGCCAGAGGACAGGCTTACCGTAGCCCCCAAGGTGTTGCAGAAGCTCCTCCAAACGCGGGACACAAACTGGGGACCTTAATCGGAGACAGTGTCCGTTGGAATCCCATGCAGAGGCATGACATGCCGCACCAATAGGTCCGCCGTCTCTTGTACTGTTGGAAGCCCACGTAGGGGGACGAAGTGGGCGGCCTTAGAGAAACGGTCCACAATGGTCAGAATGGTGTCGAAGCTGTTGGACACCAGAAGACCGGTTACGAAGTCCAGGGCGACATGGGACCACGGCCTCCCAGAGACTGGCAATGGATGGAGGAGACCCGCCGGCGGAGATGATGATGTCTTCCCGGTGGCGCACTGGGGACAGGCACGGACGTAGTCAATGACATCATTCCGGAGACCTGGCCACCAGAACGATCTCTGGAGCAGCTCCACCAGACGGGTGATCCCAGGGTGGCAGGCGAGCTTGGACGAATGGGCCCAGTGGATCACATCACCCTGAACAGACGATGGCACGAATAGTCTTCCTGTAGGCCCTCCGCCCGGATCCGGCTCAGCTTTCTGTGCCCTCAGGACCTTGTCCCTGATAGCCCACGAGAGGGCGCCCATGACACACGAGGCCGGGAGGATGGTATGCTCCTGCCCCTCAGAGACCTCCGAGGCGAACTGCCTGGACAAAGCATCTGGTTTGGAGTTCTTTGACCCCGGGCAGTAGGTGATGGTAAACCTGAAGCACCCAAAGAACAAGGACCAACACGCCTGGCGAACATTCAGGCGTTTAGCCGTTCTCAGGTACTCCAAGTTTTTGTGATCGGTCCATACCATAAAGGGTTGCGCAGCCCCCTCCAGCCAGTGCCGCCATTCCTCCAGCGCGAGCTTCACCACCAGGAGTTCTCTATCACTGACATTGTAGTTCTTCTCCGCGGGTGACAGTCGCCGGGAGAAGAAAACGCGGGGCAGATCACCCTGTCCACCGGAGAGCGCTGCGAGAATACTGCCCCCACCCCCGAGTCAGAGGCATCCACCTCAACCAGACACTGCAGAGCGGGGTCCACCTGCGTCAGGACCCTGGAGGATAAGAATTCCATCTTCAGAGCTGCAAAGGCCGACACAGCCTCCTCTGTCCACCAGAACGCCACCTTGGGGGAGGTCAGGGGAAGAGCGATCGAGCTATACTTAGGCACGAATTGCCAGAAGAAATTGGCAAACCCCAAAAATTGACGGCGGGGGGGGGGGGGGCAATCCACCCCCCCCACACACACACACCTTCTCTGGATCCTGGATGACCTGATTGTGTGAGATGATGAAGCCTAGGAAGGAGGTCTTCTCGGTGTAGAACTCACACTTCTCAGTCTTCATGAAAAGTTTGTTCTCTAGAAGTCGTTGGAGAACCCGCCTCACGTGGACCTGATGCTCCTCCCGGGACTGGGAAAAGATCAGGATGTTGTCCAGGTAGATAAAGACGAAGGATCTGAGGAAATCCTGGAGGACGTCATTGATGAGACGTTGGAAGACGGCCGGAGCATTGGTGAGCCCAAACGGCATGACGACGTACTCAAAGTGGCCGCTTGGGGTCCGGAATCCTGTCTTCCACTCGTCACCCTCCCAGATCCACACGAGGTGGTAAGCGCTGTGGAGATCCAGCTCCGTGAACCATGACGGCCGGATAATCCCCGAGCTGAGCGATTCCTTTATATACGCCTCCATAGCCTCCTGCTCCGGAGGCCATAAGCTGTAAAGATGGCTTGACGGCAGGGGGGCACCCGGGCGGAGGTTAATGGCACAGTCCTACGGGCGGTGGGGGGGGGGGAAGGGACAGCGCCTGGGATTTGCTAAACACCACTACAAGGTCATGTAACTCTGGAGGCACCCTGGACAAGTCGGGGGGAGGCGGGGAGGGAGAGGGGGACCGATGGGGAACAAGCTCCAGACTGGAGACACGCACTCAGGCAGAAAGGACTCCAGGCGAGGACAATCCCGGTTCGCCAGTCAAAGGTAGGATTATGAAGGCACAGCCAGGGATAGCCCAGGATGACGAGGGCAGCCGAGGTGGAAAGCACAAACAGCCGGAGTTCCTCTCGATGGTTACCTGAGATGATGGCAGAGACCGGGGCTCTTTGGTGCGTCACTTTCTCCAAAGGGGCTTTTGATAGAGTGACAAAGTTAAGGGGAGTCGGCACAGCTTGACAGGGGAGCCCCAATTGGGTTGCCAATTTCTCAGAGATAAAGCTCTGCTCGGCCCCCAAGTCCACCAGTGTGTGCGCGAGGATCTCTGTGTGCCTGTGACAGAACCTAATCGGCAGGAGACATTTAGACAGGGGATTCAGCCGAGACGAGTCCGCGAGTCCCCCTACAGCGACTCTCGGACCCCCCCTTTTGGCCGAACCGGGCAGGACTCAATCTCACGCTGGTCATTCCCACAGTACATGCAGAGACCAAGCTCCCTGCGGCGCTGTCTCTCTGCCTGAGGGAGTTTGGTCCGCCCCATTATCATAGCCTCAGGTTCTTCTGGGCCCTCTAGCTCGGGCAACGCCAAGGTTGAAGACTGAGAGGAGCGTTGTGACAGTCTGCTCGAGTGGCTGGAAGACCTCCGCTTGGCAGCTCGCTCCCTCAGTCTGTAATCAAGACTGATGGTTAAAGAAATTAGATCAGTGAGTCGCTCAGGCTTATCTAAGCGGGCCAGCTCGTCCCGTAGGCTAGGGCTCAGGCTACGGATGAAGATGCTGAAAAGTGAGGCATCCTCCCACCCAACTTCCACTGCTACCACCCGGAAGTCGACAGCGTAATCGGCCACTGACCGACCACCCTGGTGAAGATTTAGCAGTCGAGTGGTTAGCACTCTATCATGATCCGAATGGTCAAAAACTTCGTGGAAATCATGTACAAACTGGGCGTAGGTTAGGTTGGCATAGCTGGGCTTCGCCATAACGGCGTAAACCCATGCTAATGCTTGCCCTTCCAGTAGATTTGCCACATAACCGATTCAGCTGTGATCGGAGGGGAAGTCCCCAGGAACTCACTGGAACACTGTCTCACACTTGAGAATGAAACCCCAAGCCTTCTCGAGCCTCCCACTGAAGCGGTGTGGGCGTGGGAAACGGCGTGAGACAAGTGAGCGAGCCTGGGCTAGCCTGGCTAGGTGGAGAGCTAACGGGAGCTGGCCTGCTACTCTGAGCCAGAGGGGAACGCCCGCTGTCCTTCCAGACGATCCAACCGGCTGTTTATCTGAACTAATTGGTTCAGTATGACCTGCTGCTGGTGAGTAATTTGATCTACTCGAGCCTCTAAGATGTTTAACTGGTGTGCGAGCCCGCTGTTCACTGGGTCACTCTGAAGGAGTCATACTGACATATTGTCGGACCCAGGGAACACACACACACACACACAGGCTCGAGTGCAATTCAGTTATCTTTATTGTTCCAACAGCGGGTGTGTGGGTGTGTGTATGCGGTACGTATGTGGATGTATTGCGGGTGAAGGAGCTGCAGCCCGGGGCGAGACAGAGCACCGTACAGCCTGGCAACCCTAGGAACAGAGCCAAACACAAATGTTAATTTCAGCCTTGTCACAGTGAATAGTTCAACTGACTGGGGCTTACTTGCAGGTGTTCATATGCTGGTGCCGGCTTAGGCTTTGGCCTCCTACCAGGGAGACAGCGTCTGTGGAGCGCACTTGGCGATGAGCTGTGATGTGCGGCGTGGTGAAGGGAGCGATTCCGCTGCCGTGGGGAAGGGAATCCGCTGCCAAAGGGATCCACCTGTGCACAGGGGAGAGCCTGGGAGAAAAGGTAAGTGAAAATGAGCTTACGTGCAAAACGGAAAGTCCTTAAGACGATACGCAGGGCTGTGAGGAAACAGGCATGCGCCGCACAAAGGTCATAGCAAGACAGATGGCTCTGTGCCGAAGCTCCAGGCAGAGCGGGCTATATAGCCCGGGATTGATTAACCACAGGTGTGCGCGCAGCTGAGGCAGATGACAGCCCAGAGTGAGTCATGACAACGAATAGCCGATGTTTTCATGAGCGCCACGTCACCAATTGCGTCAGTGGCTGGAAACCCCCCCCCCCCACCCCCCGGCCATGTTGTAGCATCATCGACAGAACACAGCGCTTGTCTGCCCATTGTACACACAGGATGGAAGCGGTAGAAAACATTGATGATGGTTCCAGCACATGTAGTCTGGAATTGTTTGTGTTGTCCAATCTTCAGACAATTATAGTTCCAAAGAATGGGATGACAATGAAGAATCTGGGGGCATCAGACCATATAGGTTTGAGCCGTACCAAGCGGGCATCGTGCCTAGCGAGTCAGACTCAGAGAGTGCCAGTAGAGAGGCACACATGCCTGCCACAGCAGCGGCAAACACACAGCAGGGGAACACAGAGTGTTGTGCTTTTGTTACAGATATTGCAACAAATTATTTGTTCATAAATATAATTTATTTAAACACGATTTTTCAATAAAATCATAGCAGTGTATTCTCTGTGGCTCAGGCATCGGGTTTATTATGTATTATATTTTGAGTTCTTGTTTTTGTTTTGTACATGTGTTTTATGTGCGTTTTGACCCACTTTCAGGTGGGCATTGTCCAAGATTCGCCAGTCCGACCACGCTCCCTCTCTCTTTGACAGTCAGCTGTTCATGTTTTGTGTGCATCATCTGCCGTGTTGTCAGCCAGCCAATATTGCCAACACTATCATGACGTGTTAGCCATTCCACACAGCCGTGGTTCTGTTGCGCCCTTTGAAGTGATGTCGGCCCTGGGGAGCAAACCATGGTTAACACATCTCCTCTCCATTTTCGCTTGGCGATGTCAGCCCCGAACGCCAACTGTAAGTGTTTCTGTTTATTTTTGTAAGTCTTCACCTTTTTGGGAACTACTGTCATCATTCTTGCTTTCAATACATGTGCTGCGGTGAATTCTGCAAGTAAATACATTCATCATGATCCTCCGTGCGCTGTTACGCAGGGCACGGAGAGGGAGGATGAAATAACAAGGATTTACATGCAGGGTTCACCACAGCACATTTAATACAGAAAGACAATTCCCAAAAAGGTGAAGACGTACAAAAAACATAAACACACTTACTGATGGTGTTCGGAGGCCGGCATCGCCCAGAGAACGAATGAGAGGAGACGTGTTAGCCACAGTTGTGCCCCAGAGCCGACATTGCTTCAAGGACGCATGAGAACCACGACGAACATGGAGTGACTAACGTCGTGAGAGTGCTGAAAATACTGGCAGACTAACAGCACAGATGACAATACTATGGACCAGCAGTGCGTGACTGGCAAACGGCCTCTAAGTACACGCACTGCTGGTAATGGTGTGATGAGAACCACCTGGGTGAGGACTGGGAAACATGATTAGCGGGAGTTTGAATCAGCTGGTGAAAATGAGAGAGGGGATGTTGCCGGACCTGCGAGCATCAGCATGCGATCACAGAAAGTAGGTCAAAGCTGCGCATAAATCCATTAATCTTTCCCCTCCTCATGCGCTCCTCCTGCGTAAAAGCACACGAGGAGCACACGAGGAGGCTTATGACAGTTGTAGCTGAAGCGTGTGATGTGGTCTTTCACGGCCTGCTGTTTATCTAACCCTGCAACACAACGCGAAGGCATAAGCATAAAATTAAAACAAGAAACCAGAGAAACTGTGAGCTACATAGCTGCTGTCATTCCAGTCAACAACACCGGCATCCGTTCTGTCGCTTAGGTCATGGTGGTGCCGCCCTTCATTCGGTTGGTGGTACCACAGTCCAGTCAGCGGCTGCGGTTTTTTGATGATGAATGAATGAATGAATTTATTTGGTAATAATAATAAACATACATACAATAGAATAAGAACACACAAAAGAACAACCGAAAGGGTGTAGGCTGAAGCTAGTGCTTATATAGTGCCTACCCTGCAACAATTTTAATATCAATAGCATAAAAATTTAAGTCATGCCCAAAATCAACAAAGAAAATCAAATAGAACAAGTAGACAAAAAAACAAACACACAAACAAAAACCTTTAAGTTATTACAAGTTTATCTCCCAGCATTTACAGTGAGATACTGGAAGGTTTTCTCATCTTTGTACAATTTTTTGAATAGCTTCAGAGCTGAACATGTTTTAATATTTTCAGAGCAACAGTTCTACAGTTTAACCCCTTGCACTCCGGTCAATTTCCCTAAAAACGCCAAAAATTAATGTGCCCAAATTAAATCCAAAGCTGTTCTTCAACCCTTTGCAGCATCTTCATGGGGTTGGTCTCATTTAAAAGAAAACACTTTGAATGTTTTGGCAAACCAGACATAATCTCTCTAAGTGCTCCAGCCACTGAGTTACAGTCATCTCAACATAGTGAACTTGAAGAAAATAAATTTGGCCTCGGTGTTTTTTTGGATACAAATGCTTGCAAATAACACACAGCTTCAGATCCGGGCTGGAAAATGCAACAGAAATGTAGAACCAAGTCTTATCCAGCTGAGGTCCAAATTTTGTAACAATATCACAAAAAATGAATATATTACACAGCTTTTTCCTCAGGTAGTTCCCAGGCGTTTTGGAACTGTGCCAAATTGTGCCAAATGGCACAGTTTGGAAAAACGTCTGTAACTTTTGAATGCTTCAATGTAGAAGCTTCATTTTGGGCTCTAATGAAAGGTCACACTCAGGGCTGTGTCTGTGTGTGGGGGGGGGGGGGTTGCCCCCCCCCCGCTACAGAGGATGGACATCCGCCATTGCTACATGATGGATTAGCCTCAAGTGGCGATGTGGGACAGCAGTGCAGTCACCACGGCCCCCCCCCCCCTCGCTACAGAAAAATAGCGGGGGAGGGCGGCGTTCATGGTCTGGACGCGACGAACGACCCCTTGTACTGCGGCGCACGAACTTCAGACTTCGTGCGCCGCACAGTTGTAATTTACCGATTGGTCAAAAGTCATTTTGGATTACAATTTTCAGCGAAAAAGATTAATTTAGCTTATAACACCTTACCTCTTCACAGCAGCAGAGTCCTGGTGAACTTCTCTTCCTCATTGTCCGACGAACGTGATGCTGGTCCGTTCATGGTTCTGGTCTCCCGACCCAATCAAAACATAATTCTATTATTGCGGTTTTGCGCTTCCATGATTGCGGTTTTTGGCGAACGATTTTTCAAAACAAATAACAGTAGTAATTAAAAATAGACTGGCAAATGCATGTGTGTCACTCAGCCTTCGTCTTCGGCCTCCGTCGGTCTATGATGACCATAGAAGGCAATCCTATTGTCTATTCTGCTGGGACAAAAACAAAACAAAACAAGCACCGCCTGGCCGAACATGCCGATGCGCGAATGTCAGTCGCTGTCACAGAGGTTGCACTTGTGGATGGTCTCCGTGCTGCTGGGTCTGTGGGGTTCTTCCTGCAGGTCCTTTTTTTCTCTGCAGCAGCAGTCTGTTCTCACCCAGCCTTAAAAAAAACAGCTCGCGAACTTCTCTGCTTCAATTGGCTCACTGCATTCACAGCTTTGGTAGGTGTGTAGAGGAGCTGGAAATAATGAGGCGATTTTGTTTAAAAGCAGCGTTTTAATGAGCAGCTCTCCTAACTTGTCTCATCAGGTGCAGAGCATGGCAGAAGGTAAAAAGAGACAGAGTTCTGCCAGCTCGCTGATTAAATACAGGCACACATCAAAGACAGGCATTACAAAGGCTGACATCCCTCGTTATCTTAATCCCCCCATTGTCCTGTTATCTCCTCTCCTCGTCTTGGGAGGTGATGGGAACTCCTCTCCTCGTCTTGGGGGGTGAGGGTGACTCCTCCGGTCTCCGCCGTTGCGCCCTGGGACGTCTTTGTTCTTCACACGGCGGGTGAGATTCCTTTGTCCTTTCAGAGGTGTGAAGTTCCTTACATATGCAGTCACTAAACATTTCACATGTCCTAACATATGTAGGTATGGAATATATGAGTAATATAGACCACAGGCCCCCCAAACAACTAGGAAAGGACAACAGAAAGATTCACAGTCTAGAACAGTTACTACGATATACTACGTGTTACAGCTGTTGCCACAGAAGAACTTTCTAGCAGCCATGCTTCTAAAATAGTTCAGTTGTAATCATAACAGTATAGTAAAATCATAAGTCGGTCCTAAACTGTTGCAGCACAATTAGAGAATAACTGTGGAGTGGTTGGTATCAGTCCCTGTGCAGCCTGGGTTTAATTCTTCTCCCAAAACTGCTGTAGGTTGGTGTAGGCGTCCTGCTGGGACCTTCTTGTGGGAAATCTGCAGTGTGGGAAGGAGAGAGATTATTTGTTCCCTGCCTGGGGGCTGAGACTTTTCCCTTCGGGGGTCTACCTCGACGAGGTGCTCGTGCCAACTGTGCAGGCTCGTCTTTCAACAAGAAGGCAGGTTTAAGTCTGTCAATGCTGACTGTTTCTTTTCTGTCCCCATAATCAAGCACAAAGTGTTTATCACCATGTTCCAGCACTCTGTAAGGGCCATCGAATACTGGGCATAACGTTGGTTTTAGAGCTTCATGCTTAACAAAAACGAATTCAGCTTTTTTTAAAGTTTGAGGGACGAAAACTCGTGGAAAGGAGTGATGAGCTGGACCGGGAAGAGAGTCCGGTCCGTTGCTGCCTAAAAACCTTGGGACTGGCTCTGGGTTCTCTGGTAAAAATTCACCCGGGAGCCTGAGAGGTTGTGCAAAGACTAATTCTGCGGGAGAGGCGTCTAGATCCTCTTTAGGTGCAGCACGCAACCCCAATAAAACTCAGGGAAGTTTATTTACCCAATTTGTGTCCGTTAGTGAGGCTCTGAGGGCGGCCTTTAAGGACCTGTGAAAACGCTCGCATAACCCATTAGCCTGAGGGTGATAAGCGGTGGTGCGATGAATTGTTGCCCCTAAGCTGTTGGACATGGCTGACCAGAGCTCTGAGACAAATTGAGGCCCCCTATCAGACGTGATGTCCGATGGGACGCCGAAACGTGCCACCCAGTTTGCTAGAAAAACGCGAGCGACTTCCTCCGCTGTAGTTGCCGCTAGAGGAACTGCCTCTGGCCAGCGCGTGGTGCGGTCTATCATTGTTAGCAGGTGTGTGAAACCTTGGGAGGAAGGCAGTGGTCCCACTAGGTCGACATGGATGTGGTCGAACCTTCTAGCAGGGATTGGAAAAGGCTCCAGAGGGGCTTTTGTGTGTCTGTGTATTTTGGCGCGTTGACAAGAAATGCAAGTTTTTGCCCACTCTTTTACGTCTTTGCGCAGGCCTGGCCACACAAACTTTTCAGCAACCATTTTGACCGAGGCGCGCATACCTGGGTGCGCGAGGGAGTGAATTGCGTCAAAAATGCGGTGGCGCCAAGCAGCTGGTACTAACGGGCGAGGTCGGCCGGTTGAAATATCGCATATTAGGGGGGGCACGCCGTCGCGTAACCCTTTTTTCTCCAGCCTTAACCCTGTTGGTCCAGACAAGAGCGCGCGCACATCCGCGTCGCTGTTTTGTTCTTCTGCTATGGCTGCATAATCTATCCCTTCAAGGATAGGTGCTGCGTATGTGTCTGTGTTAGTGAAGAGTTCCGCTGCTGAGGCAGTGTAATCTGTCTCCTCGCGCTCTGGCGGTGCCACAGCGCGAGAGAGACAGTCCGCTACTACATTAAGTTTGCCTGCTACATGTCGAATGTCTGTGGTGAACTCTGAAATCGCAGCTAGTTGTCTCTGTTGTCTGCCCGACCATGGTTCTGAAATTTTAGCCATAGCAAAGGTGAGCAGTTTATGATCTACAAAAGCCGTGAAACTCCACCCTTCTAACCAAAACTGGAAGTGGCGGATGGACAAATGAAGCGCCAGCAGCTCTCGGTCAAAAGTGCTGTATTTGCGTTCAGTTGGGTTTAGCGATTTGCTAAAGAATGCTAAAGGTTGCCAGACCCCGCTGACAAGTTGCTCTACAACTGCCCCTATGGCCAGGTCTGAAGCATCTGTGGTTAGTGCAATGCGGGCCGCGGGATCTGGGTGAACTAACATTGTGGCGTTAGCTAGAGCGTTTTTAACTTCCGCGAAAGCGCGTTCGCGCTCCGGGGTCCATTCGACCGCGCTGGAAGCCTTCTTTTTTTTGAGCGCGTCATATAGGGGCTGCATAAGCTGAGCTGCGTGGGGGAGGAAATGGTTGTAAAAATTAACCATCCCCAAAAATTCCTGTAGCGATTTGACCGTGTGGGGCCGTGGAAAACTTTCTATCGCACGAACTTTGTCTGGAAGCGGAACTGCCCCCTTCGGGGAGACTTTGTGTCCCAAAAAATCAATTTGCAAAATGCCGAATTTGCATTTGGCTGGATTGATTGTCCGTGCTCTTCCAGCGTCTGAAAAACGGTAGTGAGGTGCTGCTCATGTTCCTCCTCGGACGAGCTGGCTACCAGCATGTCGTCGAGGTAGACGAAGACAAAGGGGAGGTCGCGTAGGACCGCGTCCATCATACGTTGAAAAGTTTGGGCCACACCTTTGAGTCCGAAAAGCATTCGCAAGAATTCAAAAAGGCCGAAAGGGGTTATCACCGCCGTTTTAGGAACGTCTTCAGCTCGGACTGGGACCTGGTGATAATCGCGGACTAAGTCTATCTTTGAAAAAATGCGCGCACCCGCTAGATGCAGCGAAAAGTCCTGAATGTGAGGGATTGGGTAGTGGTCATGCGCTGTAGCATTGTTTAATCTGCGGTAATCTCCGCACGGTCTCCAAGAACCGTCGGATTTCGGAACCATGTGAAGTGGTGAAGCCCAGGGGTTCTTCGAGCGTCTAACAATGCCCAATTTTTCGAGAGTTGCAAATTCGTCCCGTGCTATGTTGAGCTTGGCCACGTCTAAGCGGTGAGCTTTGGCAAAAACGGGAGGTCCCGTTGTCGGAATGAAGTGTTTAACTCCGTGTTTAGCTACGGTGGCTGAGAATTTGGGGGTTGTGAGTGCTGGAAATTGGGTGAGGAGTTGCTCAAACTTACCTCCTGCCGTGGTGACGTTGGCCTGCACAGGTGGTGGAGAAACTCGAGCTGAGCATGGAATAGAAGCAAAAGATTGATGCATTAACCAGGCCCCTATTTGCTAGATCCACTAATAACCCGTGTGCACACAAAAAATCTGCGCCTAACAAGTTAAAACTCACCGCCGCTACCACAAATGTCCATCTGTAGCTGCGGCCATGGATGAGGAGGTGCAGGCTCTTTTCGCCGAACGTGTCAATGTCAGAGCCGTTGGCTGCCACTGCTCCGTTGCCCCGGGTGCCCATGGCTCGATCTGCGTAGGACGGCATGACGAAACTCAGCTGAGCTCCTGTGTCGATGAGGAACTGCTTGCCTGTGTGTCCATCCGTCACGTACAACAGCTTGTTTTTCTCGCCGAGAACCGCTGCTGTTAACGGCCCTTGGCTTTGGCATTTCCCGACATCGCGAATTTGCAGGGGGGGGAACGCATTTGCGGGCTTTCTCAGCGAAGCGGTGGTGGTAATAACAGACGTCGTTCTGTTTGTTACGTTTGGACCGCGCCGCTGTCACTGTAGGTTGGGTCTGCTCCACGGGTTGTGGCTCTCCATGGCTCGGGGCGTCAGTTTTGAGGTCTGCGGATGCCGCTGTGGGTGTCAGCTCCTTGCAGGCGTTGACGAGCCGGTAAGCCTCGTTGGCCAGTGTGCGGAAGTCTTGGTGGTCGTTGCACTTCATGCTGGCGAGTGTCCCTCTCATGTGTGGCGGCAGCGTGCTAAGGAAAATAAACTGGAAGAAGAAATTGTCATTGTCCTCTTCCTTGAGCTGCAGCAAATCCTCCATGAGGGCCTTCGGATTGCCCCCTCTGTGGCCGTAGACCGCCAGGATTTTCTTGGCTCTTTCCTCCGCTGACGGGATGTAGTTCGCCACGATGGTCGCCTTGAGCGTCTCGTACTTGTCCCGGGTCGGTGGTCGCCGGATCAAGCTCCGCACACACTTCGAAGTGGCGGAGTCGAGTTTGGAGACGATATGATAGAACTTCGTATCGTCTGCCGTGATGCCCGCCAGTATGAATTGGGCTTCAGCCTGCTGAAACCAAGAGGCGGGGTCTTCTCGCCAGAAGTCTGGCAGCTTGACAGCGACGGCGTTCGCGCACACCATCACTGTTGTGCCCGCCGGGTGAGGGTGCCTTGCTTCGGCTCTCACGGCGGTGCTGGAGCTCGGTTGAGCTCTCTCAATTCCTTCTGCCGGGGGGAACAGTTGTTCGTCCGCTCCCTCGTCTGCGTAGTTGCTGGCGTCTGCCTGAGTCGCCACGGATGAGTCGCTTGAAGAAGAACGCCTCCGGTCCATACTCGCGTCAAGGTCACCAGTGTAGAGGAGCTGGAAATAATGAGGCGATTTTGTTTAAAAGCAGCGTTTTAATGAACAGCTCTCCTAACTTGTCTCATCAGGTGCAGAGCGTGGCAGAAGGTAAAAAGAGACAGAGTTCTGCCAGCTCGCAGATTAAATACAGGCACACATCAAAGACAGGCATTACAAAGGCTGACATCCCTCGTTATTTTAATCCCCCCATTGTCCTGTTATCTACTCTCCTCGTCTTGGGAGGTGATGGGAACTCCTCTCCTCGTCTTGGGGGGTGAGGGTGACTCCTCCGGTCTCCGCCGTCGCGCCCTGGGACGTCTTTGTTCTTCACACGGCGGCTGAGATTCCTTTGTCCTTTCAGAGGTGTGAAGTTCCTTACATATGCAGTCACTAAGCATTTCACATATCCTAACATATGTAGGTATGGAATATATGAGTAATATAGACCACAGGTGGGTCCTTCTTGCTAGGTTTTCAGTCATTGGTTCTTCAGTGTTCCAGAAACCCAATTCAAGGCTCTTATTAGTCGAATGAGAGGTCAATCAGATGATCTAATCTGTTCGCGGCTGTGTCTGCAGTGGAAGAACGGATATGCAGCTCCCGCAGCTCCATCGTGCGCCCTCGTGCACTCTGGGACGCAGAGACTTGCCCGGCCGCAGTACAACGGAGTGCAAGAGGTTAACTCCAGTGACAGACATGCAATGATACTTTGTATTTGTTCTAACCTTTGGCTTATTAAAAACAGAGTTACCTCTTAGCTCATATTTGCTTCCCCTTTTTTTAGACAGTCTCTGAATATTAACAGGTAATTGGTTATTATTTGCTTTGTACATGATTTGAATGACATTATAATCCACTAGATCTCTAAATTTAAGAGTATGTAATTGAATGAATATTGGATTTGTTGGTTCACAGTAAGGTTTGTTAGATGCAATGCGTACGGCTTTTTTCTGTAGTAAAATGATTATGTTTGTGTTTGTTTTATATGTGTTTCCCCACATCGCCACACAGTATGTCATATAAGGAACTATCAGTGAATTATATAAAATGCAAAGAGATTTCTGACACAGGAGATCCTTAACTTTATACAGTACGGCAATGGATTTAGACATTTTAGTTTTGACATAATTTACTGTATGTGTGATTTCCAGTTTAGTTTATCAACAATGACCCCTAGGAACTTGGTTTTGAAAACTGTGTCAATTTCAACATTGTTTATTTTAATTTTTCTGTGATTATATAAATTTGCGGTTTCCAAATATTATAAATTTTGTTTTTCCAAGGTGAATAGATAATTTATTGGCAGTGAACCATTGATTTGTTTAAGTTCATTCATTCATTCATCTTCTTTCTACTGAATCCAGAAGCTGCTTAAGACTTTCTCCACTACAAAAAAGTTGTCATCTGCAAATAAAATACACTTGAACAATTTAGACACAGAACATAAATTATTAATATACAAAATAAACAGCAATGGACCAAGCACAGAACCCTGTGGTACCCCACACGTCACCTTCAGCAACTCTATCATTCACATGAACAGATTGATATCTGTAACCAGTCAAAAGCAATTCCTCTGATGGCATACTTAGGTAATTTACTGAGGAGTAATTTATGGTCAACTGTATCAAATGCCTTTTGTAAGTCCAGAAATATTCCAACTGTGTATTCTCTTCTATCTGTTGCATCCGTAATTTGTTCAACAAAGTCCATGAGTGCCAGTGAGGGGGTCCGGTTTTTCCTGAATCCATACTGTTGTTCGTACAGTATATTGTGCTTATCAATGAAATCATTTAGTCTCTTAACAAATATTTTTTCCTGTATTTTGGAGAACTGAGGTAACAAGGAGATGGGTCTGTAGTTTGACAATAAGTGTTTGTCACCAGTCTTATACAGAGGAACAACTCTTGCTATTTTCATTTTCTTTGGAAATTTACCAGCAGTAACTGACATGTTGCATATGTAAGAGAAGTGTTTAACAATACAATCAATAATACATTAAACCAAGACCGTACAGAAATCATTACAATCAGTTGATTTTTTTGTCTTTAAATTTGTTAACAATGTCAAGAATTTCTTTTTCATCTGTTTCTTTCATAATGCAGGCACGGTTGTAAATATATTGAACATCGACAATGAGATTTGGGTTTACACAACATGCTAAAAAATTTCAAAATCGTGTCCTCAGACCTTTAACAAATATCAATGATCATAAGGGAAAAAAGAAATAATAAAACTGGGGTGACTCCAGTGAATGTGTCTGTGTTACTTTGTATGCTTGTACTACTTATCCATTTTTATTAAGAAATAATAAATTTTCAACAGTCTTATACTGTCCCATTATATTCACTTCTGGCCTTATTCTCATGCAGGGCACAATAGCAATAGTGCCTCAGCATAATGATGCATAATAATGATCCAAGCTCTTTGAAACACAAGAGATAGATAGATAGATAGATAGATAGATAGATAGATAGATAGATAGATACTTTATTTCGAACAAAAAAGTAAAACTGACCCCTGGTCTTCCCCAGGGGTCAGTTTTGGGACCCAAACTCTTTGTTCGGCCTCCGTCGGTCTATGATGACCATGTAAGAGAATCCTAAACGTCTACTCTGCTGGAACAGCACCGCCTGTGGCTCAACAGGCCGATGCGCGAATGGCAGTCCCTGTCACACAGGTCGCACTTGTGGGTGGTCTCCGTGCTGCTGGGTCTGTGGTGGTTCTTCCTGCGGGTCCTATTTTCATCTGATGCAGCAGTCAGTCTCTCTTCACCCGCCTTGAGCTGTCTGGTCAGGGTGCCTCTCCATTTGGAGTGGTCCATTGCAAGGTTCCTCCTAGTGCTCTGTGTTGATCTCCAGGGCCTTCATGTCTCTCTTGCAGATGTCTCTAAAGCGCAGCTGTGGGCGGCCAACGTCTCTCCTGCCAGTCGCCAGTTCTCCGTAGAGGACGTCTTTGGGGATTCTGCCATCCTCCATACGGTGAACGTGGCCTAGCCAGCGGAGCCTGCGCTGCCTGAGTAGAGTGAACATGGAGGGAAGGCCGGCGCGGGACAGAACTTCTGTGTTGGGCACTTTGTCCTGCCAGGATATGTCCAGGATGTGGCGAATGCAGCGCAAGTGGAAGGAGTTCAGTCTCTTTCCTGCTGGCGTATGTAGTCCACGTCTCACTCCCATAGAGCAGTGTGCTGATGACGCAGGCATTGTACACTGCCATCTTCATCTTGACAGAGAGTTTGGGATTCTCCCACACTCGTGTGGTGAGGCGAGCGAGTGTGAAGGCTGATTTTCCAATCCTCTTGTCGATCTCTGTATCAAGGGAGAGGTTGTTGCTGATCGTGGACCCCAGGTACGTGAACTGATTCACGACCTCCAGCTCATAGTCGTCGATGGTGATGGTTGGTGGTGCTTCCGTGCCTTGCGCCAAGACGTTAGTCTTCTTCAGGCTGATGGTAAGCCCGAAGTCCTTGCATGCCTGGGAGAAGCGGTCCATCAGGGTCTGAAGCTCCTGCTGTGTGTGGGTTGCAACTACAGCATCATCTGTGAACAGCATGTCTCTGATTAGAGCATCGCGTACTTTGGATCTGGTTTTCAGGCGGGCGAGGTTGAAAAGCCTGCCGTCAGATCTTGTGTGCAGGTAGATTCCCTCTGTTGCTGTGCTGAAGGCATGCCTCAGGAGCATAGCAAAGAAAATCCCAAAGAGGGTTGGCGCAAGTACACAGCCCTGTTTCACTCCGCTGCGTATGTTGAATGGCTCTGAGACATTGCCGTTGTGCTGCACTATCCCCTACATGTTGGTGTGAAACGACTCGATGAGGCTTTGCAACTTTGGTGGGCATCTTATCTTTGGCAGGATCTTGAAAAGGCCCGCTCTGCTGACCAGATCGAACGCTTTGGTGAGGTCGATGAAGGCGAAGTACAGGGGCATGTTCTGTTCTCTGCATTTCTCCTGGAGTTGGCGGATGGAGAATATTATGTCTAACATCGATCACTCAGCGCGGAAGCCACACTGAGATTCGGGGTAGACACGTTCGGCAAGCTTCTGTAGACGAACGAGAACAACTCGTGCGTAGACTTTGTCAACAACGCTGAGGAGGGAGATGCCCCTGTAGTTGTTGCAGTCACTTCTCTCCCCTTTGTTTTTGTAGAGGGTGATGATCTTGGCATCCCTCATGTCCTGTGGTACGGCACCTTCCTTCCAGCACTGGCAGAGGACGTCATACAAAGGCAGCAGTAGGGCGGTCTTGCAGTGCTTGATCAGGTCGGGGGGTATGCCGTCGTTGCCGGGTGCCTTGCCAGCGGCCAAGCTATCAATGGCCTTGCTGAGTTCGTCGATGGTTGGCTCGGCGTCAAGTTCGTCCATGGATAGCAGGCAGTCGATGGCATCAAGGGCTGACGGTGTCACGGTGTTCTGTCTGGAGTAGAGGTCGGAGTAGTGTTCCATCCATCTCTCCATCTGCTTGTTCTTTTCTGTGATCATCTCCCCATTGGAGGATTTGAGGGGGGCCGTCTTGCTCTGAGCCGGACCAAGTGCTTTCTTGATGCCATCGTACATACCACGGATGTTCCCTGTTATGGCAGCGGTTTGAACGTCTTGGCTGAGCTGAGTCCAGTACTTGTTGGCACATCGCCGAGCAGTCTGCTGAACTTTGCTTCTCGCAGCCCTGAGAATCTGGAGATTCTTCTCGTTTGGGTACTTCTTGTACTAAGCAAGTGCTAAGTGCTTGGCTTCAATGACGGGGGTCATCTCGGTCAACTTGGCATCAAACCAGTCCCGTGACTTCGAGGTCTTCCTACCAAAGGTAGCCAAGGCTGTGCGGTGGATGGTGTTTCGCAGCTCTTCCCACTTCTGATTTGCAGATTCTCCTTCTTGTGGTACACCAAGTTCCTTCTCAAAGGTGGAGGCAAACTGCTCAACAAGTTCTGGTTGGGCCATCTTGCTGGTGTCAATCCGTGCCTTTCCAGGTTGTCTAGCACGATGGAATTTCTTCAGCTGCAGCTTGACCTTGCAACACACCAATGAATGGTCTGTGTCGCAATCTGCACTCTGGAACGAACGGGTGATTAGCATGTTCTTCCGTGAGGTGCGCCTGGTCAGAATCAAGTCCAGCTGGTGCCAGGGCTTTTAGTGCGGATGTCGCAAGGAAACCTTGTGTTGGGGCTTGGTCTTGAAGAACGAGTTTGTGATGCACAGATTGTGATATGTGCAGAACTCGAGCAGCCGCTGTCCGTTGTCGTTCATTCTGCCCACGCCAAATGGTCCAAGACAGGAGGGCCAGGAGTCGTGGTCAGCACCCACTCTGGCATTGAAGTCTCCAAGGAGAATGAGTTGTTCAGAGTTGGGGATGATCCTGACAGTTGTTGCGAGATTCTCGTAGAACTCATCTTTTGCCTCTGGTGTGGCTGTCAGTGTTGGGGCATACACACTGACGAGGGTGACTGGGCCTTGAGTCGTGTTGAGGCGGAGGGTGAGGAGTCGTGCAGAGCCATTGCTGCCCAGTTCCACCATCTTCAGCAAGGTGTTCTTCACTGCGAAGCCCACTCCGTGTTCCCTGTGTTCATCACTGCCCTTTCCCTGCGAGTAGAACGTGTAGTCCTTCTCTCTCAGTGTGCCTTTGTCAGCCAACCGTGTTTCCTGGAGAGTGGCGATATCCACTTCCAATCTCTTCAGCTCATTATTGATGATGGCAGTCTTCCTGGTGTCGTTGATGTCCTTGAGGTTAGCAGCGAGTCCTGTCATCATAGTGCAGATGTTCCAAGTTCCCAGTTTTAGAGTTGGTCTCTTTTGTTTTTTTGTCTTGCCTGGTGTGAAGGTTCTCAGCCTGCCGTTCGGACTTCTCCTCATGCCCATGCACCCAATGAAGAAAGCAAGCTGTGGCGGGACAACACCTTATTAGCTGGGGGCTGCCCAGCTTGAGGCGGGCGGTAGCTGTCCAGTGAGATCTGATGATCCCTCCCACCATCGGGAACAACCCCTGGCGCCGCGCTCTACGCCAATTGAGCGGTGGCTTATAACCGGTAACTGTCATTCCCCGTGTTTTGTCTACGCCAAAGGCGAAGCTGGAGTGTCCGCTCCAGTGATCCGGTGTTCTACCTTCCAGCGTTGGGCGTTGGTAGGATTCAAGCCTGGGCAGGAAGATATAGAGGACAAGATGTTGCCCATGCAGCATGTCCCCCCTCTCCACGTCACTGATGAATCCAAAGGAACAGCAAGGCTGCTACAGTTTGGCACCAGCGCCGTCGCAGGAGCTGCCAGAACGATGTTGAGCACAACAGAGAACTGCCTTCGGAACTCCGACTCCAGATTTTTCCTCAGGGTTGACTCTTGAAGCCTTTCCCGTGACCGGGTGTGCCGCAAGGCAGTGGAGGTTTGAAATCAGGGTTTACCTTCCCCTAGATGGGCTACCTTCCCAGGTTGACGAGCCACCATCTACCCGAAGCTCTGGTTTTAAGATGCCAGAGATCTGTCCTCGCCCCTTCTCCTATCAGTAAAAGCAGTTCCGCCGGGCTTAGAGACTAAACCACACGGGCAGGCTAGGAGTTGGACTTAGTTGTCAGAGGCTTTTCGAGACCCATGCCATAAGGAGCATTTTATGGAGGACAAGATATTGCCCATGCAGCATGTTCCCCCTCTCCGTGTCACTGATGAATCCAAAGGAACAGCAGGGCTGCTACAGTTTGGCACCAGCGCCGTCGCAGGAGCTGCCAGAATGATGTTGAGCACAACAGAGAACTGCCTTACAACAGAGAACTGCCTTAGGGACTCCGACTCCGGAGTTTTCCTCAGGGTTGACTCCCGAAAGCTTTCCCGTGACCGGGTGTGCCACAAGGCAGCGGAGGTTTGAAATCAGGGTTTACCTTCCCCTATATGGGCTACCTTCCCAGGTTGACGAGCCACCGTCTACCCGAAGCTCTGGTTTTAAGACGCCAGAGATCCACCCTCGCCCCTTCTCCTATTAGTAAAAGCAGTTCCGCCGGGCTTAGAGACTAAACCACACGGGCAGGCTAGGAGTTGGACTTAGTTGTCAGAGGCTTTTCGAGACGCACGCCATAAGGAGCATTTTATGAGCACTGGGAGCTTAACCCCAGTGCCGCTCCTGGCTATGACAACCTTGGAACCCCAAACTCTTTATCTTGTATATAAATGACATATGCCAAGTATCAAAAATTCTGAAATTTATTTTGTTTGCGGATGACACAAATATCCTTTGCACTGGTGAGAATTTGCAGCAGGTTTTAGAGGTGGTCACAACTGAAATGAAAAGGTTAACGCAGTGGTTCAACAAAAATAAATTATCTCTAAATCTGAAAAAAAAACAAAAACTGTGGGGAGCGTGAAATAACGAGGCTGAATCATTTCTTAATTCAGGCTTTAATATCACGATCACATCCCCAGCATATCTCTCAAGAACAGAAGACAGAGTGCTGGGTCAAACCTTCTCTTTTATACACACAGGGACAAAGGAAGAATCACATATCACTGTCAAAACCCCCTATTGACAATAACTCTCCCCCCGCGCCCTTCAGTCCTCCGCCTGGGCCCCAGGAGGTCAGGAAGTCCTTTCAGCTCCTTATCGCCGTACCTCCATCTTCTTGTTGTTATCCACAGGCGGTCCAGACATATTGTCTCATCTAAGACGTGAGGTCAATCCACACATGTAATCTCAAGCATCCCATAGTGCTTATACATATGTAGGTAAAAATATATGAGCTACATAACCCCCCCCCCCCCAAAAAAAAACGTCGAAGAATGGACAATATATCAGAGTTAATAAAACATGATAACCTCAATAGCATAGTCTATACTACATGATCACATTAAAATTCAGTCTGTACGCTATCTGGGCTTCAAACGTCGTCCGAATCTGCTGTACGCAGGTCTCACCGTCCCTGCGGCGCCATCCTGCAAAGAATCTGCAGCCTGAGGAAGAGAGTGGTTATTTGATCCCTGCGGGGGCTCAGGGACGTGTTCCCTGGGGGGTCTGCCACGTCGAGGTGCCCTCGCCACGGGTACAGACTCGTCATTCATCACAAAAGCAGGCTTTAGCCTGTCAATACAAACTGTCTCTTTTCTGTCTCCCAAATCTAGCACAAAATGCTTATCACCTGCCTCCAGCACTCTATACGGATCATCATATGGCGGGCGGAGGGTCGGTCTCAGAGCCTCGTGCCTGACAAAAACGAACTCGGCATTTTTCAAAGCTTTGGGAACAAAAAGGCACGGAAAAGCGTGATGAACGGGACCCGGGAGCGTGTCTGCTCCTGTGCCAATCAGTGGCCCCAGAGCCGGGGGGTGCCCGGGCTCCGGATGCTCTGGTAGGAATTCACCAGGCAGCCTGAGAGGTTGAGTAAAAACTAACTCGGCTGGGGAGGCATTTAAATCCTCTTTGGGCGCAGAACGCAACCCCAATAAAACCCATGGTAGTTTGTTTACCCAATCTGCATCCGTAAGCGATGCTCTGAGGGCTGCCTTCAAGGACCTATGAAAACGCTCGCATAAACCATTAGCCTGGGGGTGATAAGCGGTAGTGCGATGAATTTTCGCTCCTAAGCTGCTGGCCATCACTGACCAGAGTTCAGAGACGAATTGAGGCCCTCTGTCGGACGTAATATCCGACGGAACCCCGAAACATGCTACCCAGGCCGTCAAAAAAACGTGAGCCACCTCTGCAGCTGTGGTCGATTCCAGGGGGACCACTTCCGGCCAACGAGTGGTTCGGTCCACTATTGTCAAAAGGTGTGTGAACCCCTGCGACGACGGTAGGGCCCCCACGAGGTTGACATGCACATGATCGAATCTCTTGGCCGGAATATGGAACGGTTCTAAGGGAGCTTTTGTGTGTCTGTGGATTTTGGCCCGCTGGTAAGCCATGCAGGTTCGTGCCCACTCTTTCACGTGCTTGCGCAGGCTCGGCCAAACAAACTTCTCCGCCACCATTTTCACCGAAGCGTGCACTCCAGGGTGCGCCAGGGAGTGAACCGAGTCAAAAACGCGGCGGCGCCACGCGGCCGGGACCACCGGGCGCGGTCGCCCAGTCGATACATCGCAGATTAGGGGGGGCATACCGGTTTGCAAACACCTGCTCTCCAGCCTTAACCCTGTTGGTCCAGACAGGAGCGCGCGCACGTCCGCATCGCTACCCTGTTCCGCTGCCATGGCTGCGTAATCTATTCCCACGTGAACTGGGGCCGTGTGCGCTTCTCCGCTGCTATTTTGCCCTGCGGCTGCGGTAGTATAATCTGCCTCCGCGCGCACCGGAGCTGTGACCGCGCGAGAGAGGCAGTCTGCCACTACATTGAGTTTACCTGCTACGTGCTGAATATCAGTGGTAAACTCCGAAATTGTGGCCAGTTGCCTCTGTTGCCAGCCCGACCACGGTTCTGAAATTTTGGACATCGCAAAAGTGAGCAGCTTATGGTCGACAAAAGCAGTAAAACGCCGACCTTCCAGCCAAAACTGGAAATGGCGAATGGCCAAATGGAGCACTAGCAGCTCCCTGTCAAACGTGCTGTATTTCCGCTCGGCTTCGTTCAAGGATTTGCTGAAAAATGCCAGCGGCTGCCAAACCCCGGCAACATGCTGTTCCACGACCGCCCTTATGGCCAAATCTGATACGTCGGTAGTGAGCGCTATTCGAGCCGATGGATCAGGATGAGCTAGAAGCGCGGCGTCAGCCAGGGCTTTTTTTTTTACCTCCGCAAATGCGCGCTCCCGCTCCGGGGACCACTCGATAGGGTTGGAGGGTTTTTGTTTTTTGAGCGCGGCATATAATGGCTGCATGAGCTGCGCTGCGTGGGGTAGGAAACGGTTATAAAAATTTACCATTCCTAAAAACTGCAATGATTTGACCGTTTGTGGTCGGGGAAATCTGCCACTGCGCGCACCTTATCCGGTAGCGGAACTGCCCCTTCTGGGGAGACGCGGTGTCCCAAAAAGAATCGATCTGCGCCACGCCAAACTGGCACTTGGCTGGATTAATTATTAACCCGTGCTCTCCCAACCTCCGAAAAACCGCAGTGAGGTGTTTTTCGTGTTCTTCTTCTGAGGTACTGGCAACTAAAATGTCGTCGAGGTAGACGAACACAAAAGGGAGATCGCGTAACACGGCATCCATCATACGTTGGAATGTTTGCGCGGCACCTTTAAGACCAAACGGCATACGCAAAAACTCAAAAAGTCCAAAAGGGGTTATTACCGCTGTTTTAGGAATGTCCTCAGGACGGACTGGACCCTGATGGTAGCCGCGAACCAGGTCTATTTTAGAAAAAATGCGCGCCCCCGCCAAATGCACTGAGAAATCCTGAATGTGTGGGATTGGGTAGCGGTCATGCGCTGTGGCGTTGTTTAGTCTGTGGTAATCGCCGCAAGGTCTCCAGGAGCCGTCAGCTTTAGGGACCATATGCAGCGGCGAAGCCCAGGGGCTTTTCGAACGCCGAATAATGCCCAGTCTTTCCAGGCTGGCGAACTCCTCGCGCGCTATAGAAAGCTTAGCAGCATCCAAACGCCGAGCTTTCGCGAAGACGGGGGGGTCCCGCTGTAGGGATAAAATGCTCCACCCCGTGTTTCGCAACTGTTGCCGAGAAAGTAGGAACTGTGAGCGCTGGAAACTGGGTGAGGAGTGTGTTAAACTTACCACCTGCTGTGGCAACGTTGGTCTGCACCGGTGGTGGGGACACTCGAGCTGCACAAGGAATAGAATAAAAATGCATTTACTAAGCACCTGTTGGCAAGATCAACTAACAAACCATGTGAGCACAGAAAATCGGCACCTAACATGTTGAAGCTCACCGCCGCTATGATAAAAGTCCATTCATAAGTGCGGCCGTACAAGGACAGAAACAAGGTCCTTTCTCCATATGTGTTGATGCTCGAGCCGTTCGCTGCCATTGCCCCATCGCTGCGGAGGCCAGCCAACCGTTCAGCATAGGTCGGGGTGATGAAACTCACTTGAGCTCCGGTGTCTACGAGGAAATGCCGCCCGGAACTCGCATCTGTGATGTACAGCAGCTTATTTTTTTCACCGAGAGCCGAAGCTGCTAACGAATCCCCGGTCCTGGAGTTTCCCGAGCCCTTGTAGCTGCACGGCGGTACACACCTGTGTGCCTTCTCTGCAAAACGCCGGTGATAATAACAGAGGCCAATTCCTCCGTTGCGCCGGGGCCACGTCACTGCCATCGTGGGTGGGGCTGGCTCCGCTGTCTCTGGCTCCCCGTTGCCTTGGGTCGCCGCACCTAGGTCTGTCGCTGCCGCTGTGGCCGTCTGCTCACCGCAGGAGTCGAGGAGCCGCTGCGCCTCTCAGGCCAGCGCACGGAAGTCCCGCTGGGTCACACAAGGCATGCTGGAGAGAGTCCCTCTCATGTGTGTCGGGAGGTTACTTAGGAAGATGTGCTTAAATAGGAAATTATCGTTGTCCGATTCCTTCAGCTGCAGCATGTCTTCCATCAGGGCGACTGGTCTGTGCCCTCCCTGGCCGTGCATAGCCAGGAGCCTCCTAGCCCTCTCTTCGGCTGAGGGTGTGAAAAACTCGGTGAGGGCAGCCTTCAACTCGCCGTATTTGTTGTCAGCGGGTGGCTGCTGTACCAGGCTCCGCACGCATCGAGCTGTGCGGTTGTCGAGCCTTGCGATGACGTGGTAAAACTTAGTGTCATCCGCCGTTATTCCTGCGAATGTGAACTGTGCCTCAGCCTGGAGGAACCATGAGTCCGGGTTGTCCTGCCAGAATTCTGGCAGTTTAATGGATTCTCCCACACTCGTGTGGTGAGGCGAGCGAGTGTGAAGGCTGATTTTCCAATCCTCTTGTTGATCTCTGTATCAAGGGAGAGGTTGTTGCTGATCGTGGACCCCAGGTACGTGAACTGATTCCCGACCTCCAGCTTGTAGTCATCAATGGTGATGGTTGGTGGTGCTTCCGTGCCTTGCGCCAAGACGTTAGTCTTCTTCAGGCTGATGGTAAGACCGAAGTCCTTGCATGCCTGGGAGAAGCGGTCCACCAGGGTCTGAAGCTCCTGCTGTGTGTGGGTTGCGACTGCAGCGTCGTCTGCGAACAGCATGTCTCTGATTAGAGCCTCACGTACTTTGGTTCTGGCTTTCAGGCGGGCGAGGTTGAAAAGCCTGCCGTCAGATCTTGTGTGCAGGTAGATTCCCTCTGTTGCTGTGCTGAAGGCATGCCTCAGGAGCATAGCAAAGAAAATCCCAAAGAGGGTTGGCGCAAGTACACAGCCCTGTTTCACTCCACTGCGTATGTTGAATGGCTCTGAGACGTTGCCATCGTGCTGCACTATCCCCTGCATGTTGGTGTGAAACGATTCGATGAGGCTTTGCAACTTTGGTGGGCATCCTATCTTTGGCAGGATCTTGAAAAGGCCCTCTCTGCTGACCAGATCGAACGCTTTGGTGAGGTCGATGAAGGCGACGTACAGAGGCATGTTCTGTTCTCTGCATTTCTCCTGGAGTTGGCGGATGGAGAATATCATGTCTACCGTCGATCGCTCAGTGCGGAAGCCACACTGAGACTCGGGGTAGACACGTTCGACAAGCTTCTGTAGACGAACGAGAACAACTCGTGCGTAGACTTTGTCAACAACGCTGAGGAGGGAAATGCCCCTGTAGTTGTTGCAGTCGCTTCTCTCCCCTTTGTTTTTGTAGAGGGTGATGATCTTGGCGTCCCTCATGTCCTGTGGTACAGCACCTTCCTTCCAGCACTGGCAGAGGACGTCATGCAATGGCAGCAGTAGGGCGGTCTTGCAGTGCTTGATCAGGTCAGGGGGTATGCCGTCGTTGCCGGGTGCCTTGCCAGCGGCCAAGCTATCAATGGCCTTACTGAGTTCGTCGATGGTTGGCTCGGCATCAAGTTCGTCCATGGATGGCAGGCAGTCGATGGCATCAAGGGCTGACGGTGTCACGGTGTTCTGTCTAGAGTAGAGGTCGGAGTAGTGTTCCACCCATCTCTCCATCTGCTTGTTCTTCTCTGTGATCATCTCCCCAGTGGAAGATTTGAGGGGGGCCGTCTTGCTCTGAGCCGGACCAAGTGCTTTCTTGATGCCATCGTACATACCACGGATGTTCCCTGTTATGGCAGCGGTTTGAATGTCTTGGCTGAGCTGAGTCCAGTACTCGTTGGCACAGCGCCGAGCAGTCTGCTGAACTTTGCTTCTCGCAGCCCTGAGAATCTGAGATATTCTGTACATATTACTGTACATATTACTATATATATACAGTATATATATATATATATATATATATATATATAGACACACAGTGCAGAGCATTGTGGTTGGTGGATGTGCAGCAGAAAGTCTAAGCTCTCTCTCCGCGGATGCAGCGGGCCAGCTGGATGTCTTTGGGCATGATGGTGACCCTCTTGGCGTGGATGGCGCACAGGTTGGTGTCCTCCAAGAGACCCACCAGGTAGGCCTCGCTGGCCTCCTGCAGAGCCATGACGCCGGAGCTCTGGAAGCGCAGGTCGGTCTTGAAGTCCTGAGCGATCTCCCTCACCAGGCGCTGGAAGGGCAGCTTACGGATGAGCAGCTCCGTGGATTTCTGGTAACGACGGATCTCTCTCAGAGCCACGGTACCGGGCCTGTAATGGTGAGGCTTCTTCGCTCTGCCGGTGGGCGGAGCGCTTTTCCGAGCAGCCTTGGTGGCCAGCTTCTTCCTGGGGGCTTTTCCTCCAGTAGATTTACAGGCGGTCTGCTTGGTTCTTGCCATCGCTCTTTATTATTCTGTCTTATATTTCTTGCACGCCGCCTAAACTCCAGCCCGGCACCCGTGTCGTTTTCGCTTCAGTTTCTCCTGGTATGTCGAGTTTCTCTGTTAGCACCGGGTGGCAGTTGAGTGCAAGCTAGCTCTTCCCTGCTGTATCATCTCCTGCTGTAAACAGGGGCTCCGTCCGCCGACTCGGGAGACCTTTGGGGCGATCTGTGTGTCCGTGATATATATAGAGTGAAAGGTGTGCCGAATCAGAAAGTTATCACCGGATCAGAAAGAAGAAGGAAGATAAAAAGACTGAGAATTGAGCTGCTGTTGCAAAAGGCAGCCAACTCGTGTGGCACCGGAACCGGAAATTTAGGCTTTGGCTTTGGTTTTGATTATGGTTAAGTTTTGAAATTTTGTCCATAAAAATATGTGGGAACCCTGATATTCAGTGAAGTGCCAGTTCCGGTGTTTTGTGTTCACCAAGCAGACTTTGGGCCATGTATTCTGCATCATGTTTTGATGGACAGGAATCACAGTGATGCAGTATACACTACAATACATTAAGTACTGTATGTGTGTGGAAAAGAAATAGCAGTGTTTGAAAACCGAGGCTAGGATTCATCATGTTCCATTCATGTTGTGTGATTTTTAACAGCATAATCCATTTGTTCATTAAGCCCGAAAATAGTGGTGGTAGGACATTTTATCTCCAAGGTAGTGTAGGGATATTTAATAAAATATTGTAATAAGGTACAGGAATTATTTATTTTATTTAATAGTGGGTGTGCAAGGGGACAGCGTTAAACCGTCACTCTTGCACTCGCTAAATAAAATAAATAATCACTCGTAAAAAGGGGCACCAGTCCTAAAGGACACTTATATTAAACTTAGTTGTAATTAATTTTATACCTTCAATTACTTAATGGATCAGTCTCAAAATTTAAGGGAGTTCTTTTCCTGCCGTGATCTGGGAAACATATATATGCGAAAGGAAAACGCTTCAACTTCTCTCATTCACCCTTTTATTAAACTCATTCAGGTTACATGACATGGCATTCAAATGATGGATAAACAGATTCAAATGATAACAGGTGTCTAATATCACATCAACTGTTGGTGGATTCCTGAACAACGGAACAACGGAAATAAGCTATAGACAGCTTGCTCCTTCTGTAATTGATAACATGGTGGATAGTGTTTCAGCTTCTCTGCATCAGGCTCTAGACTTGGTGGCCCCCTTAAAAAAGAAAAAGTCTAATCAGAGATTTCTAACTCCTTGGTTCAACACAGAAACTCGTAGCTTAAAACAGAAGACTCGTCAATTAGAAAGAAAATGGCGCTCTACTAATTTAGATGAAATCTATTTAGCTTGGAGAAATCATCTTTTAATTTATAAAAAATCTCTTAGAAAAGCTAGAACAAGTTATTACTCTGCATTAATAGAAGAGAACAAGAATAATCCCAGGTTTCTTTTCAGTACTGTAGCCAGGTTGACAAAGAGTCAGGACTCTGTCAATCCTAGCATTCCCTTAGAGCTTACTAGTCAGGACTTTATGAACTTTTTCAATAATAAAATTTCATCCATCAGAGATAAAATCAATCAGATTCTTCCCACAGTTAACTTAAATACTGTAACTACTACAACTCCTTCTTTTGATGTCTGTCTTGATGAGTTTACTCCAATCGACCTTTGTGAGTTAGACAAAATAGTTTCCTCATCCAAACCTTCAACTTGTCTTTTAGACCCTATTCCTACTAGGTTATTTAAAGAAGTCTTCCCACTTATTGGTAGCTTTATTCTTCATATAATCAATTCTTCATTAACTTTAGGCCATGTACCGCAGGCTTTTAAAACAGCTGTAATTAAACCCTTACTCAAAAAGCCAACGCTAGATCCAGGAGCTTTAGCTAACTATAGACCAATCTCTAATCTCCCTTTCATTTCAAAAATCTTAGAGTTGTTGCTACGCAATTATTCGACCACCTGCAGGGAAATGGTTTACTTGAAGAGTTTCAATCTGGGTTTAGAATCCATCATAGTACTGAAACAGCCTTAGCGAAGGTCACTAACGACCTCCTCATTGCATCTGATAATGGACTAGTTTCTGTACTTGTCCTTTTAGACCTTAGTGCAGCTTTTGATACTATCGATCATAATATTCTACTTGATAGATTAGAACACTATGTTGGACTTAATGGAACTTCGTTGCAGTGGTTTAGATCTTATTTATCTGATAGGTTCCAGTTTGTTCATGTAAATAATGAGTTTTCTTTCAACTCAAAGCTTAGTCATGGAGTTCCACAGGGATCTGTGCTAGGCCCTACTCTTTTTAGTTTATATATGCTTCCGTTAGGCAACATTATTAGAAAGCACTGTATACATTTTCATTGTTATGCAGATGACACACAATTATACCTGTCAATGAAGCCAGATGATAGTAATCAATTAGCCAAGTTAGAAGCCTGTCTTAAGGAAATCAAAGCTTGGATGACTTGTAATTTCCTGCTATTAAATTCAGATAAGACTGAAGTCATTCTTGTTGGTCCAAAAAACCTTAGAAATTCCTTTCCAAATCAAACTTTCAGTTTGGATGCAGTTACTCTTTCTCTTAATAGCTCTGTGAGGAACCTTGGAGTTATTTTTGATCAGGATTTGTCCTTCAATTCACATATTAAATTTGTTTCTAAGACTGCCTTCTATCATTTGCGTAATATTGCCAAGATTAGGAGCATCTTGTCTCAGAGTGATGCTGAGAAACTGATCCACGCTTTTGTTAGCTCGAGATTAGATTATTGTAATTCTTTATTGTCAGGTTGTCCTAAAACATCTTTAAAAAGTCTTCAGCTAATCCAAAATGCTGCAGCAAGAGTTTTAACAGGTACTAGAAAGAGAGATCATATCTCTCCGGTTCTGGCCTCCCTTCATTGGCTTCCCATAGAGTTTAGAATTAAGTTTAAAATCCTTCTTCTTACTTACAAAGCTCTAAACAATCAGGCTCCTTTTTATTTAAAAGATCTGATACTACCGTATTATCCTAACAGAGCACTACGCTCCCAAAATGCAGGACTACTTGTAATACCTAGAATCTCCAAAAGTACAATGGGAGGCAGAGCCTTCAGTTATCAAGCTCCTCTCCTGTGGAATCAGCTGCCAATCTGGATTCGGGAGTCAGACTCGATCTCTGTTTTTAAGATTAGGGTTAAAACCTACCTTTTTGATATAGCCTACAATTAGGGAGGGATCATGTGTTTCTGAACCCTCCCTTAGTTATGCTGCTAATAGGTTTAGTCAGCCGGGGGACCTCCAGTAATGCACTGGGCCTCACTCCTTTCCTCACTCTCAATGAAATATTTTTTTTTTTTGCTGGTCATTAACATTTGTTTGTTCTTTCCCATAGATTGAGTCCCCATCGTGCTGTTTGCTCTCTACATGTCTGTTCTTTTCATCTTCTCTGTCCCCTCACCCCCCAGCCAGTCGCAGCAGATGACTGCCCCTCCCTGAGCCTGGTTCTGCTGGAGGTTTCTTCCTGTTAAAAGGGAGTTTTTCCTCTCCACCGTCGCCAAGTGCTTGCTCACAGGGGATCACATGATTGCTGGGGTCTTTCTGCAACTGTGGGGGTTCCCCCCTACAGTTGATAGTGCTATGAGATGACTGTTGTTGTGAAATGGTGCTATATAAATAAAGTTGAATTGAATTGAATTGAATAAAATCTAGCGTTAAACCTTTGTAGAACCAAGAAGAAACCAGACTTATGTTTCAACGGTAAATGAAGGCTGAAATGTCTAACAAAAACAGAACACAATTTTATGGGGAAAATTCATAAACTGATTATCTGAAAATGAATTTTTGAATTAATCTACAAAAATGAAGGGAAGTTACTTAAAAATGATTAAGAGTCTTCCTTCAGTTTATAGGTTTGTCCTACGGCTGAGAGAATAATTGTACCATAAAATACTGGTTATGTTCAATTGTAATTTAAAACTTAAGGACATCACGTTTAACCCAGCAGATAGGAAAACAGGAGTCTCACTTACGAACAGCTGTAGGTTCACGTGTTCAGCAGGTCAGTGCCGGCTGGGGTTTGACTACTGGGACCCAGAGATGGAACGACCGCTGCAAGGTTCCTTGATGTTCACAACCAACTGTAAGAAGTGCAGACTAGCCGGGGGGGTGGGGTGGGGGGTGGGGGCTCTCTCAGAGACGGACAGCAAAGAGCAGCAGTAAAGGCTGTCCCAGAGTGGCGTGAAGAGTCCTTGGGCAACAAGTCCGAATTTGTGAGGTCTCTGGGAGCGGAATAGACCAAAAAGACTGAAGGAGAAACTTCTCAGTCAGGCGGGTATGAGGCCAAAAAGGAAGTCCAAAAACACAATCTCTGTTCACTTTAAATTAGGAAAATTAAAGGTCCACTTTAACGACATGAAAAGTCAGAAAATCCAAGAAAAACATTTACTAGGATAAGAATGGCTTCTGAAGTGAAGAAAAACTTATTTTGAGAGTTTGACTCTCTCTTTAAGATGAGCTTGTAAGAAAAAGATGCATGCTTGGGCGCATGCGCACGCAGCGACCGGCAGCTGGTGAAAAAGTACATCGCCTGTGTGTCTTGTTTTATGCACTTTAATGTGTTTTTATGATATTCTCTGTGTCGTTTCTGTCCTGGAATGTTTGTGGACTGTATGGTGAAGAGCTCCCTGGTTCCATCAACATGGACTACCTCCCCGTTTTTGCACTGCTACTACTTGTCCTCTGGCTCTTTGTCTCTGAAGTAAACGCGTTCGGCATGATGGCGGGCAGGATACATTATTCCAGGGACATGTTGCTGCATTTAAACACGGTTGATGCAGCGGCTGTGATTGAGCCTAAACCGCAACTGCCGGACTTTATTTTGAGAGACATTCATGGACACAGCGGTGAAAAGAGAGACGGAAGAAAAAAATGTGGAAAACGTGGAGGAGTGAAATTGCACCTGAGAAGACGTCAGTTTGGTAACATTCCTCTTCCTTCTATGGTTTTTGGGAATGCACAGTCTCTGAGAAACAAGGTGGATGAAATTCAAGGGAATGTACGCTACCAGAAGGACTTTAAGAACTGCTGCGTCATGGCCTTCACCAAATCTTGGCTTACTGCGCATGACCGAGATGCAGACCTGTGGATTGACGGCTTTGGAGCCCCGCTGCGCTCGGATCGGCAGGAAGAGGTAACGGGGAAACGTCAGGGGGGTGGCGTATGTTTATACATTAATAAGCAGTACTGCACATCTGTCACAGTCAGAGAGCGCATCTGTACACCTGATGTGGAGCTGCTGTCTGTGTCACTACGCCCCTTTTATTTGCCTCGCGAGTTCCCCCAACTTTTCATCACAACTGTGTACATTCACCCGAGGGCAGACGCTGACTCCGCCTGCAGCACAATCTCTGACGTGATCCAGCAGCTGCAATCAATTTCTCCAGAGGCGCCAAACTTCATTCTTGGGGATTTTAAACATGTTTCTTTAAAGAAGACACTTAAAAACTTTTATCAGTATGTCTCCTGCCCAACCAGGCGAAAAAAGACATTGGACCTGTGCTATGGATCCATAGAGAGGGCCTATAAATCACTCCCCCTTCCTCCTGTAGGATCCTCAGATCACAACTGTGTACATTTGCTGCCCACATATAAAACTGCTCTCAGAAGAGGCAAGGTAGAGATGAGAGACATTGATGTGTGGACAGAAGATTCAGTGCACAGCCTCCAGGAATGCTTTGACTGTACAGACTGGGAGATGTTCACACTGGCCTGCGGGGATGATTTGGACTCTTTGGTGGACGTCACATGCTCATACATGGCTTTCTGTAAAAATAAGATCGTTCCACGTAAACGTGTCAAAATATATCCCAACAACAAACCATGGGTTACAAAATCAGTTAAATCCTGCTTACAGAGGAAAGCACTTGCCTTTAAACAGGGGACTGTTTCTGAGCTACAGGTTGCCACAAAAGAGCTGAAATCCGAAATTTTAAGAGAAAACAGAATTATAAATCAGAATTGGAAAGCAAGATGGCAACAAAGAAACTTGGTTCAGCCTGGGCCAGTATGAAAACTATTGCAGGCCTTCAGAGCACAGAGCGCAGTAATCGTGTGTTTTTAGATGGTTTTAATTCAGACACAGAACTGACTAATGCTCTTAATTGTTTTTATGGTCGTTTTGACTCCTTTGATTTTAGCACTGAAACCCAAGATTTGAAACAGAAACTCAAAGACAATCAGCACTTTAATATTGAGGTGCAGGATGTTAAAAGGGAGTTCTGCACTGTAAAAGTGAACAAAAGTCAGGGCCTTGATAATATATGTGGGCGCTTGGTAAAGTCCTGTGCACATGAACTGAGTCCCATATCATACCTGTCAAGGCATACCTCATGCTTCCCTTATTGGGGGGGCCTTCACACCTGTACTGACCTTATGCCTCCCTTATTGGGGCGACCTTCACACCTGTACTGAGTACTTAAAAACTGTATTTATCGGCAGATGAAAGAAAACTGAAGCAAAAACAAACAAACAAAAAAACCCCCAAACAAACAGCAACTGCAACATGAACTATTTCAAATTCATTCATTTATGCTGCCAATGCTGAAACAAAAGCAAAATGGATTTTTGTTTCATAAGTTAAGTATCAGAAATAATTCTCTTTGAAATTGTGTTAATAATAATAACAATGAAAATATCAATCTTATTCAGCCCTTTCAATATAATGCTATACATTCAGATGTAAAGCAAAGTTCCAAGATACAAAATAACAGTACACTATAGGGGATTTGGGCTACCTCTAAGCATCTTTGTTAAGATTTTAAAGCATTTTTTTTGTTATATTTAGGTAATATTTGAAGGTGAATAATACTGCCCATACCTGAAAACATTTGGAGATTTCTCCTTCAGTCTGGAAAGGACAGAATTGTCTCGACCCACCATCGTGTTGCAATTGTCCGAAGCAAAGCCCACAACATTCTGCCATGGAATATTGTGCAATCTAAAATAAATAAATAAATGGTGAGGGTGAAGGAGAACGGTGACGTCCAGTCCCTCGATTTCCCTTTTCTTCAAGCTTTGTTTTCTTCGCCGGCAGCACGCTGCAAGAAGCCATTTTGAAACTCACAAAAACACTGCTTAGGTGCGCTTGTGGAGGATCGAAATAAGTGCAGGCGGACAGGACACGGCGAACTGAAGTTTAAAAGGGTGCTTCATGCAGACAGTCGTATACCCGGCTACAGACAATGCATAAATGGCACATTAGCATCACAGTATACAGCAGGAAAGCGTGGACATTTGCATTAGAGTCACACATACCAGGCGCAGCATTATTGGCGCCGGAATTCCTCTCTGTTCCGGAGCTGCAGGACAACAGAAGGTGCGAAGCACATCTGCATAATGATCAGTCCACACCTCTCACTGTTGTGATAATTGCTCACGCTGAGCGCTCTGCCAGCCCCGTACGCTGTGGGGGTCACACATGAGGTGTTCCTCCACACTCTCAATAATTTTTTTTCCCGTATATTTTTCTTTTTGGCGTACAGAAATGGCAATACGCCAGTATTTGCTAAAATTGCATTTTCCCTGTATTAAAATACGGCGAAACTGTATCACTTGACAGGTATGCTATATTTCATTACATTTTCAATAAGTCCTTACAAACACAACATGTGCCTAAGACCTGGAAAGAAGCAGTGGTTGTTCCCGTTCCAAAATCCAGCTGTCCTAAAACGGTAAACGACTTTAGACCAGTTGCTTTGACTTCAATTTTAATGAAAATTTTTGAAAAACTGGTCAGATGTGAGGTCCTAAAGCAGACTGAGCATGCATTGGATCCTCTGCAGTTTGCCTATAGGCCTCACAGAGGAGTGGAGGATGCCACTGTCACTCTGTTTAACATGCTTTTTAAACATCTGGATTTTAATGGGACACACGCCAGGCTTTTATTTGTGGACTTTTCCTCTGCTTTTAATACAATCCAACCTCATATCTGCACGGTGCACGGTGGCGCAGTGGTTTAGCACTATGGCAGCACAGTTTTACCCTCGGCCGGGGGATCGCGGGGATCATGAGGTCGTGGGTTCGATCCCAGCCCCCGACCAACAGTGAGCTGTGTGGAGTTTGCATGTTCTCCCCGTGTTGCGTGGGTTTACTCCGGGATTTCTCCGGTTTCCTCCCGCATACCAAAAACCTGTAGGTTTAGGGCGCTCGCGCCCGCAGCGACCAGCAGCCGGTGGCTTGTCACCAGACTGCAAACCAAATCTACCTACGGGTACAAATAAGTAACAAAAAAAAAATATATACAGTATATATGTATATATATACAGTATATCTTAGTTGAAAGGCTCCTGCAACAATTTGATTTGAGCAATAATCTGGTCGGTTGGATTCTGGATTTCTTAACCAACAGGACGCAGAGAGTAAGGGTCAATGGTACATTGTCTGACCTAAAGTGCTCTTCTACTGGCTCTCCTCAGGGGTGTGTGTTGTCACCACTACTCTTCATCCTGTACACAAACATGTGTCGGAGCAGACATGACAACAGACACATTATAACGTATGCTGATGATTCAGTTATTGTCAGTCTCCTCCAGGATGGTGAGAGTGGCCACGGCCCAGTAGTTGATGATTTTGTTCACTGGTGTGAGGATTCCTACCTGCAGCTGAATACGACATAAACTAAAGACATGATTATTGACTTTAGGAGGAAAACTCCCAGGCACAAAGTCACCGTACTAAAAGGCCAGACCACCGAATGTGTACAATCCTACAAATATCTTGGGACGATTATTGATAGTGTGGCGGATGGAAATAAGGGAACCCAGTGTCAGGGGGTACAGAATAAGTGCAGGCATGGCGAACTGAAGTTTAAAAGGGTTTTTTATTCATCCTCCATCACGAGAGCTCACCCCAGTGCTGTGAGAGCACGCTGGAGGAGCCCTGTAGTAGAGTCATTTTTGGGGGTTTTGTGACCAACCTTCCAGGACCTTTTTTTCTCACTGGATTTAGCATTCTAGACCCATTTTAATGAAAATAAGCTCCCATGTACCTCCCAAAAATTACGGGAAACCTTTTTTTTGCCCAAAATTCAAAATTGACATAACGCACGGCTCAGGAGATGCACACACACAGGCTCAGGGAAGTTCAAATAGTTTATTAGCAACAGGGGTGAATGGATGAGTGTCAGCGAGATGTAAATGTATTGGTGGCGGCGTCTGCTTCGGGCACAGAGGCAGGAGACCGTACAGCCGGCAACCCTATGGGAAAAAGCACAAAGACACAGGGTGACGGGCACACACCAACACAGGAGGAGAATAAGCGAGAGAGGAGCTTACTTGTAAGGGACAGATGACTGGCACCACAAGGACGGGACCCGGAAGACAGCCACCTGCAGGGCTCGGTGCAGCAGCGAGGAATGGCGAGGGAGAGGCGTTGTCCGCCGCCGAGGAATCCACCTGTACACAGGGGAGCAGACTGGAAAGAAAGGAGGTAAGGGCTTCTTACCAAAAGCGTCGTGCTGAAGGAAAGGTTTGACTCACGATGATGAGTGGCGAAGTCTGACGGCTTCAGGCCGAAGCTCAGGGCGAGGCGGCTTATATCCCTCGCCGCTGATGACGAGCAGGTGTGCGAGCAGGTGGCGCCGCTGATGAGCGGCGCGGCATGACAGTACTCCCCCCTCTAGCAGCGCCTCCTGGCGATGGCTTCTCTGGGTGCGCTCGGTGGAAGTCAGCGATGAGCGATGGGTCCAACACGAACGACGAGGGTACCCACTGTTGATGCTCGGGCCCATAGCCCTCCCAGTCCACCAAGTACTGCAACCCACGACCCCGGCGCTGGGAGTCCAAGATGGAGGCGACGGACCAGGCCGGATGGCCATCAATCATCCGGGGCGCGGGTTGCGCAGCAGGAGGAGGGCAAAGGGGGTCGGAGACTGCCAGCTTCACCTTGGGCATGTGGAAGGTGGGATGGATGCAGAGGGAGGGGGGAATAGCCACACGCACAGCTACCGGGTTGATGATCCGGGTGATGGGGTAGGGTCCCATAAAGCGCTGTGCCAGCTTCCTCATCTCGCCTTTCAATGTCACGTCCTGGGTTGACACATAGACACGTTGCCCAACTCTGTACGCCGGGGCAGGTCTTCTGTGCCGGTCTGCCACAGTTCTGTTGCGCTCCGCTGTGCGTAAAAGCGCATTACGCGCTGCAGCCCAGATGGAGCGGAACTGCCTGAGATGCGCCCTAACTGAGGGGACAGTTACCTCACTCTCCTGCGCCGGGAACAGCGGGGGATCATAACCCAGGGACGCCTTGAAGGGGGACATCCCTGTAGCAGAAGAGCGAGCGGTGTTGTGGGCGTATTCAACCCAGGCAAGATGGTTACTCCAGGACGCGGGTTTGGACGCTGTTACACAGCGGAGCGCAGCCTCCAGCTCCTGGTTGGTCCGCTCACACTGCCCGTTGGATTGGGGGTGATGGCCGGAGGAGAGGCTCACCTTGGCTCCGATGGCGTTACAAAACGATTTCCAAACCTCTGAGGAAAATTGGGGGCCCCGGTCCGAGACCACGTCCACCGGAATCCCATGCAGCCTGACCACGTGTTGGACGAGGAGGTCCGCCGTCTCCAGGGCGGTTGGAAGACCTCGCAGGGGGATGAAGTGCACAGCCTTGGAGAAGCGGTCCACGATGGTCAGGATGGTGTCATAGGAATTGGAGGCTGGGAGTCCGGTGACGAAATCCAAAGCGATGTGCGACCAGGGCCTGCCAGGGACGGGCAGGGGCTGGAGCAGACCCGCTGGAGGGGCATTTCCCGACTTGTTGGTGGCACAAATTGGACAAGCCCGGGCGTAGCGGGCTGCGTCCCTCCGCAGGCCCGGCCACCAAAAGGACCGCTGGAGGAGGTCTATCATCCGGGAGGAGCCAGGGTGACAGGTGAGCTTAGAGGTGTGCAGCCAGTGGATGACCTCTCCTCGAACCGCGGATGGCACGAACAGCCTCCCCTCCGGTCCGCCGCCAGGGTCAGGTTCCACTTCCTGCGCCCTCCGGATCTTGCTCTCTATGTCCCAGGAGATGGCTCCCACGACGCACGACCTGGGCAGGATGGTGTGGAGCGTCTCCTCCGACTCCTCGGGGGTGAACTGCCTAGAGAGGGTGTCAGGCAGGCCGTTCTTGGAGCCAGGCCTGAAGGTGATGGAAAACTGGAACCTGGCGAAGAACAAGGACCAGCGCGCCTGGCGGGCGTTCAGGCGCTTGGCAGATCTCAGGTACTGCAAGTTCTTGTGGTCCGTTAGGACCACGAACGGCAGGTCCGCCCCCTCTAGCCAGTGGCGCCATTCTTGCAGCGCGAGCTTGATGGCCAGGAGCTCTCTGTCCCCCACATCTAGTTCCTCTCCGCCGGGGACAAGCGCCGGGAGAAGAAGGCGCAGGGCCGTTTGGCGCCGTCGTCTGGCGGCCGCTGAGATAGCACCGTCCCCACTCCCGTGTCCGAGGCGTCCACCTCCACGATGCACTGCAGCGCGGGGTCGACCTGGCGAAGGACCCGGGAGGAGGAGAACTCCGCCTTCAGCGCCTGAAAGGCAGCAGCGGCCTCTTCGGTCCACCGGAACGGGACCTTAGGGGACGTGAGGCGGGTCAGTGGTCCGACGATGGAGCTGAAATTGGGGACAAAGCGGCGGTAGAAGTTCGCAAAACCAACGAACTGTTGCACCTGTTTCCTCGATGCAGGTGTAGGCCATTCTACCACCGCCTTCACCTTCTCTGGGTCTGGAAGCATCTGGTCGTGTGAGATGATGAATCCCAGGAAGGATGTAGTCTTAGCATAAAATTCACACTTCTCAGCCTTCACGTATAGCCGATTCTCCAGCAGTCTTTGGAGGACCCGCCTCACATGGACCTGGTGCTCTTCCCTGGACTTGGAGAATATTAGAATATCGTCCAGGTAGACGAACACAAAGAGGCCGATGAAGTCCCGGAGGACGTCATTGATGAGGCGCTGAAAGACGGCAGGAGCGTTGGTCAACCCGAACGGCATAACCAGATATTCAAAGTGGCCGTCTTCCACTCATCTCCCTCCCGGATCCGGACGAGGTGGTATGCGCTGCGTAGATCCAGCTTGGTGAACCAGGTCGCCCCCTGGAGGGAGTGGAAAGCAGTGTCCATGAGGGGCAGGGTGTAACGGTCCTTCTCCGTGATGTCGTTAAGAGCCCGGTAGTCTATGCAAGGGCGGAGGGATCCGTCCTTTTTTCCAACGAAGAAAAACCCTGCCCCCATGGGTGATGACGATGGGCGGATTATCCCAGCGCTCAGTGTTTCCTTAAGGTAGGCGTTCATCGTCTCCTTCTCCGGCGCTGACAGACTGTAGAGCCGACCAGAAGGTAAGGGTGCCCCCTGGCGGAGGTTGATGGCGCAGTCATAGGGCCGATGAGGGGGGAGAGACATAGCTTTGGTCTTGCTAAACACCATACCCAGGTCATGAAATTCCAGAGGCACCAGGGACAGGTCCGGGGGTGCAGCGTCCGTAGCAGGGGAAGAAGCGGACGGAGAGCAGGCAGCGGACTGAAGGCAGGTGCCCATGCAGAATGTGCTCCATGCCAATACCCCAGCTGACTTCCAATCCAGGACAGGGTTATGGAGGCGTAGCCAGGGATACCCCAGGATGACGGGCGACACAGAGTTGGGCAGGATGAAAAAGGTTATCTCCTCCCGGTGGTTACCAGAGATGATCACCGGGACCGGGATGGTCTGGTGCGTGACTCTCCCAAGGGAAGCACGGGAGAGGTTGACCAGGGAGATGGGGTCTTTGAGCGCCTGGCAGCGGATGCCCAATCAGGTTGCCAGGCTTTGTGAAATAAAGCTGCCCTCTGCGCCCGAATCCACCAGTGCGTGGGTGAGGTGCCCAGTGAGGTTGTGGCAGAAACGGATGGGCAGCTTTAATTGAGTGTGGGGACTTAACCGATTGACGTCCGCGAGGCCCCCTACAGTGACTCGCGGACCCCCCCCCCCCCCCCCGTGGCTTCTGTGGGCAAAGCTCTACCGTGTGTTGATTATCTCCGCAATACATGCAGAGATTCAACGCACGGCGGCGTTGTCTCTCCGCCGGGGAGAGCTTTGTCCAACCCGTCACCATCGGCTCCGACTCCTCGGGGTGCGATGGTGGCGGCGTCACCAGGGGGTGAGCTTGGGGCTGGCGCGATGAGGCTCCGCGAGGGCGAGAAGATGACGACTTCCGCCCCGAGGAGCGCTCGTGCAGCCTGTTATCCAAGCTGATGGCAAGGGAAGACAGCTCCGCTAGCGTCCCAGGGAGGTCCCGCCCAGCTAGTTCATCCCTCAGATCGTCATTGAGGCTGTGGAGGAAAAGACCAGAGAGGGCGCGATCCTCCCAGCCTACTTCCCCCGCTGCTACCCGGATGTCGACCGCGTAGTCCGCGGCCAACCGGCTTCCCTGCTGGAGAGCGAGAAGCCGGTTGACCTGGACCGTATCGGTCCGTGAATGGTCAAAGACCTCCAGGAAGCGCCTCACGAACTGGTCATAAGTGAGGGTGGCGTAACTGGGCCTCGCCATAATGGCGTAGGTCCAAGTCAACGCTCGACCCTCCAGGAGATTCCCGATATAACCAATCCGACTATGATCCGAGGGAAAGTCTCCGGGCACGCGATGGAACACGGACTCACACTGCATGATGAACCCCCGCGCTCCGCCGAGCTTTCCGCTAAAGCGGGCGGGGGTCGGAATGGGTGTGAGCCGCACCGGTGCTACTGGGGCCTGCTGGACGGCCACTGGAGCGGCAGGAGCCGCGCCACCCTGGTGAGCCGGGGGGAACGGCTGCTGGGGGTCCAGGCGGTCCAATCGGTTATTTATGAGGGTTAATTGATTTAGGATAACCTGTTGCTGATAGGCTATCTGATCCACCCGAGCCTCGAGGTTGGTAAGCCGGTGTGCGAGCCCGCCGTCTGCCGAGCCGCTCTGCTGAAGCCATACTGACATAACGCACAGCTCAGGAGACGCACACACACAGGCTCAGGGAAGTTCAAATAGTTTATTAGCAACAGGGGTGAATGGATGAGTGTCAGCGAGATGTAAATGTATTGGTGGCGGCGTCTGCTTCGGGCACAGAGGCAGGAGACCGTACAGCCGGCAACCCTATGGGAAAAAGCACAAAGACACAGGGTGACGGGCACACACCAACACAGGAGGAGAATAAGCGAGAGAGGAGCTTACTTGTAAGGGACAGATGACTGGCACCACAAGGACGGGACCCGGAAGACAGCCACCTGCAGGGCTCGGTGCAGCAGCGAGGAATGGCGAGGGAGAGGCGTTGTCCGCCGCCGAGGAATCCACCTGTGCACAGGGGAGCAGACTGGAAAGAAAGGAGGTAAGGGCTTCTTACCAAAAGCGTCGTGCTGAAGGAAAGGTTTGACTCACGATGATGAGTGGCGAAGTCTGACGGCTTCAGGCCGAAGCTCAGGGCGAGGCGGCTTATATCCCTCGCCGCTGATGATGAGCAGGTGTGCGAGCAGGTGGCGCCGCTGATGAGCGGCGCGACGTGACAAAAATTGCCACCAAAATGCATACCACCACCTATATCTCAGTAACTAATTCAGCTAGGAGGTTGATTTTGGTGTCTAGACATAGGTTTTTGGGGTCAAGCATTCCATTAATGCTATTAGTTTACTTGTGAAACAAACCCATCACGATGAAATCCAATATGGCCGCCAATATGGCCACCTATGGCTGTGTTGTGAGACATGTATATGTTGGACACTGCATATGTGATTTAACCACGATGAAGGAGAGCCAGCCCCCTGCGGTGCGGAGCCACAGAGCCTGGACCCCCTGCGGAGGACAGGGGACAGAAGACTTCCTGACCACTGAGGCTCGAGAGGAGAGAAGGGGGAGTTATGTAAATAAAAGGCTAATGAATGTGAATAAAGAGATTTTGAGAGAGATGTGTGATTTCCCCCGCGAGGGAAATGGTTTGATGTCAGAATGTTTAAATGAGAGAACTTTGGTGTGTTCACCCTCTTTGTTCGCTGCTCAGGAATGAGAGCAGACAGTGGAATGATTACTTGAATAAACTGGAATGAAAGGCAATTCGGTTTCGTTATTCAAGTCTCCCCACATGATTAACATTTTTTTTGTTTCTTGACTACTAAGGCACCTAGAAAGCTGATGTTGGTGTCAAAACAGAGGTTTAAGGGGTCATACTATCTGTTTATTCCAATAAAAGTGTGTTTAAATGATTACATAATCGAGAAATCCAAGATGGCGGCCGGCTGTCATTTTCACATGCAATGGACTTTTTCATATCCTTCACCAAATGAGCTAAAAATGTCAAATGAGGTATCCTTACATTCATTTTTAATAATTATTAGAAAGCTCCTGCATTGATTCAGTGATTTCACTGAGGAACACTTGGGTAATCCCCTTAGGATTCCCGGAATCCTATGCTTGATTCATTGATTCCTTTTTGCATAGCAAGAGAGAGGATGCAGTGATTTTGTAACGTCTGTGCTGCCATAATATGTAGTCCTAATCTTTCCAATTTAACCAAGGTTGCCAGGTATGTATAAATTTAGCTTTAAACTTATCTGGAGAGGTTAGATTTCTGAATCTTGTTCCATACTGTATAGTCAGGTAATGTTAGCATATTGACCATGCTGCTTGCTTAATGCTACCGTAATGACAGTAGACAGTACAAGGGCCTTTGACTCTAGGTCTTGTCATCCCTCCTTTTTCTCTCCTCTGTTCTGATAATGACAAATTTGTTTTTGTTTTCAGACACTTATTCATATAAAGGATTCATAAAGGACTTCATAAATGAATTTTCAGCTTTTTTGGCTGAGCTTTCTTCATGCTCTCCCAATATAGTTATTATTGGTGATTTTAACATACACATAGACAATGTAAATAATAACCTTACCAGGGATTTTATGTTCTGTCTTAACAGTTTTGGTTTTTAACAGTTTATCACTGTTCCAACTCATTCAAAAGGACGCACCCTTGATTTAATTTGCTGTTTAGGTGTTATTCCTACCGGTTGTAAAACAGATGTGCTTCCCTTTTCTGATCATTTGTTAATTTCTTTTGATGTTAATCTGGTTCTTTTAAAAAACAAGTCCTCCCGTGACATTTCTTTCCGTAATATCAAGGACATTAATCTGGACACTCTTTCAGCTGGTATTAATTCTCTACCCCACCCTGACAGTCTCTCCAGTCCTGATGAACTTGTCTCATACTATAATCACAGTCTTCAGAGTCTTCTCAATAACTTGGCCCCCCTGAAAACCAGATCAGTCACATTTACCCGTTCTTCACCCTGGTTCACTCCTGCTCTCAGACAACTTAAAGCCAAGGGACGCCAGTTGGAACGTCTCTTTAGGAAAACTGGTTTAACTGCTCATCAAGAAATGTACCGAAATCATATCACTCATTACAAGGACTGCTGCAAACACGCCAAATCCACTTACTACACCAGTTTGATTAGTTCATATGAAGATGACACTAAGGCCCTATTCTCCTTACTGAAAACCATCACTCAACCGCCGGACTCCCTTCCCCCGCACATGGTCTCCCCTGCGTTTTGTGATAATTTGATTTCATTTTTTACCTCCAAAATTCAGAATATTCATCAACAGCTTGTCCCAATGATATCTCACAATTCTTTATCAACATTTCCTCTTGTGTCTCCTACCTTCTCCTTTTCTGCATTTACTCTTCCCTCCATCACTGCTATTTCTGAGCTGATAAGCAAATCCAAATCATCTACCTGTCGTCTAGATCCCCTTCCAACCATTCTCGTCAAAGCATCTCTGTCCTCACTTGCACCTCTTATTACTCATATCATCCACTCCTCCCTCACTACTGGTCTAGTCCCCTCACCCCTAAAAACAGCTGCCATTACCCCTATACTTAAGAAGCCTGGTCTGGATCCCAACAATCTAAACAACCTTCGTCCCATCTCCAATCTGCCATTTTTGTCTAAGATTTTGGAAAAATCTGTAGCAGCCCAAGTCCACTCCTACCTTTCCTCTAATAATATTTATGAAGAGTTCCAGTCCGGTTTCCGTCCCCACCACAGCACAGAAACGGCCCTTCTTAAAATCACAAATGATTTGTTAATGTCAGCAGACTCTGGGCTCCTCTCCATCCTCATCCTTCTTGACCTGACTGCAGCCTTTGATACCATTTCTCACCCCATCCTCCTCCATAGACTGGCATCTCTTGGTTTTTCTGGTACTGTTTTAAACTGGTTCACATCCTACCTTTCTGATCGTTCCCAATTCATCCAGTTAAAATCATACACATCCCAGCCATCATCCATTTCTTCTGGTGTCCCCCAAGGTTCAGTTCTTGGGCCAATTCTTTTCATCATTTATCTTCTTCCTATTGGTCATATTTTTCGTAAATTTAATATTCAATTTCATTGTTACGCTGATGACACCCAGCTATATCTTTCCTCCAGACCTACTTCCAACCTCCCTTCCACCTCCCTCTGTGACTGCCTCCATGAACTCACCTCCTGGTTTTCTTCCAATTTTCTTAAACTTAACAGTGATAAAACAGAAGTCCTTTTAGTCGGTTCAAAATCCACCATTTCAAAGTCAAACAATATCACCACCACTATTGATAATACTACTGTTTCCCCTTCCCCTCAAGTCAAAAACCTTGGGGTAATCCTGGACACCACCCTCTCCTACAAATCCCATATCAATAATGTCACCCGGTCAGCATTTTTTCATTTACGTAACATCAACCGTCTCCGTCCCTCCCTCACCCCTGCCAGCACCGCTATCCTGGTCCATTCTCTTGTTACCTCCCGTCTGGATTATTGTAACTCTCTTCTCTCTGGTCTCCCCCTCAAAACGCTTAAAAAACTTCAACTGGTTCAGAACGCTGCCGCCCGGATCATTACTAGAACTCCATTCACCCATCATATCACCCCGGTTCTGCAGCACCTCCATTGGCTTCCCATCAAACACCGCATTGACTATAAAATCATCCTTCTCACTTACAAAGCCCTCCATGACCTCGCCCCCCCATACTTGGCTGCACTCCTCTCCGTTCATATACCATCCAGAACTCTTAGATCATCAAATACCATCAATCTCATTGTCCCTTCTGCACGTATGACCACCATGGGCCTTCGATCATTCAGTTGCACCGCCCCCCGCCTCTGGAACTCCCTCCCACCGGACCTCAGGAATTTAAATTCACTCTCCACCTTCAAATCTCATCTCAAGACTTTTTTTGTTTACTAAGGCTTATTCTCTGTGATTTTCTGTACTTGTGATGTGTTTTTTAATGTTTTATTCTTTTTATTGTACGGCGTCCTTGAGTGTCTTGAAAGGCGCCTCAAATAAAATGTATTATTATTATTATTATTATTATAAAGTGAGTGATAAAATGGATACTGCAAGTGACAACGATGAATTACCATCAACGTCTTCCGGTGAATACGAATGCATTCTACGTTGTGGTCAACCATGTACCAAAAGTGACTCTTTGGATAATACCAAGGACCAAAAATGGAATTCAATTCGTGAAAAATCTCTACGATGGAAAGGACTTGATCGGTTTCAATGTGGGAATATTGATTGGGCCAAAGGGCATTATATGCACCAGACATGTTACACCACGTTATCTAACAAGCGTTGTCTATCTCAAGCCGAGAAACGTAAGCATAAATTAGAGGTAGATCTTGAAAGAGACAATCAATCAGTTCAGGGGGATCCATCTCCATCTGCTTCTCTCTTTTCACCGAAGAGGCTCCGGTCCAGCATTGGTATTGTGGTATATACCAGACACAGACAGTCTGCATCATCACCTCCTCAGGACAAACTACCTTGTGTACTTGCTGACGAACTTCCACCTTCAAAGTCACCCATCACCAATCGGTCATGGGTGGCATTTGGTGAATGGTCTATGTCTACCTGTACGATCGACTCAACCGCCACTTCCCCTGTCAATGCCGAAACCGAACACAGAAGTCAACAGTGAGGAGAGCAGCAGTGGTGAAGACAGTGCTTCAGATAGCGCAAGTTCATACAGTGACTCATTCATTGATAGTGAATCAAGTAGTGATAATGATGTGTAGTTGGACATCTTAGTATGATGTGATGTGGTGATTGATAGTGGACTACATGTAATTGAGTTGGACGTTTGCGTGGCATTAACATAAGGTCTAGAGAAAATGTGCCTGCGTAAAGTGTATTCCAAGATGGCGGCTGGGGGCCATTTTGAGCTTGATAGACAATGAGGGCACTAATGAACACAATGGATGGTTCACAGGAGCCTCACTTGACTTTTTTTAGCTCATTTGGTGACGGATATGAAAAAGTCCATTGCATGTGAAAATGACAGCCGGCCGCCATCTTGGATTTCTCGATTATGTAATCATTTAAACACACTTTTATTGGAATAAACAGATAGTATGACCCCTTAAACCTCTGTTTTGACACCAACATCAGCTTTCTAGGTGCCTTAGTAGTCAAGAAACAAAAAAAATGTTAATCGGTGGCCATATTGGCGGCCATATTGGATTTCATCGTGATGGGTTTGTTTCACAAGTAAACTAATAGCATTAATGGAATGCTTGACCCCAAAAACCTATGTCTAGACACCAAAATCAACATCCTAGCTGAATTAGTTACTGAGATATAGGTGGTGGTATGCATTTTGGTGGCCATTTTGAATTTTAGGCAAAAAAAAGGTTTCCCGTAATTTTTGGGAGGTACATGGGAGCTTATTTTCATTAAAATGGGTTTAGAATGCTAAATCCAGTGAGAAAAAAAGGTCCTGGGAGGTTGGTCACGAAACCCCCCAAAATGACTCTACTACTGTGTCTCTAGTCAGCAAACAGGCAATGCGTGTAGTCAGATGAGCAGTAGTAAGAGAGGGCAAGCGATATGCAGTTGGCTTATAAACCCAGCTAGACAATGCATGCATAGCACATTAGCATCACAGTAAACTGTAGGAAGACATGGGACATTTACATGAGAGTCACACATATCAATAGCAGGATTACTGGCAGGAAGGAGAGGCTGCCTAATGATATCAGTCCATACATCTCACTGTTATGCTAATTGCTCCAGCTGAGCGCTCTGTTTGTCCGTAGGCTGTGGGGGACCCCCCCCCAGAGGGCTCAGCTGGGGGCTGAGGCATCGATCGTCCGGCTTTGGGAGCGAGTTGCAGGAAAAGTTCTGTGCCGGAGGAGGGGGAGGGAGGAGGGTGGGGGCAGCAAGTGCCGGCCCGGGACGGCGAAGTTGTCTGGGCCGTGCAAAAATTGCATGTGGATACACGATGTTGAGGGGCTGTCCCGTTGAACGTGGCTGAGATCCACAGCGGCTGTGAGAAGAAAAATTTGTCTCTGACTTCTCTCGCGGTTATGAAGAAAAACAGGAGCTGGAGCTGTGTGAGGGACTTGGCGTGTTGGCTTTATGTGCGCGCGCAGCCCTAAAGCCCTCGGGGACAGCTGACTCCTGAATTCCCATTGTGCGCCGTGGCTGAGACCCATACAAAATCCTGTGTGCGGGCTGCGTGTGTGCTTCAGGTGTGTGAGCAGCCCTGAAGGTTCCGAGGATGGCGGTCGGCCGTGGTTCTCGGGCGTGTGCAGCGGCGGAGGACGATGGCAGTCTGTGGAGCCGGTATTGTCCCGTGCGTGGTGCGCTGTCCTCGTAACCCCCCGGTGTGCGTGCGGGGGTTCAGTGCATGGCAGGTTTGCTGTCGAGGCGAGTCAGGGTCAGGGAGCTTGCTGGAGATCAGCGTCGTCGGCGCCGATGGTCCTCCCTGTCTTGGCTGTTGCTGTCGTTCGCTCGTGCCGGGTCATGGTGCGTTCTGGTCCACGCGCTGCGTTCTCCGTCGGCCCTGGAGGTCGCCGTCATGGAGAGAGGACGAGGTGCGTGCGTGCTTGTGTCGATGCGGAGGAGCGGTGAGAGGGGGTAGACGCTCTTTGTCCCTCGGCCGGTCCCAGCGTGGATGTCCCGATCTCAGGCGAGGGTCGCACCATGACGCTTTCTGCAGCCTTCCCAGTCGTGGATGATCTCCGGAGAGTTCGCCTGGTATTGGCTCTGCGTCGAGGTCTCCCATGTGGCAGAAGGGAGGGCAGTCCATTTGCGTCAGGCAGCTGCGTTCATTGGTCGTCGGGAGTCACCGCCGGGGGCTGCGTTCGTTTGTCATCAGCGTGTTCCTATCACGTCGGGGTCACCAGTGTGGCTGATGAAATAAGGGAACCAGGCACAAAGTCACCGTACTAAAACGCCAGACCACCGAATGTGTACAATCCTACAAATATCTTGGGACGATTATTGATAGTGTGGCGGATGGAAATAAGGGAACCCAGTGTGAGGGGGCACGGAATAAGTGCAGGCACGGCGAACTGAAGTTTAAAAGGGTTTTTTATTCATCCTCCATCACGAGAGCTCACCCCAGCGCTGTGAGAGCGCGCTGGAGGAGCTCTGTGTCTCTAGTCAGCAAACAGGCAATGCATGTAGTCAGATGAGCAGTAGTAAGAGAGGGCAAGCGATATGCAGTTGGCTTATAAACCCAGCTAGACAATGCATGCATGGCACATTAGCATCACAGTAAACTGCAGGAAGGCATGGGACATTTACATGAGAGTCACACATATCAGTAGCAGGATTACTGGTAGGAAGGAGAGGCTGCCTAATGATATCAGTCCATACATCTCACTGTTATGCTAATTGCTCCAGCTGAGCGCTCTGCTTGTCCGTAGGCTGTGGGGGACACCCACAATAGTAATTTAAACTTTGAAGAGAACTGTGGAAGGGTGTGCAAAAAGGGTCAGCAACATTTGCATTGCTTGCGAAAACTTGCACGCTTTCAAATTGACCGAATCGGAAATAATTAACAACTTGGTTTCCAGTGGACTGTGAAAAAAATTGCCTGTGTGGAACCCCCCCCCCCCCTTCCCCCGACAACCTACTGAAGCAAATACAGAACTTCATGACTGACTTTTTCTGGGACAGGCTGCACTGGGCTCCACAGTGTGTTTTGTTTCTGCCAAAAGAGGAGGGGTGGCAAGGACTGCCTCACTTGGTTAGCCAAGGGGCATCCTACAGACTTCAGTTTATTCAGAAGCTTCTCACTGGTTCTCAAGATGTGGTTTGGAGACCTGTGGCCAGCAGTATTTTAACACAGGTCAATGGACTAGGTCTTGATTCGTCACTCTTTTTAATGGATCCTGGCTGTTTTAACCTGTCCACCCTGCCTACCTTTTATCAGAAGATTTTTAAAACATGGAGTTTGTTTGCATGGAAGAGACTGGAACCTGCTCTCTCACTGCACTGGCTATTGGAGGAACCCCTGATCTTCAGAGCTAGATTGGAACTCCAGGTCAGGTCCCTACCTGCCCTGACACACATCTTGGTTTCATCTGGCAGTATTACACTGCATAGGATAATGAATGTTGCAGGACCAGAACTGGACAATGTTCTGGCCACTTCTGAAGTTCTTGGCATTAAGTCTGCACACCTTGTGAGCAAAATTTAGGAGTTGTGGAGGCTCAAATTGACAGCTGAGGAGAGGAAGATGGTGAGGGACTATTGCTACAAGAGAGAAGAGCCTGATAAATGTGACCCATTTCCTGAGTTGGGCTTTGCTGTGAGATTGGAGGGTGCAGAGGGGCCCATGTTGCATAATAAATGCACAAGTCTTTACGCAGCAAAGGGTAAACTGTTTTATTACTATTGTGAAGGCTTTTAATAGAAGACAGTTAAATGGCAGAGTGGACACGGTGTGGAGGAAGAGACTGAAGGTCACAGACAATGTCAGGCCCGTGTGGAGGGTCCTTTACAAATCTTCTCTACATCAAAGAGCAATCCAGTGGAGGATTCTGCATGGAGCTGTGGCCGTCAGCTCTTTTATTTCCCACATCAATCCTAGAACATGTAAAGACTGTTCTTTCTGTGGGTCAACTGAAACCATCTTTCATTGTTTTGTTGAGTGCCCTAGACTGAAGCCACTGTTCATGCTTTTGAGCAACATTTTTATGAGTTTTGATGTAATGTGGTCCAGCATAATTTTTATATTTGGTGCTGGATACAAATGGGTCAATGCAATGAAATGGCAGCTCTTAATTTTTTTTTATCTGGTCAAGCAAAGTTTGCCATTTACATGAGCAGGAATAGGGAGCAGGGTCAAGAGGTTACAATGTTGTTCACTTCTATGGTTAGAGCCCGAATTCAGATGGAGTTTATATTTTACAAAGCTATGGACAATTTAGAGGATTTCAACTCCAGGTGGTGTTATAGGAATATTATCTGTTCTGTATCAGAAAGTGAGATCATCTTTAGTCCTTTTTTTTGGGTAAGCCTCTGATTAAACAGTGTTTTGTTTTTTGTTTTTTGGGGGGGTTTTTTGTTTGTGTTTTTTTTTGGTTACTTGTTCACACCAGCCTGTCTGTGATTATGCATGATTGTAAATAAAGTTGATTTTAAAATCAAATTGAGAGAGAGGTTTTGGTTACTGAAAATTGTCCTTCAACAGAATTTTCCAGCAATGACTACAAATTCTAAAAGCTGTCTATCATTTGACAGATTATATGGAGGGTGATCTAATTAAAGTCAATTAAAATGATGGATAACTGACCGACAGAATTTTTACAAGCCTGTATGAGAAAATGACGGAACAAAAGCTGTAGTGCAACCTGTGATACAGAGTATTGGCCTTTTTTGGGATTTTCAACTCAAATGCAGTTCTGAAAGTCAGTCACCAGATGATATTTCATAACACTGTCACTAATGAAGCAATTGTCTCTAAGTTTCTCATTGTTTCATGAGGCCTCGGTTTTAACTACTAATATGAGAGTAAAAAAAAAAAAGTGCTGAATGGAGATATGCATCAAAGACGACTCGGTTTAAATCACTGGGCACTATACCACAAAAGATTCATCACTTGACATGCTTTTTCTGGCTCGTAATCACACTGAAACTGAGATTTCCAGAGAGTCTGCTGCTGCCTGTAGATGCTTATTTCTAACTAACTAACTAACTAACCTGCACTTATATAGCGCTTTTCTAGTCACAAAGACCACTCAAAGCGCTTTCACTAGTACTAACCCTCTATTCTAAGGGCCTATAGGAAACAGATATCTAGGGACAATTTAGAACAACCAATTAACCTAACATGCATGTCTTTGGATTGTGGGAGGAAACCGGAGCCCCCGGAGTAAACCCACGCAGCACAGGGAGAACATGCAAACTCCACACAGAAAGGTTCCAACCCCTGCCAGCCTGGGGATTCGATTCGATTTCCAGCACAGTTTGTGTCTCTACCTGGCAACCCATACAATGTTCTCATGAGGCAACAGTGAGTGCAACACCTACTGGCCAGGAGGTCAGAATGTTTTCTCTTGCACCTTAAATATGAATGTTTTGTGGAGGATACACTACCGTTCAAAAGTTTGGGGTCACTTAGAAATTTCCTTAATTTTGAAAGAAAAGCACTTTTTTCAATGAAGATAACTTTAAACTAATCAGAAATACACTCTATACATTGCTAATGTGGTAAATGACTATTCTAGCTGCAAATGTCTGGTTTTTGGTGCAATATCTACATAGGTGTATAGAGGCCCATTTCCAGCAACTATCACTCCAGTGTTCTAATGGTACAATGTGTTTGCTCATTGCGTCAGAAGGCTAATGGATGATTAGAAAACCCTTGTGCAATCATGTTAGGTCTGCAATGCTGTAATTGCTGCAAATGGAGGATTCTTCGACGAAAGCAAAGTTTGAAGGAAAAAATTATTATTTCAAATACAAATCATTATTTCTAACCTTGTCAATGTCTTGACTATATTTTCTATTAATTTTACAGCTTATGGTGGTAAATAAAAGTGTGACTTTTCATGGAAAACACAAAATTGTCTGAGGTGACCCCAAACTTTTGAACGGTAGTGTACGAATAAGGGTCACCAGTGTGGAGGCAAGGATCAAATAAGTGCAGGCAGACACGGCGAACTGAAGGTTAAAATGGTGCTTGGTGCTGGTGTGAGCCCTGCGTCTCTAGTGTCAGAATGCAAGTGATCAAAGAGAGAGAGCATGAGGCGTATACAGTCAGCTTATATACTCAGCCACAGACAGTGCATGCATGGCATATTAGCATCACAGTACAGCAGGAAAGCATGGACATTTACATGAGAGTCACACATATCAATAGCAGGATTACTGGCGCCGGAATTCCTCTCTGCTCTGGGGCTGTAAGACAAAAGAGGCTGCAAGGCACATCTACATATTGAAATCAGTCCATACATCTCATTGTTCTGTTAATTGCTCCAGCTGAGCGCTCTGCCTATCCCGTAGGTTGTGGTGGGTCACCACACCGCTCCCCCCCCCCCAGAGGGCTCAACAGGGGGCCGAGGCATCGATCGGTAGCAAGTGCCGGCCCGGGACGGCGAAGTTGTCCGGGCCGCTCAAAAATTGCATGTGGATCCACGATGTTGAGGGGCTTTCCCGTTAACGTGGCGGAGATCCACAGCAGCTGTGAGAAGAAAAAATTGTCTCTGACTCCTCTCGCGGCTCAGTCCTGCGAGGATGCATAGCGGCTGTGAGAAAGAACAGAGGCAGGAGCTGTGTGAGGGACTTTGCGGGTTGGCTTTAGGTGCGGGTGCAGCCCTAAAGCCATCGGGGACAGCAGACGGCTGAATTCCCATTGTGCGCCGTGGATGAGACCCATGCAAAGTCCTGTTGGCGGGCTGCGTGTCTGCTTCAGGTGCGTGAGCAGCCCTGAAGGTTCCGAGGATGGCGGTCGGCTGTGTTTCTCGGGCATGTGCAGCGGCGGAGGAAGATGGCAGTCTGTGGAGCCGGATGGTCCCTGGTGCATGGCGCGCTGTCCTCGTAACCCCCCGGTGTGCATGCGGGAGTTCGGTGCATGGGTGGTCCGCTGTCGAGAGGTGAGTCAGGGTCAGGGAGCTTGCTGGAAATCAGCGTTGTCGGCGCCGATGGTCTTCCCTGTTCGGGCTGTTGCTGTCGTTCACTCGTGTCGGGTCATGGTGCGTTCTGGTCCATGCGCTGCGTTCTCCGTCCGGCCCTGGAGGTCGCCGTCGTGGAGAGAGGACAAGGTTCGTGCGCGCTCGTGTGGATGCGGAGGATGTGAGCAATCCTCTGTCTCTGTAATCCACAGCACAGTGAGAGGGAGCAGACGTTCTTTGTCCCTCAGCAGGTCCCAGCGTGGAGGTCCCAGATCTCAGGCGAGGGTCGCACCATGACGCTTTCTGCAGCTTTCCCAGTCGTGGATGATCTCCGGGGAGTTCGCCTGGTGTTGGTTCTAAGTCGAGGTCTCCCGTGTGGCAGAAGGGAGGGCAGTCCATTCACATCAGGCAGCTGCGTTCGTTCGTTGTTGGAGTCACCGTCAGGGGCTGCGTTCATTCGTCATCAGGGTGTTCGCCTGGTGTTCTTTTCTTCGGGGTCACCAGTGTGGAGGATACAACTAAGGGTCACCAGTCTGGAGGCAAGGATCAAATAAGTGCAGGCGGACATGGCGAACTGAAGGTTAAAATGGTGCTTTATTCTTCCTCCATCACGAGGCTCACCCAGCGCTGTGGCAGCGCGCTGGGTGAGCCCTGCGTCTCTAGTGTCAGAATGCGAGTGATCAAAGAGAGAGAGCATGAGGCATATACAGTCAGCTTATATACTCAGCCACAGACAGTGCATGCATGGCATATTAGCATCACAGTACAGCAGGAAAGCATGGACATTTACATGAGAGTCACACATATCAATAGCAGGATTACTGGCGCCGGAATTCCTCTCTGCTCTGGGGCTGTAGGACAAAAGAGGCTGCAAGGCACATCTACATATTGATATCAGTCCATACATCTTATTGTTCTGTTAATTGCTCCAGCTGAGCACTCTGCCTGTCCCGTAGGTTGTGGTGGGTCACCACAGTTTTAATGTTTTTATTCCCCGTGTGCTGCGTAGTAGTGCATGGAGGAAGAAATGAAAAACCCAATTGCAGGAGTAGGGCGTGCACTTTATTGAACATAAACACCAAAATAACTAGTCCAGCTTACAGACACAATTACTAACAGAGAGTTGCGATGATGATGATAATGAGGCCACCAGACATGCAGGGACGCCACCTGGATGTTCTGCAGCCTTTGGGAGGGAATGTCCAGTGCTGCTGTAGGCTGATGGCACGAAGAGAAAGGCAAACGTGAGTTACGTCTGGAATGATCCGGGGCTGTCCATGTAGTCCAGTGGATGAGGGTGAAAACAGGAACAACCGACGATGCCAGGCTGAAGATCGGCGAAGGTAGTGGAATAACCAAACACAGAGGAACACGCTGCTATGTATGAAGATCAATGCTCCAACTGTCTCTTCCTACTAACGCAGTGTTCATGTAATAATGATACTAACGAGGGAAGAGACCGCCGGTGTGAGGAAACGTGGGCTGGACATAATAACTCCCAGGTGTGCATGAGTGAGTGTCTGAGTGTGTGAATGGGAATGAATGTCGTGTGTGTGTGTGTGTGTGTGTGTGTGTGTGTGTGTGTGTGTGTGTGTGTGTGTGTGTGTGTGTGTGTGTGTGTGTGTGTGTGTGTGTGAAAACACCCGTAATAAGAAACAGCTGATGGCACTGACAGGAGGAAGAGGCATGCCCAAACTGTCAGGGAGCGAAGGACCCAAATAGCTCCCTGACGCGCCTGATGGAAAATAGGGCCAACAACAATGGTCAGAACTGAGTTTGGAACCACCAAACCCAGGTTCATGACATTTAAAGTAACAAACATGTTCTGTTATTTAAATGGTTATGAAGAAAATCAATATTTGTTCCGTCATTTGACATTACGTAGAAAGTTTAAATAAACACTGTTTTCTGCTCTTCAGTCTAATATATTGACAATTTTGTTAGTGTCATATAAAAGTGTGTTTTGTTGTATTAATGAAGAATGAGTGGGGAGCATCTGTTGTTCAGTAATTGTAGCTTTACTACATTATAACACAAAAGCAGTGCTGGGCAAGTTATTGAAAAATAGTAACCAGTTACAGTTACTAGTTACTTCTTTTCAAAAATAACTGAGTTACTTTTGAGTTACTGCATGATTAAAGTAACTAGTTACTAGGAAAAGTAACTTTCACATTACTCTTAAATGCATAATTAAATTATCTTGCACACACAGCAAGATCAAGGGCCCCTTGTTCTCATCAGAAAAAAGAAGAAAAGAAAACTAATGGGAGAAAAAAGTTTGATCTTACAGGGGAAAAAAATTCTCAGATTTACACAAACTATTGTAATCAGTAGAAAGTTAGAAATTTACTAGAAATAAAGCAGTGAATTCACAGAGAAAATTTTTGACCCCTTGATGAGCTGTTTTTGGCCGATGAGCCATATGTTTGACACCCCTGGACCAGCCCATTAAAAATACATATTTAGAGGATTTACTTCCATGAAATACTTGCATATCACAACAGCATGTAAATGAATGAGATATAATAAAATAGAAAGCACAGATAAATGAAAGTTCACCGCTTACAGAAAGCTGTTCTTTACTGCAACAAATCACAGTCACTTTTTCTCTGTGCGTAAGAAAACTTTCAGTGCATTTAATGCGGACATTAAATGCGAGCTTCTAGCTCAAAAAATACTCATGTTTAACCACAGAGGTAGGAGCTGATGTAGGGGGCTACTCACCGCTCAGACAACAGGTGATCAGGGCTCGATATGAGAAGTTGCCACAGTCACGGCATTTAATTTATTTCTTAGAAATAAAGTAGAACTTCATAGTGTTGTAGTCGAGAGCAAGAATAAGGGGTCAAGGCCTCTCATACTACACAGTGGTCTTGGTTTTGACTTGTTCTCAACCCCTTTGTCTTTCTATTCTCTGGTCTCCGCTACACTAGTACATCTACTATAGCTAAAGTCACAAACTTTTGATAAAAAAAAATCACACTTATTGTCACAGTTGGGGTATGGCTCAGACCATGCCCACGCTTTATGTTCATTTAGTTTTGCTTTTAGATTTTCTTATTTTGATATGTTTTTAGCGCAGTTTCTAAGTATGGGTCTTTAGTTCCCTTTGCTCTATCTGTTTTTAGTTTTACCTTGTATTTTATGTGTTTTAGCTCCAGTGTTTCCTCAGTGGGGCCCCTCATACCGGATGCTGCCTGGCCTGTCTGCAGGGGTGTTGGTCTCATGGGTCACTCTTGCTTGGATGAATGGGGGCTTTATATCACTGCCTACAGCTGTGGTGCGGGCCCCAGCCTTTCCTGGTTGGGGCGGCCTTTGTGGCACCTTCTGTGGTTACGGGCTGTGTGGTCTCCCGGTGTGGGGGGCTTCACAGGATTGTTTGCTCCTTCACGTGGTGCCTCGGTGCTGAGCAATGTCACTTTTATTTTACATGTGTGTAAGAGAAGTAGGGGGTGATATATGCCTGTGTGTGTTGTGTTTTTGGTATGTTTATGAGAGGGTTGGAAGGGGTGGGGATGTATTGTGTAAAATATGTAACTAAATGTGTCTACAATTTTTATCTATGCAAAGCACTTTGCCCAGCATCTAATGTTTCAAAAGTGCTATACAAATAAAGTTTGATTGATTAATTGATTGATTGATTTCACTGTATTATTATTCTGATTATCATTAAGTGCCCATGTTCCCAGATCCTTCCCTGTCATGTCATGTCTTCCCCGTTGCGTGGTGTCTTTGTCTTATGGTTGTCTTTTTGTATTTAATTATGTTTTGTCTTCTCTGTTCATTTTTATTGTTTAGTATTTTTGTCCTGTGTCCTCAGTCACTGTTGCGGTAAGTTGCGGGGCTCTCCTTGGGGATTGCTTGAATCACACATTGGCTCATGTCCAGCCCGGAGAGTCCCAACTTTAAAACTCACTGACAAGATGTAGTAGTGACTTTTACCTCTAAAGACGTATAAACTGTTTCAACAATTGCTGTAATATTAGATTCACTTGTTTTTTGTGTGGTTTTACGGCATGTCTGGGCGCACACGCTCCCAAGACGGAGGTGCTTTCAGGCAGGCAGACGTTTTTCAACACAAACCCGGCACTTCATACACGCGGTCATTACGGAAACTCGAGGAGACGTTCACCATTGGGCTGGGGGAGACGGATGAAGGAACGATGTGGGAAAACTCACTGATGAGTGTTTTTTTTTAAACTGCACACTGTTTTTTCTGGTGTGTTCGGTAAATTCTCACTGTAAATACAGAAGTGAGTGCAGTGCAGCGCTGCATTTGATTGGTCAGACTGATGATGTACACATCTGCGTGCTACTGAGAGACAAATTTGATTGGCAAAATTCGCGGAAGTTAACAACAATTGGCCAAAATTGCGGTAAAGTTGCGGTGATTGGACAAAATTCAAATTATGCAGGACCTGCTGAAGTCGTGGGAATTGGTAGAATCGCAACTTCGTGAAATCCTGGAGGGTCTGACGGTTTTGTGTGTGTGTGCAGCCCTGCCTGTTCTGTGTGTTCATCTGCTGCCCTGATTTGTCTCAGCTGTCGCTCGTCAAGTTCATTATTAGTTCCCCTATTTATGTGAGATCCTGTTCAGTGCTCTGTGAGAGGTCGCGATGTCATTACCCTGCATTGAGCCATGTTGTTTCCCTGCCAAGAATCTCTGTTTCATGTGCCATGCAAGTTGTTCCTGCCTGAGTGATGGCCAAATGAGGCTTTCTGGAGGACTTGAGGCCTTTCATCAAAATGGTTCACATCGACAAGGCCTCATGTGGGACTTCATTTTCTCTACCAGGCCACCTAGTGGACAAAATGTATACAACGTACTGATTTTTACAAGGGTATTGTTGGCTTAATGTGTATTTTTTCAATTTCAATAAATGTGCTGTCTTTTAAAGGTGTGATGACACATTTGTGACTTCATCTAATTTTTCAACACGTAATACAATATGACAAAATAGGTTCGTCTGTGCAGTTCTAAGTCAAAAAGGCTTTTTTCCACACGAAGAGCTGATGTTTTCATGAGCGCCACGCAGTGACGTGCAGTTAGGGGAGGCAGGTGAGGCTGAAAATTAGTCAGAGGCTGTGCAGTACCAATGCCCCAAAAAGAGGGAGCGTGCTTGAGCACCATAAGCACAGGGTTTTGTTTTGTTTTTTGTTTTTTTTAAATAAAGCAAGATAAGGACGTTTTTTAAACAAAGTCACAGTGATTTTTGTCCAGAAGGATAGGCAAATTTACTGCATTTACAAGTAAAGGTAAGATCATGCATGCATAGTAGTTGTAAATACTAATAATAATTTGGAATAATGAGAGTTAATTGTGGAGTTGAAACGCAGAGAGAAAGATGCAGCTCTGAGCCACTATAATTTCCATTATTCTTTGATGAAAAACAAAGTATAACAAATTTTGTCCTCAAAAACAGTTGCTTGTAAAATAACTTGTTATACTTGTGTAACTGAGGGTCTTTGCATGCTGTCTATAGTCAAGGAGTTATAAAATGAAAACATGGACTTTATTACTGCCTTTTCTGTGTATTCCATTTAGAGGTAATTCAAAAAAATACCTTACACTGGTTTTGTTAAAATTATTTACAAAATCCGATTTGTAAATCTGACCCTGAAAGCATCATAGCTTCACCGGAAATGAAACTCACCGCACGTCACTGGTGCCACGTCACCAATTGCATCAGTCGCTGGAACCCCCCCAGCCATATTGTAACGTCATTGACAGAACACAGCGCTTGGCTGCCAATTGTGCACACAGGATGGAAGAGGTAGAAAACATTGACGATGGTTCCAGCACATGTAGTCTGGAATTGGTTTGTGTTGTCCAATCTTCAGATGATTATAGTTCTGAAGAATGGGATGACAATGAAGAATCTGGGGGCATCAGACCATATAGGTTTGAGCCGTGCCAAGCGGGCATCGTGCCTAGCGAGTCAGACTCAGAGAGTGATGGTGGAGAGGCACACATGCCCGCTGCAGCAGCAGCAACAAACACACGGCGGGGGAACACCGAGTGTTATGCTTTTGTTACAGATAATGCAACAAAATTATTTGTTCATAAATATAATTTATTTAAACCCAGTTTTTCATTAAAATCATAGCAGTGTATTCTCTGTGGCTCAGGCATCGGGTTTATTATGTATTATATTTTGAGTTCTTGGTTTTTTTGTTTTGTACATGTGTTTTTTGTGCGTTTTGACCCACACAAAAGAACAACCGAAAGGGTGTAGGCTGAAGCAGGTGCTTATATAAGATAAGATAAGATAAGCCTTTATTTGTCCCACAATGGGGAAATTCCAGGATTGCAACAGCACAGGGATAGCAACACTCAGAGCAATGATTTAGAAGATAAGAAAATAAGAGCAGTCAATATACATATGTACACATAAATATATAAATATATATACACAGAGCGGAGCATTGTAGCTAGATGAACTAAACAGCATAATCGTCTATTTAGTTACCCTACATGGTATGAATATGTACCCATACATATTGTCACCCTCCATAGCGACTGATATTGTCCTAGTTGTATACTGGAGGGGACCATTTGTGTAAGTCTGTTGCGTTTTTTGCATTCAATACTATTAGGTCGTCACGTTTTTTTCCTATCTAGTGTTATCTACATAGTGCCTACCCCGTAACAATTTTAAAATCAATAACATAAAATTTGAAGTCATACCCAAAATCAACAAAGAAAATCAAATAGAACAAGTAGACCAAAAAAAACCAACCAAACAAAAACCTTTAAGTTATTACAAGTTTATCTCCCAGCATTTACAGTGAGATACTGGGAGGTTTTCTCATCTTTGTTCAATTTTTTGAATAGCTTCAGAGTTGAACACATTTTAATATTTTCAGAGCAACAGTTCCACAGTTTAGTTCCAGTGAAAGACATGCAATGATACTTTGTATTTGTTCTAACCTTTGGCTTATTAAAAACAGACTCTTAGCTCATATTTGCTTTCCCTTTTTTTTTTACAGTCTCTGAATATTAACAGGTAATTGGTTATTATTTGCTTTGTACATGATTTGAATGACATTATAATCTACTAGATCTCTAAATTTCAGAGTATGTAACTGAATGAATATCGGATTTGTTGGTTCACAGTAAAGTTTTTTTTTGATGCAATGCGTACAGCTTTTTTCTGTAGTAAAAAGATTACATTTGTGTTTGTTTTATGTGTTTCCCCAGATCGCCACACAGTATGTCATATAAGGAACTATCAGTGAATTATATAAAATGCAAAGAGATTTCTGACACAGGAGATCCTTAACTTTATACAGTACGGCAATGGATTTAGACATTTTAGTTTTGACATTATTTATGTGTGATTTCCAGTTTAGTTTGTTATCAACAATGACCCCTAGGAACTTGGTTTTGAAAACTGTGTCAATTTCAACATTGTTTATTTTAATTTTTCTGTGTTTATATAATTTGCGGTTTCCAAATATTATACATTTTGTTTTTCCAAGGTGAATAGATAATTTATTGGCAGTGAGCCATTGATTATTTTGTTTAAGTTCATTTTCTACTGAATCCAGAAGCTGCTTAAGACTTTCTCCACTACAAAAAAATTGTGTCATCTGCAAATAAAATACACTTGAACAATTGAGACACAGAACATAAATCATTATATACAAAATAAACAGCAATGGACCAAGCACAGAACCCTGTGGTACCCCATACGTCACCTTCAGCAACTCAGAGTCTGTATTATTCACATGAACATATTGATATCTGTCTTCTAAATAGCTGTGTAACCAGTCAAAAGCAATTCCTCTGATGGCATACTTATGTAATTTACTGAGGAGTAATTTATGGTTAACTGTATCAAATGCCTTTTGTCATCATCATCATCATCATAGCAGTCTGTCATTGTCACGCCTCGCCGCCCATCTGCAGCGCCAGCTGCACGCACACCTGCACCTCATCAGCGGCGAGGGATTTAAGCCGCCTCGCCCTGGGCTTCGGCCTGAAGCCGTCAGTCTTCACTCGCTACTCTTGCTGTAAGGAATCTCATCCGCTCAGCAAACATCCAAGTAAGAATCTCTTACCTCCTTCTTCTCCTAGTCTGCTCCCCTGTGCACAGGTGGATTTCCCGGCGGCGGACCACTCCTCTCTGCCACCATTCCCTCGCTACTGCACCGGGCGCTCCAGGTCGCTGTCTTCCGGGCTTCACCCTTGCTGTGCCAGCCACCTGCCGTTCCCAAGTAAGCCAGTCATCATTATCATATCTCCTGTGTTGGTGTGGTGCCCGTTACCCTTCTCCCTTTGCTTCTCCCATAGAGTTGTCCAGCTGTACGGCCTCCTGCCTCCGTGCCCGACGCAGACGCCACCACCAACACATTCACATCTCGCAGACACACACTCATACACACTTGTTGTTAATAAAGCTATTAGATCTACCCTGAGCCTGCGTATGTGTCTCCTGAGCCGTGCATTATGTCAGTACGGCTTCAGTAGAGCGGCTCGGCAGACGGCGGGCTCACACGCCGACTTTCCACCCTCAAGGCTCGAGTGGACCTAATAGCCCACCAGCAACAGGTGATTCTAAATCAATTATCCATCATCACCAACCGATTGGACCGCTTGGACCCCCAACAGCCATTCCTCCCGGCTCGTCAGGGCGGCGTGGCTCCTGCTGCTCCAGCGGCCGTCCAGCCTGCTCCGGTAGCACCGGTTCGGCTCACACCCATTCCGACCCCCGCCCGCTTTAGCGGTAAGCTCAGCGGAGCACGGGGGTTTATAATGCAATGTGAGTCCGTGTTCCACCGTGTCCCCGGAGATTTTCCCTCAGACCATAGCCGAATTGGCTACATAGGGAATCTCCTGGAGGGGCGAGCGCTTACTTGGGCTTACGCCGTAATGGCGAGGCCCAGTTACGCCTCCCTCACCTATGGCCAATTCGTGAGACAGTTCCTGGAAGTCTTTGATCATTCTCGTACTGAGAGCATTCAGGTCGATCGGCTTCTCAGCCTCCAGCAGGGAAGCCGGTCGGCAGCTGATTACGTGATCGACTTCTGGGTAGCGGTGGAGGAGGTTGGCTGGGATGAACGTTCATTCTGCGGCATCTTCCTCCGCAGTCTCAGTGATGGTCTGAGGGATGAACTGGCTGGGCGGGACATCCCGGAGACTTTAGCGGAGCTAACGTCCCTAGCCATCAGCCTGGATAACAGGTTGCGCGAGCGCACCTCGGAGCGGAAGTCATCTTCTTCTCGCTCTCGTGGTGCCTCGTCGCGCCTGTCCCAAGCTCGTCCCAAGCTCGCCCCCTGGCGTTGCCGCCACCATCTCGCCCCGAGGAGTCGGAGCCGATGGTGATGGGCTGGACAAAGCTCCCTCCTGCGGAGAGACAATGCCGTCGTGAGTTGGGTCTCTGCATGTATTGCGGAGACAGCCAACACACGGTGGAGCTTTGCCCACAGAAGCCAAACGGGGGGGTCCGCGAGTCACTGTAGGGGGCCTCGCGGACGTCAATCGGTTAAATCCCCTCTCCCAATTGAAGCTGCCCGTCCGGTTTTGTCACAACCCCACTGGGCACCTCACCCACGCACTGGTGGATTTGGGCGCGGAAGGCAGCTTTATTTCACAAAGCCTGGCAACCCGATTGGGCATCCGTTGCCAAGCCCTCAAATCCCCTCTCGCCCTGGTCAACCTCTCCCATGTCTCACTGGGGAGAGTCACACACCAGACCGTCCCTGTGATCATCTCTGGGAACCACCGGGAGGAAATCACTTTCTACGTCCTCCCCAACTCTGTGTCACCCGTCATCCTGGGATACCCCTGGCTTCGCCTCCATAACCCCGTCCTGGATTGGAAGTCCGCCAGGGTATCGGCATGGAGTTCCTTCTGCATGAGCACCTGCCTGCAATCCGCTGCCTGCTCTCCGTCCTCTTCTCCAACTCCTAAGGACGCTGCGCCCCCGGATCTCTCCCTGGTGCCATCAGAATTTCACGACCTGGGTATGGTTTTCAGCAAGTCCAAGGCGATGTCTCTTCCTCCACACAGGCCCTACGACTGTGCAATAAACATCCGCCAGGGGGCACCCTTACCCTCTGGGCGACTCTACAGCCTGTCGGCGCCAGAGAAGGAGGCTATGAATTCCTACCTCAAGGAATCGCTGAGTGCTGGAATTATCCATCCCTCGTCATCACCATTAGGCGCAGGATTCTTCTTCGTGGGCAAGAAGGACGGTTCCCTCCGTCCTTGTATCGACTACCGCGCCCTGAATGATATCACGGAGAAGGATCGCTACACCCTGCCACTAATGGACACCGCCTTCCACTCCCTCCAGGGGGCGACTTGGTTCACCAAGCTGGATTTACGCAGCGCATACCACCTCATCTGGATCCGGGAGGGAAATGAGTGGAAGACAGCCTTCCGTATCCCGAACGGCCATTTCGAGTACCTGGTGATGCCGTTCGGGTTGACCAATGCTCCAGCCGTCTTTCAGCGCCTAATAAATGACGTCCTCCGGGATTTCATCTGCCTGTTTGTGTTCGTCTACCTGGATGACATCCTCATCTTCTCCAAATCCGGGGATGAGCACCGGGTCCATGTGAGGCGGGTCCTCCAAAGGCTGCTGGAGAACCGGTTATATGTGAAGGCAGAAAAGTGTGAATTCTATGCTAAGACTACGTCCTTCCTCGGGTTCGTCATCTCCCACGACCAGGTGCTTCCGGACCCAGTGAAGGTGAAGGCGGTGGTGGAATGGCCTACACCTACATCAAGGAAACAGGTGCAACAATTTATTGGGTTTGCAAACTTCTACCGCCGCTTCGTCCCGAATTTTGGCACCGTCGTCGGCCCTCTGACCCGCCTCACGTCCCGTAAGGTCCCGTTCCGGTGGACCAAAGAGGCCGCAGCTGCTTTCCAGGCACTGAAGGCAGAGTTCTCCTCCTCCCGGGTCCTCAGCCAAGTCGACCCGTCGCTGCAATGCATCGTGGAGGTGGATGCTTCGGACACGGGAGTGGGGGCGGTTCTATCTCAGCGGTCGCCTGATGACGGAGTCAAACGGCCCTGCACTTTCTTCTCTCGGCGCTTGTCCCCGGCGGAACGGAAATACGACATGGGGGACAGAGAGCTCCTCGCCATCAAGCTCGCGCTGCAGGAGTGGCGTCACTGGCTAGATGGGGCGGACCTGCCGTTCGTGGTCCTGACTGACCACAAGAACTTGGAATACTTAAGATCTGCCAAGCGTCTGAACGCCCGCC
>CM035836.1:62487435-62633481 GCA_020510985.1 Pholidichthys leucotaenia
CGATTTGCCCCGCAGGAACAGCTGCCGCGGGTTATTTGAAGGACACAAGTAATTGGAAACTCTTGTGCCTGTGTGATCTCTCTATCGAAGATGTTGAAGATTTATACCTCTTCGTAGCAATGGTCATCGGAATTTTACTGATTGGATCTGGGATTGTTCTGGTGTACCGCAAATTGAAGAAGATGGATGGAGCCTATCAAAAAGCGGACCCGGTGAGGCTTAACCATCAAATTGACCAACTGGGCAGGACTCTGACAGCGGCTAATGGAGAACTGTCTAGGAAAATGGATTACATCACGATCACGCTGAGAGCCGTCCATGATAATTTCAACGTCCAGCCATGAAGGATTTGAGCACTGAATCTGTAAGAGAATATAAAGTTTTTTCTCTGAAGTCAGTGCTATTCGACCTGTTTTGACGCCCTCAGCTCACAGTCCTCCAGATTATCTTCAGTTTACTTGTTTTCATAACATGGCGGGCAGCATTTGACTCTCAAGGACAGCCAGCTGTCTGGCAAACTATTCCATCTGCCGTGCCAAGGACACGCGCCTTTGCCCAGACGGTAGACAAAACATCTGCTGCTGAAGAGACTTTGTTGTCCTTAACTGATATCAACACCCTCACTCAACACCCTCACTCACACTGACTCACTATACTGACGTGAAGATTACTCATTCACCGCTCTCTTTGTGTCATTGTATGGATTCTATTGTCTGCTATTTGTGCATTGAGAGTTTTTTTTCTTGTAATCATAATATTGATCATATATATGAACTGTATTCTGACAAACAATGCTTTTTTCTCTCTCCTATTGTGTTTATCCTCTTTCTCCCCCATTGCTTCCTGTTCCCATTCGGCTGACAGGCGCGTCACTGACACTGCCGCGTCACTGAAAATGTCAATTATGTCGTTCTCAGTGTCAAGTCAAATCCCTCGTATATTTATCAGTTATTTACTGTGAATGTACTTGGCAATAAATCTTTTTCTGATTTCTGAAGAGCCAAACATTGGACTATTCTAAAGTGGCCTTCTATGAGCCCTGATCTAAATCCTATTGAACATCTGTGGAAGGAGCTCAAACATGCCGTCTGGAGAAGACACCCTTCAAACCTGAGACAACTGGAACAGTTTGCTCATGAGGAGTGGGCCAAAATACCTACTGAGAGGTGCAGAAGTCTCATTGACAGTTACAGAAATCGTTTGATTGCAGTGATTGCCTCAAAAGGTTGTGCAACAAAATATTAAGTTAAGGGTGCCATCATTTTTGTCCAAGCCTGTTTCATGAGTTTGTTTTTTAAAATAATTCTGTTGAACCACAATTCAAAAACATTGTGTGATTTTCATTGGTTAATTTTCATAGAATTTTTATTTCTTACCACTTTTTTCAGATAAAAGCTATTTATTTGACCATTGTGGGTTTTTCTTTCATTAACAAAGGGGTACCAACAATTTTGTCCACGTGTGTATACACTGATAAGTGTGGCATACATCTTCCGCTGTAGTGGGAGTCTCATAGTCATTATCCTGTCGTTGATTGGCACCGGTTCCTCATCAAGCATTGTTGTTATCTCCTTTCTAACTGCAAAGCCCACTCCTGCTTCTCTCCTTTCTTGAGTTGATCTCCCTCTCCAAATGAAGATGTACCCATGGTCTTCCAAGCTGTCATATCCAGGCAATCTGTCTTTCTGGGCGCTGTGATGTTTTTCTGTCCAACAGAGTGCGTACATTCCATTCTGCTACACACAAGTCTGGTGTTTTCCTCTTCTTTTGTCTTCCTGCTCCTAGCTTACTTTTCACAGCCTGTCGGAGTGTGAACAGATCAGCGCGGACCTTGTAAGCCCGGGCGACGTCCGAGCCAGTATGAGTTGCTTTCTGATTGACCATTTCATGAAACTGCTTGCAAAGTATTTGAGTACTGCTAAGTTTTGCTGGACTAGCAGCACATTCTTGGCAGATAAAGGTATTATCAGTGGCAAGGACAAGCCAAGACAAACTGACTCCAGTATCTGTTGCAGTGACTGACCAGATGATAGATTTGTTGATCTCTGCTCTTTGTGTAGTGCATGTCACAATGCACCGACTGGCGCAGTCCATCACAGACCTTGCGACAGATGTGTTTATCTGCCAGGATGTCCAGTCTCACCCTGTGTAACTGGGAGTGGTCCACCACAGACCTGTGGCAGATGCTTTTAGTTCTGCCAGGATGCCCTGTTTCATCCTCCACGCCCTCTGAAGGGCGGGGACGCCGGTTGAGTCGCCAACAGCCCGACCCATGAAACAGGTAGTACCGGTTTTCATGGTTATTCGGAAGTAAGCAAGCCAATGCCTGACCTGACACACACACACACACAAAAAAAATTTAAAAAAAAAATGTAAGTCTCAGTTAAAAGCTGCCAATTTCTGACCAAAAAAAGTGGAATTTTATGGATAAGAAGCTGCAACTTTAACAAAAAGACAAAAGAAGGTCTAAATTTCCAACTTTTTACAGCCTAAAACGCTGTAGATATAACATTTGAGTAAAATGCTGCAAGTTTACGCTTTTTTTTTAAACTGCAAATTCAAGAGTAAGAAAAGTTCTAAATTCATGAGGAAAAAGCTGCAAAATTATGAATAATAAAAAGCTGCCAATTTTCAAGTAAGAAGCTACACATTTCTGAGTAAAATTGCTCTAACTCTGCAGGAAAATCCTGCAAATTTATGAAAAAATCTTCACATTGACAAAGAATGTTTCTAATTTACATGGAAAAAAGATATAATAAACTGACGAGTGTTGGCCATTTTTTTCAAAGACAGCCGTGAGGAGGAACTAAGCGGTGATTTTCGGAGGTGTTAACCCTTTGAGTGTGTATGGCGCACTTCTGCACCTGTCAGCTGATCAGTCTAAACAAAGCCTGTACAGTTGAATAGAGTGTGAAATGTACAAACCTTTTAACACCACTTGGTGGCCGAGAGGTGTGGCTTTTCACTTACCGTGAGAACTGGAAATGCTCCAATGCAATAAGTAGGTCAAATCAGCGTTTGAAGCCCGCCCCCTTTCGTACTGCTGTTTGACAGGAGGAAACAGGATGGCGAAAAAAATGCTCTCAGCTGAAGAGGTATTAGGACTGGTATTCACCACTCCTGGGTTAGGGGAAGAGCTTAGCCCTAGTTCTTCATCAGATTTAGAGTCCAGCTCTGATTATGTGCCTTTGGACAATAGTGGAAGCAGTTCTTGCAAAAATGAAGACGGACATCTTGCATGCGACGCTGCAGCTGCGTTTTCTGTGTCCAGCCGTGCCCAAAATGGCACAGGAGCCTCGTCTGCAGATTGTTCTGCTTTGTCAAACCGTGGTCGCGGAGCGAAAAAGGTCCAGAGTGAGGCGGATAATAAAATAGACAGAGAACTGAGGGTTTTAAGTAGGTTTATTAAATCATACCGCCATCATAGGAACTCGCTCCAGCCCTTGTGCAAGCAGGCTGGAGCGGGTCCTCAGGCTCTCAGCAGCAGTAGTCAGAAGCAGTCGTCAGAGTGAGAGAATGAGTTACAGAGCGATGCAGCTTATATACCCAACTACAGACAATACATGAAAGGCATGGGACATTTACATCACAGTAAGAGCAGGAAGCATGAACACAATGCATGAATGGCACATTAACATCACAGTACTGAGGAGGAAAAAGCTAGACGAAGCGAGGCTGCCTGTTGACATTAATACACACATTTCACTGTAATGTTAATCGCTCCAGATGAGCGCTCTGATTGTCCCAGTCTGTTGTTGGGGTTAACCATACAGAGCAGCCCATGGGTGATGTTTGGCTGGGCAAGGGCACACTGCCGGTGCGCTTTGACATGTGCCATGGGTGCACGGTGGCAGGACAATCGGTAGTGGCAATGTGCCGGGAGGTTTGGACATTGACGGCTGGGAGCTTCTTTGAGGTGAAAAAGTTTATCAGCGGTGGCTGAAAGAATTTGAACAGCCAGTTGGAAATCGTGGAGAGAAGGACCTGTCAGCTGCACCCGCCACTGATTTTGTGCCACTTTTTTTGGACTCTGGAATTCTGGATGCTTGTGACCAACGAAACAAACAGGTATATATTTGTTGCATAAACTGTTTCATTTGCTTAATTTTAGTTTAGTGTGAAACAAATGTGCCATGAGATTTGTGGGTTTTTTATGCTTTTTAGTAATTCTGTCAATGATGAGACAAAAGGCTATGTGGTGAGTGTGTGGAACAAAAATTGTCCATCCATCCATCTTCTACCGCTTTTTCGGAGCGGTAGAAGATGATGGAACAAATGAAGGAACAAAAGTCCCATGTGTTGGCAAAGTGTGAAACAAAAAATTGTCCATCCATCCATCTTCTACCGCTTTTCCGGAGCGGTAATTAGGTCCAATTATGCACAATGCATGGATGCAAGTTCACTTGGCAGACAGTTGGGTTCCTCTGCAACATTTTTGTTATTGGGACTTTGCCGTTAACTATTATTGTTCTGAAGCTATAGTGTTGTAATAAAATTTGGATTGTTGCAATATGCAAATTAGGTCCAGTTATGCAGTATGCATGGATGTAAGTTCACCTGGCAGACACTTGGGTTTATCTGCAACATTTTTGTAATTGGGACTTTGCCTCTAACTATTACCGTTCTGAAGCTATTGTCATTTGAAAATTTGAGGTCAAACTCTGCGTTTTCCTGACAAAAATTCTACATGCTCAAAGGGTTAAATCCTGCAGATCTGCATTAATCAGCAGGAAACAGGAGAAGAAGAGGAATAGGTGATCCCCAGCACCAGAAATAATCCAGTAAACCCAGGAAGAGTAAACACATGACACCTCATGACACCCAACAGATCACCCCCATGATATCAGTGGGAACGGCTGAGCCAGACTTCACACCTCTGTCAATTTACATGTTCCCTTCTGAGGACAATTCAAACAGAGCTGCTGCTGAGATGGAAACCAAAGGGTTAAAAGGTGACGTGCTTTATCAGCAGCACTGATACCCCCCCAACTGACCTGCTGGCCAGGAACTAACAACTCCTCGGGCCTGTTAACACAATTTTAACAACAAAAGGACATGCAAAAGAACAAAGATTCCCTTTGATTTAACAGGATAACAGTGTGAATTTTCTGGTCTGTGAATGAAGAGAGCAGCCATGAGTGTTTCACAGAGTCACTTATTGAATTATAATGGTTAATCTAAGTTACAATTTCAGGAAACATAAACTTCAGGGGAAAGTTAAACCCATGACACATTGTTTTAAACTTTGCTGATTTTTTTCCGCTTCTCTTCCAGTCCTTATGGTCACTTTCTGATTGCTTTGAGTTTTAAAAACATCATTTTAAGAATAATGTTAACTGACTTAAAGTACATTTCTAACTACACTATATCATACAATATGTCATTTAACATACAGTTTCATTTGATCGCATTTAGATCTTAACCCTTGTGTGACCCCCGGGGGGGTCACCCGGACCCCACCTCCTCACATCTTGTCCCAGCGCCCCCTAGCGGTCTGGGTGTGTGTTCGGCGGTGGTGGTTAGACCGGAAACTCAACCCACTATATCGGCACCCCCCCCCATCGTATCATAGTGCCCCCTAGCGTCCTGGGGTGGGGTGGGGGGTCGAGAAGACCCCCCGTCGCCACCAAAAACCGGAAACCCCAACCCCAGCCTCTCCATCATATCATAGCGCCCCCTAGCGTCCCGGGGTTGGGGGGGGTGGGGGGTCGAGAAGACCTCCTAGCGTCCTGGGGTGGGGGGTCAAGAAGACCCCCGTCGCCACCAAAAGCCAGAAACTCAACCCCCTATATCGGCATCTTCCCCCCCCCAAGACCCCTCCTGTCATAGCGCCCCCTAGCGTCCTGTGATAGTCATGACTACTACCATCAAATACAATCCGATCCACCTAGTGGTCTTGGTGGTGAGGGCTGTCCACACACACGCGCACACAAGACCATTACTCTCTGTGTCCTCTTGGTTTAAAAAAAAAAAAAAAAATCCAGAATCCCCCCCAATACGGGGGGGGGGGGGGGCTTTCAGTCCCCTTGCTCTGCCTGGACGAATGAAGATAAAGTTTCAACAATTACACTGAGTTGTTGTGATGATTGTTAAAAAAAAATATATATATATAATTTTTATCTTAATTAAATTGAGCATTAATTGCACTTCCGGCGGTACTTCCGGTGCTGCACTTGTAATGCTTGATATGAGCCGAGAATTTTAAGCAAAACCATCAAAATAAGGACTTCTGTTGGCTACCAACAAACGTGGGGAATACCCTTACGACCCAGTGCTGACCTGGTGAAGGTTCTGGTAGATCTGGCTCCGTTTCGCCCCGTTTCCGACCTCTAAAGGCTCGCCTCTGATGCTAACCCAGATGCTAACCCAGAGTAACTGCAGCAGTGAGAAGGTATTCTTTACATCTGGCCATCTGGAGCCGAGGAGAGAAGGATTTAAAAGGAGGACGAACCAACCGAGGCGGCGATTGGGAGCTCGGGCGCGGCGTTGGTGAGAGACGGGGGCCACCTGGATCCAGCAGGACAGTGGTCTGAACCGGTGCTCAATTGCGAGGCCCAGCCGAGGAACGACCAGACTGACGGCGGTTGGTGACGGGGCCTAGACGGGGCCCAGCGGAGGAGCCGCCTAGCCAGACGGCGACGAGTGGCTGTGATCGGTGGATTCCGGCTGCGCCGGCGGTGCACGACACAACTGGCCAGGTAGACGGAGGCAGGCGCCGGCGATAGACGGCGGTGATCTGCGGAGCTGAGCAGCGTCACTCGGCGGAGAAGCTGCGCAGGAGCGGCGGGTCCAGTAGTGACCGAGCTAGTTGAGGCCTAGCCGGATTCTCTGCTTATTTCTATCCACAGGTCAGTAAAATGCCACCCAAAAAAGAGGAAATGGAAGAAATTAAAAAAACTCTGAACTTTGTGTTAGATGAACTGGCCAAAGTGACTAGCCAGCAGGACAAAATATTAGACCTAATACAGGAGGTACAAGCCCTACATTCAATAATAAAAGAAAAAGACAAAAAAATTATGGACCTGGAGCAACACGGGCGTCTTTTGGAGCAACGCGTTGAGGATCTTGAACAAGGTTCTCGCATTGATGACATAGTTATAAGTGGACTAGACATCAGATATCAGTCGTACGCCCATGCCGCTACAGGACTGAGTGGTGAACATGCTTCCATAAGTGAATCAATGTCCTTAGAAAACCAAGTGCTTCAGTTCCTTAATGATAAAGACATTAAGGTAGAAGCCAATGCGATCTCAGCCTGTTATGCTTTACCGAAGAAAGATAACAAAACAAAGAAATTAATTGTGATGCGCTTTGTGAACAGGAGGGTGAAAAATGACATACTGAGGCAGGCCAAAAAACTAAAGGAAACTCAAGTTTACCTAAATGAACACCTGACAAAAAAAAAACGCTGAATTAGCACGGCAGGCACGGATGCTAAAGAAACATAATAAGATACAGTCAACCTGGACAAGAAATTGTAGAATTTGGATTAAACTAAATGGAACACCTGAGCAAGCAAAAAGTATAATGATCAGAGATGCTACTGACTTAGATAAATACAGATGAACACTGACTATGAAACACAGAGTGAGGAAACTCAAACTCTAAAAATATGCCACTATGCTGAACATAAACCACAAGAGATGGAGAATGATATTGATCCTGATAACCACTTTTTCAATAATATTCATAACCACTGTGAATATTACACTGAAAAGCAATTCAAAAGTCAAGTGCAATTAGATGGTAAACTGTCAATAATACACTTCAATAGCAGAAGTCTTAACAAAAACTTCTCACAGATTCAGGACTATTTAAAACAGCTAAACAGAAAATTCACAGCTATAGCAGTCTCTGAAACCTGGCTTAATGAAGACCAGGCTCCCCTGATGGCAATAGAGGGATATCAGATGTTTAACATTAACAGATCTCAAAAAAAGGGTGGTGGTGTTGCACTGTATATTGATGACCTATATAGATGTAAGCTTGTAAATGAAATGTCCTCAGCACTACCAGGGATTCTGGAATGTGTTACTGTTGAGATTGACCTAGACAAAACAAAAAATCTAATCATAAGCTGCATATACAGAACGCCGGGAACTTGCATTGAGACATTCAGAGATAAATTAGTCGAGCTGTACAATAATATTACTAGTAAGAAAATGGTAGCAATTTGTGGAGATTTCAATATTGACCTACTTAATCCACATCAACAAAATGTAGTTACAGAGTTCATGAACTCTATGTACAGCATGAGTCTATATCCCACAATAACACATCCCAGTAGAATCACAGCTCACTCTGCTACACTTATTGACAACCTGTTTGTCAATGTTCTCGACAAGAAAATAGAAAGTGGATTATTGATAAATGATATAAGCGACCACTTGCCAATCTTTGCACTTATCCATGGCCACACGGGGCCCAACCCAGAAAAAATCTCAAAATCGTTCAGACACAAATCACCAAACGCAATCAGTTCTTTTAAAGAGGACTTGCTGAAGCAAGACTGGACAGAAGTCTATGTATCAGATGTAAATGAAGCCTATGACGCATTTACAAACATTGTAACCACTCTTTATGAAAAAAACTGCCCATTAGTTAAAAAAAAGCTTAAACACAAATTTACTGACAAACCATGGCTAACCAAAGGACTACAAAAGGCGTGTAAAAAGAAAAATTTATTATATAAAGCTTTCATAAAGAAAAGGACAAAAGAAGCAGAGCAGCGGTATAAAACATACAAAAATAAGTTAACATATATAATAAGATGTAGTAAAAGAGACTATTACAGTAAAGAACTGGAAAAAAACAAAGACAATATTAAAAATACATGGACAATAATCAACAGTATCCTTGGAAATAAAAGCAGAAATACCAGCTACCCAACTAACACTCCAAAAAATAATAAATCGACTCCGAATGTGAATATAGCTTCACCTGCAGATGAATTTAATAATTTTTTTGTTAACATTGGACCTAAACTGGCCCGAGAAATACCCACTACGGTGCCAACAGGTGATTCAATATGCAATAACACTGCTGTAAAAGACACCATCTTCATAAAGAACACAGACGAAAGAGAGGTCATTGAAATTGTTAAATCGTTCAAAAGTAAAACATCTACTGACTGCGATGGTATTGATATGCTACTAGTCAAAACTGTTATCGAATGCATAGTGAAACCACTGACGTATATCTGTAACCTGTCTCTCCAATCAGGTATATTTCCCAATGCAATGAAAATAGCTAAAGTAATTCCGATTTACAAGACAGGCGACAGAGGGGAACTCTCCAACTACAGACCAATTTCACTATTACCGCAATTTTCCAAGATACTTGAAAAAATATTCTATGAGAGAATTGACAACTTCATACTGAAGAATGATTTATTGTGTGAGCAGCAATATGGGTTCAGACACAAAAGGACAACAGCATATGCCTTAATGGAATTTACAGAAAAAATATCAACAGCCATTGAAAATAAAGAGTATTCAGTTGGAGTATTCCTGGATCTTAAAAAAGCATTTGATACAGTAGATCACAATCTATTATTAAAGAAACTACAAAATTGTGGTATCAGAGGGGTAGCACTGTCCTGGTTAAGAAGTTACTTAAAGAATAGATATCAGTTTGTATGTGTTAACAACAAAAACTCAGAGCTACTGAAGGTCACCTGTGGAGTCCCACAGGGTTCAGTTTTGGGACCATTATTATTCAATATGTATATAAATGATATATGTAAAGTTTCAGAAAAAATGGACTTAATATTGTTTGCTGATGACACTAACCTGCTATGCAGTGGAAACAACTTGGAACAACTTCTGGATACACTCGGAAAGGAATTAGGAAAGCTGAAACTGTGGTTTGATTCGAACAAATTAACGCTCAATTTAAGCAAGACAAAATTTATAGTCTTTAACAACCATCACAACTACCCAGTACCCAAACTCAGTGTAAATGGTGTAGAGATTGAAAGGGTATCCGAAACTAAATTCCTTGGAGTAATAATTGATAACAAACTGTGTTGGAAGCCACATATTAATTATATAAAAGGTAAAGTATCCAAATCAATTGCAATATTACACAGAGTGAAAAATTTGCTGAATCAACCCACACTATACACCTTGTATCATTCATTAATACTCCCATACATGACATATTGTAATGAAGTATGGGGAAATACATATAAAACAAACATATATCCACTCTTTATGCTTCAAAAGAGAGCTATTAGAATAATCAACAAAGCAGCTTACAGGGAACCAACAAACCCACTTTTTCTTAAACAAAAAACTCTCAAGTTGAAAGATCTGATCGACTTTAAAACCGCAATAATAATGTTCAAAGTGAAGAATCTATCACTGCCCGCAAATATCCAAAAGTTGTTCCAAACAAGGGAGAAACGATATCACTTCAGAGGAACATGTATATTTCAAAAGCCTACAGTGAGAACAACTACCAAGCAACACTGTATTTCAGTGCAAGGTGTCAGATTATGGAACGATTTTGGACCTGAATTAAAATCATGTACAAAGCTTGGACAATTTAAACAAAAACTAAAGGAAGAAATACTCCAAACATATTTACAAGACGACATGTAAACTCACATAAGGATTGACATTTCCAGCCTGTGTTGTGTTATAGCTTAGTTTTTCTTTTTTCTCTGTGACACTATGTCTTAGATTTGTTTTTGAATAGTAACCGCTTAACTTAGACTAGCTCAGTTTTCTTTTTCTCTCAGTCATATTTTGTCTTAGCCTTGTTTTAAATTGTAATCGCTCTTGTCTTGTTTTCTCTTTTTTCTCCTTTGAATTCTTGGATGGAATATGGGTGGGCAATATAAGCTGCGGCTTCAGCCATCACCCATTTCGGATAACTCACGTGGAATTGTATAGTAGAAGGAGTCTTTGTCTAATTTGACCTTGTTGTTATATTATACAGTTTCTTTTAACCTGTAATGTACTATCCGAAATAAAAATTCATTCATTCATTCATTCAATTTGTTTGAATCAAACCACAGTTTATATATAAAAATACATATACAAATTCCCCGACTATCACTTCCCCCGACCATCACTTCCCCCAACCTTCTGTTCCAAACCATTAATCTCCAACCATTGATTTTCCCAACCTTCTGTTCCAAACCATTAATCCCCATCACTTCCCCCATCCTTCTCCTCCAAAACATTAATTCCCAACCATTGATTTTTCCATCCTTCTGTTTCAAACCATTAATCCCCAACCATGACACACACACGCACACACACAGGAACATTACTCTCTGTCCTGTTGGTTAAAATTTTTTTTTTAAAAAATCCAGAAATCCTATGAGAAAAAATAGCCTTCCTATAGGAAACCAAAGAAATGACAGTGGTTTGAGTTGATGATGAATTTGGATGAAATTTTCACCAGAAGGGACTCTACGCCTGGAATCAAACCCAATAAATTTATAGGGATCACACATGTCATCTTGTGTATACAGAATGTTTGGGGTATCTATTCCTTTATTTTTGTTTAAATTGTCCAAGCATCGTACATACTTCTGTGCAATATGTGATGTATGGGAGCATTAATGGATGTTAAAAAGTGTATATAGTGTTTCTTTTTTTGGCAGAGAAACCTCAGCTCTCTATTCTGTTAAAATATAACCCAGTGGAATGCACAGAGAGTCAGTGCATTGTGCTTGTCTGTGACAACACACACACACACACACACACACACATATGCAAATGCAATCCGATCCATCTAGGGGTCTTTGTGGTGGTCAGGGGCTGTCCACACACGCACACACGTTTGAGTTGATGATGAATTTGGATGAAATTTTCACCAGAAGTGACTCTAAGAATGTTTGTGGTATTTATTCTTTTATTTGAGTTTAAACCACCCGTCACAGGAACAGTTTCTTTCCTCAAGCCATCATCACTGTGACGAACTCCTAACATTCACCTAGTCCTACCTGTTTGCTGTACTCATGACTTTTCATCCATTATTACATTGCACATAAGTCTCACGCTGCTTTTTACTTCATTCACATTATATCACCGAATCTGATTTCACATTGAAATACTGTATGACTGTATATTTTTTCCATATATTTCTGCAAAGTGTGGATAGTCTGAGTAAATAACTGCATATATTCCTGTATATATTTGCATCTTTAAAAATAAACTAATCAGCCAAGACATAAAATGAACGAGCGATGATGTCTGGGGAGAAAAAAAAAAATCCCTCCAAGGCCAGAAAATGCTACAATTACCTACTACTCCTTACAGACCCATAAAACGGACAAGAGATTACGTCTTGGGGATGGGGGTCCTTCACGAAACCGGGCCGTAGTACCAAGGTCCAGTCGCGAACTTGCCCGTCATCCCCCAAGGACGGACGACAGGAAGTCACGTTACTAAGGGTCCCTCGCTTCGGGTCCGTGACTGCCAATTCCCTTGAGGACAAAAAAAAAAAAAAGAAGAAGCCCAAGGACCTCACTGTCTTTTCTTTCCCTCTCGCTCGCTCGCTCGCTCGCTCCCTAGCATCTCTATGACATGTCGCTCACCGTCCATGGACCGGGAGGAAAGAGGAAGAAGAAGACGAAGAAGAAATAGAAGTAGAAGTAGAATCCCCCTCTCCCGTTGTGTCCTCTTCTTCTTCTTCTTCTTCCTCTTCTTCTTCTTCTTCTTCTTCTGAGGCAGGTCGGCCACGTGCCGACCTGCCTCAAATCCTCCACCATCATCCCTGTCCCCAAGAAGCCACGGATCACTGGACTTAATGACTACAGACCTGTAGCGCTCACCTCTGTAGTCATGAAGTCCTTTGAGCGCCTGGTCCTGCCCCATCTCAAGTCCATCACCACCCCTCTCCTGGACCCGCTGCAGTTTGCCTACCGAGCCAACAGGTCTGTAGACGACGCAGTCAACCTGGCCCTCCACTCCATCCTGCAGCACCTGGACTCCCCGGGAACCTACACCAGGATCCTATTTGTGGACTTCAGCTCCGCATTCAACACCATCCGCCCCGCTCTGCTCCGGGACAAGCTGTCCCTGCTCAACGTGCCTGACTCCCTCTGCAGGTGGATCACCGACTTCCTGACGGACCGGAGGCAGCATGTGCGGCTGGGAAAGACTGTCTCAGACTCTACTAGCATCAGCACCGGATCACCCCAGGGCTGTGTACTTTCCCCCCTACTCTTCTCCCTTTATACCAACTCCTGCACCTCCAGCCACCAGTCTGTCAAGTTGATCAAGTTTGCGGACGACACCACCCTCATCGGGCTCATCTCCAACGGCGACGAGTCCGCCTACAGGAGAGAGGTGGCCCAGCTGGCGTCCTGGTGCAACAACAACAACCTGCAGCTGAATGCTCTGAAGACAGTGGAGATGATTGTGGACTTCAGGAAAGTCACAACCCCTCTGCCCCCCCTCACCCTCACAGGCTCTCCCATCACCACTGCTGATTCCTTCCGCTTCCTAGGCACTACCATCACCAGGGACCTCAAGTGGGAGCCGACCATCAGCTCACTCATCAAAAAAGCCCAGCAGAGGATGTTCTTCCTGCGGCAGCTGAGGAAGCTCAAGCTACCCACCAAGATGTTAGTGCAGTTCTACACAGCCATCATCGAGTCCATCCTCACCACCTCCATAACCGTGTGGTACACAGGAGCCACTGCCAGGGATAGACTAAGGCTGCAGCGCGTCGTGCGCACTGCTGAGAAGGTGATCGGCTGCAAGCTCCCATCTCTCCAGGATCTGTACATCTCCAGGACCCGGAGGCGTGCTGGCCGGATCATAGCCGATCCCTCACACCCTGGTCACGTACTGTTTGCCCCCCTCCCCTCAGGTAGAAGACTTTGGTCCATTCAGACTAAAACCTCCCGTCACATGAACAGCTTCTTCCCCTCTGCCATCAGACTGTTGAACACTAAGTGACTTATTGACTCTCATGCACTATGTACAGCAGCTCAACCAGACTCATGTCAATCATCACTGTTTTCTTCCTGCATTACCGACTGCACTATATGGTTCTCCACAGTATCTGCTGCTCACTAATATATTTTAACTGCTGACCAGTATCACTTACTCTTATTCTACACTTGATTACATGTATAGTTTATTTCTTTTATTTTATCATGTTTAATGTTGCAGCATTGCACCGAGACAAATTCCTAGTTTGTGTACTACATGAACAATGGCAATAAACCTGATTCTGATTCTGATTCTGATTCTGATTCTTCTTCTTTGGTCCCGTACCGGCTCCGCAGTACCACGGGGGTGATGATTACGAGTCGGTATATGTGAAGCGGCACCGCTCCACGGGACCCCGCGGCGATACCGGACCGCGAGCAACTTCCAACGTCCCCGAGAGCCCGCTGAGACAAAGACTGCGGGGACGGCGAGGAAGGACAACGGCAACACGAAGAAGAAGAAGAAGACGAAGTGGTAGACGAAGAAGACGAAGAATTCAATTCAATTCAATTCAATTCAACTTTATTTATATAGCGCCATTTCACAACAACAGTCATCTCATAGCACTATACAGTCATCTCATAGCACTATAGAAGAAGAAGTAGAAGTACAATCCCCCTCTCCCGTCGTGTCTTCTTCTTCTTTTTCAGTCCCGTACCGGCTCCGCAGTACCACGGGGGTGACGATTACGAGTCGGTATATGCGAAGCGGCACCGCTCCACGGGACCCCGCGGCAATACCAGACCGCGAGCCACTCCCAACGTCCCCAAGAGCCTGCCGAGACAAAGACTGCGGGGACGGCGAGGAAGGACAACGGCAACACGAAGAAGAAGAGGTAGACGAAGAAGACGAAGAAGACAAAGAGGTAGACGAAGGTGAAGAAGAGGAGTCTGATACAGGGGAGGACGATGACGATGACGACGAGGAAGAAGACGAGGAATCGGACATAGAGGAGGACGACGAGGATGAAGAAGAAGAAGAAGAAGAAGAAGAAGAAGAAGAAGAAGAAGAAGAAGAAGAAGAAGAAGAAGAAGAAGAAGAAGAAGAAGAAGAAGGAGAAGGAGAAGGAGAAGAAGAAGGAGGAGGACAGTATCACTATGACTATCGCGACGCTCCTGCGGAATCGATGACCTCGAAACAAGGGAACATCACGTGGAGCTCGAGGCCTGCCCCGCAGTCGCGGCAGCGCGGGCATCGACGTCAGCCTCGACTTCAGCGCCAGGACCCCATGGGGACGGCACGCGAGGCCGTCGCGGACGTGGCCTCGGCGTTCCTCGCTTACTTTCAGCCCGAGCTGGAGGACGAGGTGATCGCCATGACCAACCTGGAAGGCGCCAGGAGGACGTCGCGAGGGCTCGACGGGTGGAGGCCCATGGATCGGACCGACCTGCGCACCTACGTGGGGCTGCTTATCCTCGCGGGCGTGTACAGGTCGCGAGGCGAGGCGTGCGAGAGCCTCTGGGACGCCGAGAGCGGACGCCCCGTCTTCCGGTCCGTCATGTCCCTCAAGACCTTCTGCTCGTACTCGAGCGTCCTGCGTTTCGACGATCGCGACACCAGAGAGGCCAGACGCTATTCCTCTTCTTGTTGTTGTTGTTCTTCTTCTTCTTCTTGTTCCTCTTCAGGAGACAAGCTGGCACCCATCAGGCGCGTGTGGGACGCGTGGCAGAGGAGGCTGTCGCTCCTGTACGAGCCCGGACCCGAGGTCACCGTGGACGAACGACTGGTTCCCTTTAGGGGTAAGTAGCCGTGGTGTTGTGTGTAAAAAACAAAAACAAAACAAAAAATATAGAAATCTAATTGCGTCTCTCTCTCTCTCTCTCTCTCTCTCTCTCTCTCTCTCTCTCTCTCTCTCTCTCCCTCTCTCTCTCTCTCTCTCTCTCTCTCTCTCTCTCTCTCTGTCTACTCCCCCCCCAAAAAAAAATTAATCCACATTCTCTTGTTTGTTTGTTTGTTTTCTTTTCCTTTGTGTAACCCCCCACCCCTTCCCCAGGTCGCTGTCCCTTCAGACAGTACATGCCCAACAAGCCAGCCAAATACGGCATCAAGCTGTGGGTGACGTGCAACGCCCGCTCCAGCTATGCGTGGAAGATGCAGGTCTACACCGGCAAACCTGAAAGGGGAGGTCTCCCCGAAAAGAACCTGGCCACCCGAGTTGTCCTCGAGCTCACCGAGGGACTGGAACCTGGGCGTAACGTCACCTGCGACAACTTCTTCACGTCCCACGAGCTCGCGCACAGGCTCCTCGCCGAACGGGGCCTGACCCTACTGGGGACACTGCGCGCCAACAGGCCCGAGATCCCGCGAGAGCTGCTCGACGTCAGGGGCAGGGTGGTCGGCTCCTCGTCCTTCGCGTTCTCCTCGTCCGGGGCTCCCAACGTCGCCTTGGTGTCCTACCTCGCCAAGAGGAACAAGAACGTGCTGCTCCTCGCCACCGCCGACAGGTACCTGCGAGGCCCGCTGCTGAGCGACCGCGCCGATCGCAAACCCCTCGCGGTGCTCCACTACAATCGCACCAAGGGAGGCGTCGACAACCTAGACAAGGTCGTGGCCACGTACAGCTGCAGGAGAAAAACCTGCCGCTGGCCCCTGGTCCTGTTCCACAACATGGTGGATGTTTCTGCGTACAACGCCTTTGTCCTGTGAATCAGAATCAGAATCAGAATCAGAATCAGATTTATTGCCATTGTTCATGTAGTACACAAACTAGGAATTTGTCTCGGTGCAATGCTGCAACATTAAACATGATAAAATAAAAGAAATAAACTATACATGCAATAAAGTGTAGAATAAGAGTGAGTAATACTAGTCAGCAGTTAAAATATATTAGCGAGCAGCAGATAATGTGGAGAACCATATAGTGCAGTCGGTAATGCATGAAGAAAACAGTGATGATTGACATGAGTCTGGTTGAGCTGCTGTACATAGTGCACGAGAGACAATAAGTCACTTAGTGTTCAGCAGTCTGATGGCAGAGGGGAAGAAGCTGTTCATGTGACGGGAGGTTTTAGTCTGAATGGACCGAAGTCTTCTACCTGAGGGGAGGGGGGCAAACAGTACGTGACCAGGGTGTGAGGGATCGGCTATGATCCGGCCAGCACGCCTCCGGGTCCTGGAGATGTACAGATCCTGGAGAGATGGGAGCTTGCAGGCGATCACCTTCTCAGCAGTGCACACGACGCGCTGCAGCCTTAGTCTGTCCCTGGCAGTGGCTCCTGCGTACCACACGGTTATGGAGGAGGTGAGGATGGACTCGATGATGGCTGTGTAGAACTGCACTAACATCATGGTGGGTAGCTTGAGCTTCCTCAGCTGCCGCAGGAAGAACACAGTGGCGGGAGCTCAATCCCGCGTGGATGGCCGGCAGATGCAACAGGCGCAGGTTGTTCACGGAACAGCTGGGCAAGGCACTCGTGGCCCCGCTTGTGCTCAGGAAGAAGAGGAGAGAGAGGGCGAGGGCGAGGGAGAGGGAGAGGGAGAGGGAGAGGGAGAGGGCGAGGGCGAGGATCCCCCGCCGTAGCGACGACGACGGCGACGACGACCCCGAGGCTGCCTCGCGAGGAGTACCCCCGCGGTCTTTGTAAGAAAAGAGGAAGTATTGCCGCGTGTGTCCCAGGAGCAAGGACACCAAGACCAAAACGGTGTGCTGCGGGTGTCGCTTGCACGTGTGCGGAAGATGCGCGCTCAAGTACTGCCCCGCCTGCGCTCCCGCCAGCCGCGGTCCTCTCACCTCTTCCTCCTCCTCCTCCTCCTCTGTCGAATAGCAAGTCCTCCACAAACCACCAGGTGGGTAGATCGACTGTCTATTCCTTGGAAAAAAAAATACAAAGGAGGGTCATATCGACCCCATCTCACCCAAAACACCGAGGTGGGGGGGTCTGGTCGACCCCCACCCCTCACCCCAAGTCCTCAACACAAAACCACCTGGAGATCAACTATCTATTCCTTGGAGAGAGAGAGAAAAAAGCAAGCGGGGTCGATATGACCCCCTCAAAAAAATACAAAGGGGGTCCATATGACCCCCTCTCATCCAAAACCCCGAGTTGGGGGGTCTAGTCGACCCCCACCCCCACCCCCAAGTCCTCAACACAAAACCACCTGGAGATCAACTATCTATTCCTTGGAGAGAGAAAAAAAAAAGCAAACGGGGGTCGATACGACCCCCTCAGAAAAATACAAAGGGGATCCATATGACCCCCTCTCATCCAAAACCCCGAGGTGAGGGGTCTAGTCGACCCCGAGACCACCCCCCTCCTTCCTCGACGAACCACGGGGAGATCAGCCATCTATTCCATGGAAAAGAAACAGCGGGGTCGATATGACCCCCTTGAAATATCCAAAAGGGGGTCGAGACGACCTCCCCCTCGGAAAATACTCAGGGGGGTCGACATGACCCCTTTCACCCAAAACTCCGAGGTGGGACACCCCCCCCCCAAAAAAAAACACTGGCAGATAAACTATCCATTCTAGAAAAAAAAAACAAAAAAAAAAAACAGGGGTCCATGGCACGTGGCACGTGCACGTTATGTGGCACGTGGAAACACAAGGATTAATTCAAACAAGCAGAGTATTTGCAACCAACTTAATTAAGACTTGAACAAAAACAATCAATCTGAATACAACTGGGAGCGTTTAAGAATAAAAATCTTTGGATTCCTTCATGAAGTTCTGCCTACAGATCACCTGCACTCAAACATTCCAATAACCACTCATGAGATGGACCAGATTCCATACAAAAAGTTAAAAATTTTACTTTGGCTTTGTCTTTAAGGGGTTGCTGTTCCAGTTAAAAGTCTCAAGTGTTGGAGAGTCCACCTTTGTATAAAACGGCCACATCAGTATACCACAAAAGGCTCAAAGTCGTGAAGATAATTCAGAGGTTAAACCGGCTGTTAATGTCATTTAAACCCTGCATGGCTTCGACAACATGGAACCGGCATTTCACTTTGAAATGGATGGCAGCAAGTTATTGCAAACGAGCAAGTTTAAAACACACACTAAAGTTAAGAGAATTGCAAGAAGGAAAATAGTTTAATATAAAACACAGCTGTCTTACCTTGAAATGTCCTTTACAAATGAAGATACTCAAACTGAAGAAAAACGAAAAACGGCCACTCGCCTTCCCCACATCCTGGCTGGATGTGGGGAATATTATAATGTTATAATGTTATAATATTTCTTTATATTAGTAGTTTTTGTTGTTGTTGTTTTTTTTTTTTTTTTTTTTTTTTAGAAATCTCCTCACCACCCAGACAGCAGGAAAAACCTCCCTTATTTATATACTGTATGTATGTATATACTGTATGTATGTATATATATATATATATATATATATATATATATATATATATATATATATATATATATATATATATATATATATATATACACACACACACACATATAACTCTGTGTGTGTGTGTGTGTGTGTGTGTGTGTGTGTGTGTGTGTGTGTAAACAGCAACAGTGAACTTTATATAAGATAAGATAAGATAAGATAAGCCTTTATTAGTCCCACAATGGGGAAATTCCAGGATTGCAACAGCACAGGGACAGCAACACTCAGAGCAACAATCAGAAGGCAAGAAAAAACAACATCTAGCAAACATATGTCCATATTACTATAAATGTATATATATAGACACACAGTGCAGAGCATTATGGCTGGTGGATGTGCAGCAGAAAGTCTAAGCTCTCTCTTCGCGGATGCAGCGGGCCAGCTGGAAGTCTTTGGGCATGATGGTGACCCCCTTAGCGAAGAAGAGACCACCAGGTGGGTCTCGCTGGTCTCCTGCAGAGCCATGACGGCGAAACTCAGGAAACGCAGGACGGTCTTGAAGTCCTGAGCGATCTCCCTCACCAGGCGCTGGACGGGCAGCTTACGGATGAGCAGCTCCGTGGATTTCTGGTAGCGACGGATCTCTCTCAGAGCCACGGACCTGTGACGGCGAGGCCTCTTCACTCTGCCGGTGGCCAGAGCGCCTCTCCGAGCAGCCCTGGTGGCTAGCTGTCTCCTGGGGGGCTTCTTCCTCCAGTAGATTTTACGGGCGGTCTGCTTGGTTCTTGCCATCGCTCTTTATTATTCTGTCTTATATTTCTTTCACGCAGCCTAAACTCCAGCCCGGCACCCGCTTCGTTTTCGCTACAGCTCCCGGTATGTCGAGTTTCCCATTAGCACTGGGCGGCGGCCAAGTGCTAGCAAGCACTAGCTCCTCCCCGCTGTAACGTCTCCCGCTGCAAACCGTGGCTCCGTCCGCCGACCCGGGAGACCCCCGGGGCGATCCGTGCGTCCATGATATATATACAGAGTGAAAGGTGTAGAAAGAAGAAGGAAGATAAAAAAAAAAGGCTGTTGCAACAGGCAGCCGACTCGTGTGGCGCCGCCGGTCCGGCAGAGCCGGAACCGGAAAATAATACTCAAAACTGCATTATTTTCATAATTCCATCCATCCTTCTTCTACCATTTTTCCGGAGGTCAGGGTTGCGGAGGCAGCAGTTGAAGCAGAGAAGCCCAGACTTCCCTCTCCCCAGCCACCTGCTCCAGCTCTTCAGAGAGGATACAAAGGAATTCCCAGACTAGCTGGGAGACATAGTCTCTCCAGCGAGTCCTGGGTCTGCCCCGGGGTCTCCTCCCAGTGGGACATGCCCGAAACACCTCAAGTGGGAGGCGTCCAGGAGGCATCCTGATCAAATACCCATACCACCTCAACTGACTCCTTTCAATGTGGAGGAGCAGCGGTTCTACTCTGAGCCTCTCCCGGATAACTGAGCTCTTCACCCTATCTCTGAGGGTGAGTCCAGCGATCCTACGGAAAAAGCTCAGTTCAGCCACTTGTATCCGTGATCTTGTTCTTTCTGTCATTACCCAAAGCTCGTGACCATAGGTGAAAGTAGGAATATAGATTGACTGGTAAATCAACAGCTTTGCTTTAGAACTCAGCTCCCTCTTCACCACAACAGACCGGTACAACATCCGCATCACTGCAGATGCTGCTCCAATCCATCTGTCAATCTCTCGTTCCATTCTCCCCTCACTCGTGAATAAGACCCCAAGATACTTAAAGTCCTCCACTTGGGGCAGGAGCCTGTCCCCAACCCGGAGAGGACAATCCACCTTTTTCTGGCTGAGGACCATGGATTTGGAGGTGCTGATTCTCATTCCAGCCACTTCACACTCAGTGGCAAACCGTCCCATTAAGAACTGTAGGTCATTGCTGGATGAAGCCAGCAGGACAACATCATCTGCAAACAACAGAGATGAGATCCTGTGGTCACCAAGCATGACACCCTCCGTTCCCTGGCTGTGCCTAGAAATCCTGTCCATAAAAATTATGAACAGGCTTGGTGACAAAGGCCAGCCCTGGCGGAGTCCAACTCTCACTGGGAATGAGTCTGATCAAGTGTTGGCAATATGAACCAAACTCTCACAACGGTCGTACAGAGACCGAATAGCTCATAACAACAAGCCTGATACCAGATACTCCTGAAGCACCCCCCCACACATACACAGAAAACCACGAGGGACGCGGTTGAATGCCTTCTCCAAGTCCACAAAACACATGTAAACTGGTTGGGTAAACTCCCACAAACCCTCGAGGATTCTCGAGAGGGTAAAGGGCTGGTCCGATGTGCCACGGCCAGGACGAAAACCACATTGCTCTTCCTGAATCCGAGGTTCAACCAACGGCTGGACTCTCCTCTGCAGTACCTTGGCATAGACCTTCCCAGGGAGGCTGAGGAGTGTGACCCCTCTAAAGTTGAGCACACACTCTCCAATCCCCTTTTCTGAAGAGAGGAACCACCACCCTGGTTTGCCATGCCAAAGGCACTGCCCCGACCTCCACGCAGTGTTGCAGAGGTGTGTCAACCATGACAGCCCTACAACATCCAGGGCCTTGAGGTACTTAGGGCGAATCTCGTCCACCCCTGGGGCCCGGCCACCAAAGAGATTTTTAACCTCCTTGGCGACCTCAGCCCCTGTCATAGGCGAGTTGTCCCTCTCGTCCACAAGCCCTGCTTCCTCTGTGGAAGGCGTATCAGTGGGATTGAGGAGATCCTCAAAGTATTCCTTCCACCGCCCGACAATATCCCCAGTCAAAGTCAACAGCGCCCCATCCGCACCATATACAGTGTGGAGAAGGAGCTGCTACCCCTCCTGAGCCGCCGGACAGTTTGCCAGAATCTCTTCGAGGCCGACTGAAAGTCTTGTTCCATGGCCTCACCAAACTCCTCCCATACCTGGGTTTTTGCTTCAGCAACCACCCGAGCTTGCACTCCACTTGGCCTGCCGGTATATCTCAGCTGCTTCGGGAGTCCCGCAAGCCAACCAAGCTCCATAGGACTCCTTCTTCAGTTTAATGGCCCCCCTCACCACTGGTGTCCACCACTTGGTTTGGGGGTTGCCACCACGAGATGCACCAACCACCTTGTAGCCGCAGCTCTGGGCTCTGCTTCAGCAATGGAGGCGGAGAGCATGGCCCATTCAGACTCCATGTCTCCAGACTCCCTCGGAATGTGATTGAAGTTCTTCTGGAGGTGGGAGTTGAAGACCTCCTGGACAGGGGCCTCAGCCAGACGTTCCCAGCACACCCTCACTCTACGTTTTGGTCTACCAGGTCTGAATGGCTTCCTCCCCTGCCATCAGATCCAATTCACCACCAGGTGGTGATCAGTTGAAAGCTCTGCACCTTTCTTTACCTGAGTGCCCAAGACATACGGTTGCAGGTCTGATGACACAATAACAAAATTGATCTTCGACCTGCGACCTAGGGTGTCCTAGTGTCAGGTGCACATATGGACACCCTTATGCTTGAACATGGTGTTTGTTATGGACAAAGTGTGGTTAGCACAGAAGTCCAATAACGGAACACCACTCGGGTTCAGATCGGGCAGGCCTTTCCTCCCAATCACCCCCTTCCAGGTTTCACTGTTGTTGCCCACATGTGCATTGAAGTCCCCCAGTAGGACAATGGAGTCTCCAAGAGGAGCACCCTCCAGCACCCCAGTCAGAGACTCCAAAAAGGGTGGATACTCTGAAACATCATTTGGTGCATAGGCACAAATGATGGTCAGGACCCGTTTCCCAACCCGAAGGCGCAGTGAAGCAACCCTTTCGTCCACCGGAGAAAACTCCAATATAGAGGCAGCAGGGTGGGGGGATACAAGAATACCCACCCCTGCTCGTTGCCTCTCGCCCGGGGTAACTCCAGAGTAGGCCAAGCTCCAGCCCCTTTCCAGGAGACTGGTTCCAGAACTAGAGCTGTGTGTTGAGGTGAGGCCATCTATATCTAGCCGGTATCTCTCAACCTCATGCACCAGCTCAGGCCCCTTCCCCACCAGAGAGGTGACATTCCACGTACCAAAAGCCAGTTTAGGAAGCTTGGAATCAGTCTGCCAAGGTCTCCACCTGTGACCACCACCTGATCCACATAGCACATATTTTCATTCCGGAGTGGGACCAATTTTCAGCCTGGGAGTTTCATGCCCAAGACCAGCCCACTTTTTGACAAGTGGAGGAAATTGGAGCAAAAGTTCTATTTTTTATCCAATAGTTTTTAATTGTAGACATGTTTTGACAAGAATATAGAACTTAGTTCACCTCAGTGAACCAGCTGACAAAAAAAAAATGAGAAACTCAAAGATAAATCACAAACAGGAACATCAGTTCAGTTCAGTGGCATAAGAATTCTTCAGAAACAAAATAGTTATCCATTAGACAACTTTAACCTAGTATGTAATAGTAATATATACAATGTCATGTCAGTTCAGTGTCTGTAATGATATCATATCATTGTGTAATTTCCCCATATAGATTTTTTTTGTCCTGTTCCAATATACGTCTGCATGTCTGTCACAAATTTACCAGAAAAAAGTTAAAAATGTCCAAGAATGTTTTTAAAAAAACCCACTAATTGCATAAAAAATGGGGGAAACTAAAACATTAATACTAATCTGCAGCTTTTGTTCTTTAAATTTTGGACTTCATTCTTGTGAATTCATAATTATTTTTGTAGAAATGTGCCATTTCTCTCCTGCATTCATTATGTTTTTCATACAAAATAGTAACTTTTTTCTCAGATTTTCTATTTTACTTGTAAATTGACCTGCTTTGTCATATTTTACAGCTTCATTCTTGTTAATTTATACTTAATTTACAGTTATAGGCTTTACCTTACACTAAATTTGTGTGTCCACCACCACCACCACCACCATCCTCCTTGTTAAAAAATAACAAATCAGAGGTTTTTTTCCTTCATTCAGCGACATCTACTGTGGAAAGAGGCTTTTTCACCAAACTGTCCACAAAAATCTGCATATCTGATCTTAAAATCAAGATAACAGGTAAAAGGCTGCATCTACTAGGAATGTTTAGGCTATTATAAATATGCTCCTTTTTTTATAAATGTGATTTTCTTCACGTAAAAAAAAAACATTCTTTTCTTTAGTTTTAGAACTTTTTGAATGTATTTTTTTTCCTTTATAACGATAAAAATTGCAGCTTTTGCTTATAAATTTTCATATTAACATATACTGCAGGTTCATGTTGCTATTTTTTCTTGGAAATTTAGAACTTTATTTAAAAATCTTTGTAATGAGCAATTAATTAGTTTTTCAGTTTATGAGAAAAAATACGTCAGAGTCAGAGAATTGTGAACTATTTGATAGCAGCTAAATCTTATAGAATTTACCCTGAGAGTCACTTCACTTACCTGAGGTGCTGAAAATCTCCCAGCCTCTCTGCTGTAGTCAGAACACACTCCTCTGCAGCCTCCTCTCCCCTCACCTGTGCCATTTGACTCATTTTTCTTTGGGAAAATCGCCTCTTCTATCAATTTCTGCCATTTGTTAACCACCAAAATGTGAACACACTTTCTGGAGTCCCACGCCCTGTTGAATGCTGTCAGTCTGTCTTTCAGTCGGACCAATCGTTACTGACACCAAACTGTGAGGGGTGCTCTGGTGTGTAGTTCAGTCAAGCAGATTTAAGGCTATTAAACATCGGGACAGTGCTAACAACATGCCTACCGCAGATCATTAGGTTATACTGATGTGAATTAATTTTACTTCCAACTAGAAGAGCGGCCCATCAGTGAAGTGGCCCACTGGGATATAGGCCACGCCGGTCCTGCACTCACACCTTCAGTCACGTTACATATGGCAACAACGCTTGGACAAAAAGTAGTTCTGCGTATAGGAATAGGATGTAAATCTTTTGTTTTTATAGGACAGGGGTCCTCAAATGTTTTTTGCCAGGGGTCCGCATTTGTTTTTTTCCAGTAGACCAGCGGTCCAGAGCAGTGAAAGCCTGCTGATGGACGGATATTTCATTTTTATGGTGGGAGGGACAATAAACAGAACATTTTCTCCAAAGTAAATATTGAGGGGACACTGAGTATTATTGTTGTCAGTCACAAATTTATGAGAAAGAATGTACAAATGTAAACGCAATGGGAAAACGTTGCAAATTTACAAGAAAAAAGTCATAAATTTATGAGAAAGAATATGGCAAATTTAAAAGAAACAATTTCACATTTACAAAAAGTCAAGTTTACTATAAAAAAGTTGCAAATTTAGTGAGAAAAAATATGTAAATTAACAAGAAAAAAACTCGCATTATAAAACGGTTACAAATTTACAAAAAAAAATGCAGATTTAAGATACAAAAACAGCAGATTTATGAAGGAAAAGGAGCAAATTTACAACAAAAAAAGTTTTACATTTACAAATAAATGTAGTAAATTAATGAGAAAACTTACACATTTCTGAGAAATGCTGCACGTTGAAGAAAAAAATTGTCCCCCTGGACCACCTTGATTTACGCCCATGTCACCAGGCTGTTCTGCTGTGGGAGGAGCTGCTGAAGGCAGCCAGCGACTCAGAGGAGACTTTCACAACTCTGCTGCTTTTTGTAGTTATCGATATAACAAGAATCCTGCTTGCAGCTTGATACGACAATTTCAGTGCGGTGTGTCCACCAAATGCATTTTTCCCACTGTGGGCGACTATTTTCTATTCATTCTCTATGTAGTCCTGCGTCTACAGCACTGAGCGCCCTTGGCACTGAAACGCTCTCAGTGGTGGATGCTTTTCGTCGCGGCGCTCAGGACTGAAATAAGTTCAACTTTTCAGACTACAGCTGAGCTCGTCAATGTCAGCCCTTTCTAAGTAGCCAATCAGAACTAAGGAAGGGCGAGACATAGGACACCGGTACAGTCTGTACCCAGACTCCTGTTTTCCGTGTCATCATATTTTGTATCCAGAGCTGCTACCAATGCTAGAATACGTTTCTGGTCTCATTGTTATTTAGGGACTGCTATAAAAAAATAAGTAGAAAGTCTGACCATAGGAAAAGCGGAAGTGCTGAGCTATGAGTGCCAGGCTGTAGCTGGGCTACAGGGCACAGATATTTTTTTTTTTTTTCCAGAACGCAGCGCACACATGCTGAAAAAAAGACAATCAGGGCGGTCAGGCAACAAAAAATGCATTTGGTGAACATGTAGCTTTTTCTTAGCTCAGAAGTTTGAGGAAATGTATCTTCAAAATTCCTATGCTTGCTATCATAATGCCGTTTCAAATTGTAAATAGTTATCATAGCTGTTGCCTACTGGCATATTAGCACATTGGTCTTGTGCTGGTAGGAGGGAGAACAAATGCAAATTGCTCAGTCCATTCGTCTGTGAATTGCCGATTTTCACTGTCCACTTGTCTTGAAGCAGCAAACTTGGAACATATCATTTTCATTCAATCTAGGCTCCCACTGCAGGCTACCACTCCGAACGCGGAAGAAAAGTGCTGCTCGGCTCCAGCTGCTTGCACGCTGGACAGGCTGTCAGCGCATCGTTGGTATGGAGATAACGGTCCACGTTTACAGGTGCTGACATGACCAAAAAACGTAGTGAAGGAATCACAGCTCGGGGTCCACAAATAGGGAGTTCGTGGGCCACCATTATAGGAGCATTATTTTTCCCCACAGCCAAACGGCACATGCCGGAAATCCATCAGGGTGCTGGAAAACTTTAAGCCCTGTAGTAATGGCTGGAAAGCAGAATCGCATTCAACAAATAGAATTAAAAAAAATAGGGTTTCTTTATAAAATGCCATCAAATGCAGTCTTTATCCATGGGGTAGATGAATTCCAGTTCAGGCCCCAGCAAAGCACTGCTGCTAAAAAGGTAGCAACACTAGCGCCATTGCCAGTGTTATTCTCCTAAAAGGAGCTTAAAGGGTACCTGTGGTGGTCGTGAAAAAAAAGATATTATATTGAGCCCCTGTCTCACGTTCTAGTTCAAGTTTAAGTTGAAATTCATGTTCAGAGCAATTTGATATAAATCCATTGCTGATGTGCTGGTTCAGCTATGTCAGCAAAACATGGGTGCAGCCATGCTAGCGGCTACATGGCCTGCCAGGACGCTTCCTGTGACGTAATATCGTGGCTACTGCGATCTGGATCAGTATTGGCTGAGCCTGGAGTGCCCGGATGAGCAGTGGCTTTCGGGATATTCAAATTCAAATTCAAACGTTTATTTCAAACTCAGGGTTCATATTAAATGCAGAACTAAAACGAGTAGAAAATAAATAAATAAATGCTTAAATTCAGCGGGTCGTCTCGTCTGATCTGAGCTCGTAACGGCCGCAACACGGCAGATGATTCGGCTCCTCCCTCGCCGCTTTCAGATGAAATTGCGTTGTGTGTGAGGACCACTTCGTCACTTTAACCCTCAGAAGACCTTTCTGGCTCAAACCTGTAGCCATGTTGGACAAATTCTTCCTCAGAGTCTGACAATTCAGCCATAATAGAATAAAAACACTCACAACAGCACCCTACTCTCTCATACGGACGGGAGTATTGACTTTTTAGTGTCAACGTTATGACGTCACATCGGCATGTGTCATGGCTGCGCGCAGAGTTTTCATTGGCTGGCCATGCCTGCGGTCGTATTTGCATATTTCTCTGGTGGTATATGGCTGGCAATAATTATTTAACCAAAAAAAGAAAACTTTGCCTAATGTTTTCAAGTTGAATGCGTTTAGACGACCACCACAGGTACGCTTTAAAGACTGCACAGCCCCATCGTGTGTGTGCCTTGCAAACCCCTGCCATTAAGGTCTGTGCAGGAAACTGTTGTTTTTGGACCCAAGTTACCACTGAGGTAACATTTCAACACACAACAGCAGAGGAGCCCATTGTGGACTAAAGCTGGGTTCATGTTAGGGCTGCAACTAACAATTATTTTGGTAGTCAACTAATCTAATGACTATTTTTAGTCGACAAATCACGATTATTTCTGTCATGTCCACCATTTCAATTTCCTGCTGGCACAGCTCTTGTTTGGGGCTGCAGGTCATGTTTCACCTCACCTGTTTAAGCCTGCACACCTGTGAAAATCACTTTGTTGTCAGTCTCTGCCTCAATATAATGTAGCCTACTATAAAAAGTTCCCACAACTAAATAAAATCATGACCCCTCAAATATGAGTTGGAAACTTGAACTTAACAGCTTAATCAGAAGTGTCTGTAGCAACACAAATAACAGATGTTAAAAGTGTAAAAACTCAAAAAGCAGCGCTGCTGCTCCATAAAGGCTGTTGTATCTGTGTGTTCAAAACAAACTAGAGTAATATTCAATTCCATTAAAGTAAAAAAAAGGAAAAAAAAACAAGCTAGGCCATCCTGTCTGAAACCTTGCTGGGTCTAGAAGTTTAAAAGTTTAATAAGGCTTCAGATGAAAATTAAAAGAACATCTTTCAGTCCAAAATAAACAAAAAAAACCCACTTTAAATATCGGTGCAGGAATGTGAGCCGTGGCTACCTGTAGCAGAAGGGTTTATGTCTATAAAACGATGGTTTAAAGTGGTGTTTTTCCTCCTTGTAAGTTTAATGTGGTGTTACAACAAAGAGGGCCAAAGACTGAAAGTACCAAACAATCATGTGAGTGTATGCACAAGTACAATTCCAACTACTTTTTGGATGCGCAGAGAATTAGTATCCCTAATATTGTCATGGTACTCTTATTTAACCCCACCCACCTGCTGCTTAAATCTTCTGTTTGCAAGGGGCAGCCAATCAGAAAAACGTTGGATCATAATGAGCATGTAAGACACAAAACAGAGATTTGGAACATCCGGTAGGCGCCACGGTTCAAATCATGTACAACTCCAGCTTTATTACTTTTTTGTTCACCTTGATGCACGCTCTTCCCCATTGATTCAGTTTGTGTGACCTTGCTGCGGGGGGTGGGGTGATGTAAAAGGCTACACGCTGTCCTTTTATCCTATTGACGTGCATGCAGACTAACGTTCAGTTGAGCATACAACAAATGAACACACACACACACACACACCCTTCCCCATCCCCTCTCACTCTTACAGATGCTCTCTCTCTCTCTCTCTCACTCACTCACTCACTCACTCACTCACTCACTCACTCACTCACTCACTCACTCACAAAGTGCACAGGAAGAAAACACACACAAATGCCTTTTGTAAGTCCAGAAATATTCCAACTGTGTATTCTCTTCTATCTGTTGCATCCGTAATCTGTCCAACAAAGTCCATGAGAGCCAGTGAGGTGGTCCGGTTCTTCCTGAATCCATACTGTTGTTCGTAGAGTATATTGTGCTTATCAATGAAATCATTTAGTCTCTTAACAAATACTTTTTCCAGTATTTTGGAGAACTGAGGTAACAAGGAGATGGATCTGTAGTTTGACAATAAGTGTTTGTCACCAGTCTTATACAGAGGAACGACTCTTGCTATTTTCATTTTCTTTGGAAATTTACCAGCAGTAAGTGACATGTTGCATATGTAAGTGAAGTGTTTAACAATACGATCAATAATACATTTAACCAAGAACGTACAGAAATCATTACAATCAGTTGATTTTTTTGTCTTTAAATTTGTTAACAATGTCAAGAATTTCTTTTTCATCTGTTTCTTTCATAATGCAGGCACGGTTGTAAATATTATATTCATCATCGACAATGAATTTTGGGTTGACACAACATGCTAAAAAATTTCAAAATCGTGTCCTCAGACCTTTAAGAAATATCAATGATCATAAGGGAAAAAGAAATAATAAAACTGGGGTGACTCCAGTGAATGTGTCTGTGTTACTTTGTATGCTTGTACGACTTATATCCATTTTTATTAAGAAATAATAAATTTTCAACAGTCTTATACTGTCCCAGTATATTTAATTCTGGCCTTATTCTCATGCAGGGCACAATAGCAATAGTGCCTCAGCATAATGATGCGTAATAATGATCCAAGCTCTTTGAAGCACAAGAGACACTTCACCTTGCAAATAATAATGAAATTAAAAGAACCACACAGCTGGGATTCAAACCCAGGTCTCCCACTTGCAAAATGGATATATTACCACTAAGCCATCACCTCAGTTGCATTAAATAGCCACTATTTGTCAAAAATACATCAATTGGAGAAACAAGCACAAACTGTTCCCAAACAGGAGAAGTCCGTGTTTTTGGTGCTGGGTCCACCTGAAAATTGGCTGTGACAAGTTCCTTACACAGTCAAAAATGACAAAACAAAACATGAGGGACGGGGATTTCGATTGGGTACCACTGCTCACTTTATTTCATGTTGCGTGCAAAATCATGAACGGCTTCCTGACTCAGTCACGTGGTCCGACGTCAACACATATGTCATGATGCACACCTTGCCAAATATTTCCTGGATCAGAGCACTGGTGTCTGCCTTCCCATCACTATCCTGCTTTGCTCTGTTTGTTCCTTGACCTGTTTGGTTTCCTTGCCAAGTTCAGTTTAGTTTTGTTTCAGTCTCAGCCCATGTGCTGCTTGTTTTGCTTTGGAGTTTTTTTTTTCATTAAATCATTATTGCACCTGAGCCTGTCTGCACTCTGAGTCCTCTCCCTTAAACCCTCATCTGCTGTGAAAGCAGATACATGACACTTAGGAGGAAAAAAAATATGAATTTATAAGAAAAATGTATCAAATTTATTCAATTTCAATTCAACTTTATTTATATAGCGCCATTTCACAACAAAAGTCATCTCATAGCACTATCAACTGTAGGGGGACCCCCACAGTTGCAGAAAGACCCCAGCAATCAGGCGATCCCCTGTGAGCAAGCACTTGGCGACGGTGGAGAGGAAAAACTCCCTTACGGTGGAGAGGAAAAATATGAGCAAAATCTCACAAATTTATGAAAATAAAGTCCCAAATGCGCAGGAAAACTTAAAAGGACAAAATTACAAGGCAAGTTTATGAGGGAAAAAGTTTGAAAAATGTATCAAAGTTTCAAATTATGAAGAAAAAATTGTAAATTTAAGAGGAAAAAAGGCAATTCATAAAAGTCACAAATTGGTGAAGTCATTACTTGCTACTCAAGTAACTGGTTTTTAGTTGATACTTTCTTATTCTTACTCCAGTTACTTTTGGTGGTAACTTTGAATTCTACTTGAGAAATGAAAGCCCCATAGGTTCTGACGCCTCGGTGTGGGGAGACACACACACACGCTGCTGTATGCCTCTTCACCGAAGCATAATTACAATAATAAGCTCATGCTATCATTACTTGAAAACAGTTTCTAGCTGCTCTACCCACCTGTGATGACCAGACCTGATGGGAAGGGATGATTTGATAAAGGAGAGTGTACTGAACACCTAGTTTGAAGTGAATGTGAATTTTATTATGGGTTCTGGTTCTGGTTAAGTTTTGAAATTTTGTCCATAAAAATATGTGGGAACCCTGATAATCAGTGAAGTGCCAGTTCTGGTGTTTTGTTCCAAATGTGAGCTCAAATGATCACTTTTTCATAAACAAATGAAACTCATGACTCTTGTGCAGTCCACCATGCAGACTTTGGGCCATGCATTCTGCATCATGTTTTGATGGACAGGAATCATAGTGATGCAGTATACACTACAATATGTTAAGTACTGTATGTGTGTGAAAAAGAAATAGCAGTGTTTGAAAACCGAGGCTAGGATTCATAATGTTCCATTCATGTTGTGTGATTTTTAACAGCTTAATCCATTTGTTCATTAAGCCTGAAAATAGTGGTGGTAGGACATATTATCTCCAAGGTAGCTACTGTGTATTCCAAAAATAACCAATCAACAACAAAAAAGTTTTGTAATCCTTTTCCAGGTGGATGTGTTGAATCTATCTCTCATGAGTTATGCATTGTTTTAAGGAAACAGATAAAGATAGCAGCCAGAGGGAACAGCAGAGAGCAGAACCTCCCAAACACACACAGGTGAGACAGAACAATAGTCCTATGCAGCTCTCACTTTCTGTCAAGCTACAGCTATTTTTTTCTTTCTCTGTTCCCATTGTCATATTATGGGGAACCCATGCTGTGATATTCATCTCAGACTGGAAGGAAGGGAGAGGCAGTAAATTCCTCTGCTGGAAGAGCATGGGGGATTAAGCAACTGGGGGGACAATAGGAATTGTGATGCGAAAATGTATTGTGATGCAAGACCTCAGGCAGCAGGGGGAGTGAGTGTTGTAAGATATAGGAGAGACCCTGCAGCATGAGGTCAGTGCTTTTTCTGGTTCTGATAGATGTGAGAGAGTGAATAAAGTTTGTCTGTTGTGAATGCCTGGCCTGGTTTTTCCTCTCTCCACACTGGTGACCCTTGACGAATAATGGAACTCGAGGCAAACACCCCGGAGATGACCCGGACGGGAAGCCCCAGCAACGCTTGTGCCGTTTTGGTCAAACTACCAGACTTTTGGCTGCATGACCCGAAGTCTTGGTTCCTCCACACCGAGGCCCAGTTCGTGCTCCGGGGAATAACGGCAGATGACACCAGATATTACTATGTGGTTGCAGCGCTGGACCCTCGCACGACTCAGCAAGTAGCGAGCCTGCTCCAACAGTCCCCAGCCCGCAACAAATATGGCGCTCTCAAAGCCGCACTGACCCGGCGCTACACGCTCTCAGACTGCGAGAGAGCAAAGAGGCTCCTGACACGCTCCAAGTTAGGAGATAGGTTGGCAGTCGAACTGATGGAAAAGATGTTGGCGTTGATGGGCACAAACGACGAGCATTTTCTATTTGCCCACCTTTTCCTCCAGAACCTCCCAACAGTGGCCAGAGCAGTCTTGCCAACTCACCATTGCTGGCCACGCGTGACTACCGTACGCTAGCCAAGGAGCCAGATCAGATCATCATCACCACCAGGGCTCTCACAGTTAACGCGGTGGCGTCGGAACCCAGTGAGATGGCCAGCGGAAGCGAGGAGCCAGTGATGGTAGCTGCAGCGGGGGCCAGGAAGCGCCAGAGAGACACACTCTGCTCCTACCACCGCCGTTTTGGAGAGGATGCACGCCGGTGCGTGCCACCATGCCAATTCAAGCGTTCGGGAAACGCCAAGGCCGGCAGTTGGTAGCAGCTGCGACCGCCGGTGAAGAAAGCAAGCTGCTCTATGTGACAGACTCGCACTCAGGGAGATGGTTCCTTGTGGACTCCAGCTCCCAAAAGAGCCTCATCCTGCCGTCCTACACCGACCGGCTAGTGGGTGATAGTGGCCCTGAGCTGACGGCCGCAAACGGCTCGGACATTAAGACTTTTGGTGAAAAGACACTGACTGTATCCCTACACGGCCGTACGTACGAGTGGACAGTCGTCATAGCAGCATGCAGTTTCCCAATCTTGGGTGCTGATTTTTTGTACGCACACAGACTGCTAGTCGATGTTGCTAACAGACGCCTGATTAATGCAATGTCTTTTGTTTCCCCTCCCCTGTACAGCTCGAGAAGCCGGGCCAACAATGCTAGCCAACGTCACAGCTCCAGGTGGTAAGTTCCACACACTGCTCACCCAGTTCCCAGCACTCACGGTCCCGACCTTTTCGGCGGCCATCACTAAACATGGGGTGGAGCACTTTATTACTACCACCGGGCTGCCCGTTTTCGCATGACCTCGGTGCCTGGACACAGCTAAACTTGCCATAGCGCGCGAGGAGTTTGCCAACTTGGAAAGGCTGGGAATCATCAGGCGCTCAAACAGCCCATGGGCATCCCCACTACATATGGTCCCTAAGGCCGAAGGATCGTGGCGACCTTGCGGAGATTTCCGCAGATTGAACAACGTCACAGCGCACGACCGCTACCCGATCCCCCATATTTAGGATTTTTCCGTTCACCTCGCCGGGGCACGTATTTTTTCTAAGATAGACCTGGTCCGTGGTTACCACCAGGTCCGGGTGCGCGCGGAGGACATACCTAAAACGGCGGAAATAACTCCGTTTGGTCTGTTTGCGTTTTTATGCATGCCCTTCGGATTAAAAGGCATGGCACAGACATTCCAACGCATGATGGATGTGGTGTTGCATGATCTGCCGTTTGTGTTCGTCTACCTGGATGACATCCTGGTGGCCAGCGCATCCGAGGACGAACGCGTAACCCACCTCAGGACGGTTTTCCGGAGGTTAGAGGAGCACGGGTTAATAATCAACCTGGCGAAATGACAGTTCGGCGTGACGGGGATCGATTTTTTTTTGGTGCACCGCATCTTACCGGAGGGAACGATCCCCTTGCCGGACAAGGTGCGCGCGGTGGCAAAATCTCGCCAGTCTCAGATGATCAGGGCGCTGCAGGAGTTTTTGGGGATGGTTAACTTTTGTAACCGTTTCCTGCCCCGCACAGCCCAGCTCATGCAGCTATTGTACGACGCAATCAAGAAACGGAAACTGGTGGACAGAGACGGACTCCTGAGCGGGAGCAGGCATTCTCTGAGGTTAAAACAGCCCTAGCAAATGCTGCACTGTTGGCGCACCCGGACCTGGCGGCTCGGATAGCACTCACGACCGACACCTCGGACGTGGCTATAGTGGCCGTCGTGGAGCAACGCATTGCCAGTTCTTGGCAGCCACTCACTTTTTTTAGCAGGTCTTTGCGCGATAGTGAGTGTTAATACAACGTGTTTGATAGAGATTTACTGGCTCTCCACCTGGCTATACACCACTTCCAGTTCTGGCTGGAAGGGTGCAGCTTCACTGCGTTTGTGGATCACAAGCCGCTAACGTACGCGATGGCCAAGGTTTCGGAACCATGGTCATGGACAGCTCTCCGGGATCTTGGAGTTTACAACCGATATTCAGCATGTGACCGGTAAACTGAATGTGATGGCGGACTGCCTCTCGCGCGCAGTAGTGGCCCCAGTCTATGTAGGGATAGATTACACGGCCATGGCCGCAGAGCAGATTGGTGATATGGACGTGTGCGCACTCCAGTCTGGACCAACAGGGTTAAAGCTGGAGAGCAGAGTACTGCAAGATGGGGAGCCCCCCCCCCCCCCCCCCAGATCTGTGACGTCTCCACAGGACACCCGCGCCTGGTGGTCCCATGCGCTTGGCACCGCTGCATTTTTGAGTCCATTCACGTCCTGGCGCACCCAGGAGTGCATGTGTCAGTCAAAATGTGGGCCTACGCAAACAGGTGAAAGAGTGGGCTGCAGCCTGCGTAGTGTGCCAACGAACCAAAGTGCACAAGCACACAAAGGCCCCTTTGTAGCTGTTCCATATCCCGGCTAAGAGGTTCGACCACGTTCATGTGATCCTCGTGGGCCCCCTCCCGCCATCGCAGGGGTTCACACACCTCCTGACAGTGGTGAACCACACCACATGATGGCAAGAAGCAGTCCCGCTAGCTTCCACCGCGTCCGCGGACGTGGCGCGCGCCTTTTTGACAACATGGGTGGCACGTTTTGGCATCCCTTCGGACATCATGTCTGATCGGGGCCCTCAGTTTGTTTCCGATCTCTGGTCCGCGATGGCCCGTAGCCTGGGTGTTGCAATTCATCGCACAACCGTATACAACCCACAGGCCAATGGGTTATGCGAGCGTTTCCATAGATCACTGAAAGCAGCGCTCAGGGCTTCGCTTTCGGATGCAAATTGGGTGGACCGGTTGCCGTGGGTTCTATTAGGGCTGCGTTCCGCACCAAAAGAGGATTTTGAGGCTTCTCCAGCAGAGCTGTTTTTCTCTCAGCCGCTGCGGCTCCCTGGAGAATTTTTACCAGATAACCCCACGCCGATCACCCATCCGTCCCCGTGTTCACGGCATAATGCAGACGCAGGCACGCTACCTGGCCTGGCCCACCACTGTTTTCCACGCACTTTTGTGCCAAAAGCTTTGAAGAACGCTGCGTTCATGTTTGTCAGGCACGATGCCCACCGGCCCCCATTGCACCCACCCTACGATGGCCCGTTTAGACTGCTGGAACCAGGGGACAAACATTTTGTGTTAGACTTGGGGGGGTCACCAGGAGAAAATCTGTATAGGCAGGCTTAAGCTCACCTTTGTGGTGGCAGACGAGCAGGTGATGTTGGCTCGAGCTCCTCAGCGTGGAAGACCCCCACTGAGAACTTCCCAGGTAAACGATTCATCAGAACAGTTACACGAGCATGCTGAATGTCCCCCCCCCCATTGTCCACCCACAGATGGACACACCCCCAGGAACCCCCCACCGGCACAGCAGCGCTGCGGAGCCGATATCTCTGTATAATACTGACTTACGTTCCAAGAAGATAGCATTCCTAAAATATTCCAACAAGCATTATCCATCACAGGTGTAGCGTTAAAAATATTTTTTAAATAAAGTCCAAAACATCTTCAGCAGGCAAGATGAAGAAAAGTGAAAAGTGAACTCCTGTGGCAGATATAAGGTGTTTGATCGTGTTAATCACAGGATATTGTTTAGGAAAATGATTGACAGGGGGTTCCCAAGTACTTAGTACGTATCCTGATTTACTGGTACGCACATCAGAAGATACTGGTGAAATGGGGGAAGAGTCATTCATCCCCATTTGGTGTGAGCAGTGGTGTCAGACAGGGCAGTATATTGTCCCCTATTCTATTTAATCTTTATATGGATGAGTTGTCAAAACAACTGAATGCCTGTAAAACTGGGTGTTTAATAGGGAATAAGTTAGTGAAATATTTTATGTATGCTGATGATCTACTTATTCTCAGTCCAAGTAGTGCTGGTCTTCAGGAGTTATTAAGAGTGTGTACTGCTTATGAAGATGAAAATGACATAAAATATAATACAAATAAGAGTTGTGTGCTGATTTGCCACACTAAAGAAGATTTGTTAATGAAATTCCCTGTCTTTGAATTGGCAGGCAGGGAATTAATTGTCAGGGATAAAATTAAATATCTGGGACATTTTATTAATGATAGAATGACTGATGATGATGGTATTTTCAGACAACGCTGCAAAATCTACATGCAAGCAAATATTCTTGCACGCAGCTTTGGTTTTTGTTCAGATGAGGTGAAACTGGTTCTTTTTAAAACCTATTGTACACCTTTATACGCTGCTCATTTATGGATAAATTATAGGAAACAAAGTATGCAGAAATTACAGGTTGCTTACACCAATGCTTTAAGAATTTTACTTAAAAAGCCTCGATGGTGCAGTGCTTCCGAGTTATTTGTCTCATCACGTGTAAATACACTGCATGCAGTAATAAGGAATCTTTATAAATTCATCTGTCGGCTTGATGTATCTAGAAATGAACTCATTCAAGTCATGTCTAGCATTAAGCTCAGTTCTATTCGCTGTCAGTCACAGTTTAGAAGGCATTGGTACAGTAGTCTTTTTTAAGTCTTTTTAAAGTCTGTACTGTCTTTGTACTTCTTTTAGTAGTTTTGTCTTATTGTTTTGTAACTTTTTGATTGTTTTTCTTATCTGTTTTCAACTGTCATGTTTTATTTTATTTTTGATGGACCATGAGTCTGGAATCAAGTCTTTGATTGATTGATTGATTGATTGATATAAAGGTCTACATTTAACCATGAGAAACTCCAGGTTAGCTGAGCAGTGTCTCCCAACAGTGACAGAGTTCGTGCACCAAGCCTTGTTAATATAAATGCATACCCCACCACCTCTGGTCTTACCGGAGTCATTAGCTGTTCTGTCTGCCCGCAGAGTGTGCCATCCGGCCAGCTCGACAGCACCGTCAAGTAATTCAATTCAGCTTTATTTATAATGCGCCAAATCACAACAAAAGCAGTCTCGTGGCGCCACACAAGTACTCCACTATGTAGCCATATTTACGTGAAAATCATGATATTGCAGTTCATAAGTTTCTTATTGTTGGTGATCCGAAGCCGTAGCTCATCCATTCTGTTCGCCACTGACCATACATTAGCGAAGAAAATGCTGGGTTGAGAAAGCCGGTGCGGTGTTAGCTTTAGCTTAGCTCTTAGCCCTCCGCGCTTCCCCCGCCTTTGTTTACGGTCTCTACGCCGCCTGCGAGCACTTCCGGTCGGCCGGGTAGCTTACCTAGCGTCGGGTGTTCTCCAGAGCTCAGGGATAAAAAGGTCGTTATTTTGTAATCCAATGTCCAAAAGTTCATTTCGGGTGTAGGATGTAAAAGCGAAGCTGTTCTGAACGAACAGACCCGAAATGAGCAGAAATATCACTGCTAATCCACAAAATCTGAAGAGATGCTGAGCCTCGCATTGTGCAAGTGCCGCCATCTGGTCTGAAAATTTTGGGAAGATTAAAAAAAAAGCGGAATTCCGCAAATTAGCGGAAAAATCACATCCCTACTTTGAGAGCGCAGACCTGGCTGAGCGGAGGGCGATCCTGTCCTTCGCTCTGAAGGCTGCATCTCTGGCTGTGAGCAGCGAGCGCACCTCTGCCGTCATCCAGGGTTTATAGTTGCCCCGTGCAGTGATAGTCTTCACTATAGTGACATCCTCTGTGCACTGCGCAATGTAGCTGGTGACCGTTTCAGCATACTCCTCCACATCTGTCCTGTCTCCCTGGGAGGCTGCTATTTTGAAGACCTCCCAGTCTGTATGCAGAAAACAGTCCTGAAGTGCCGAGGCTGCACCCTCTGGCCAAATCCTGATTTCTCTGCTGGCCTGCTGTGCTTCAGTAAAGGTTTGTAGGCAGGCACCAGCATCACGGATTCCCATCGAGCAGAGTTTAAAGAGCTTCTTGCACAGCATACAAGAGGCCTAATAGTTATTTCCTTGAACCGGTCTTAACCATGCCGCAAATGTCAGTTTAGCCATCCAGCTAAGATTAAATTTACATTTCCCCATGACTGACGTTGCCAACAGCTACTGAAGTACAAGCTGCTAATGTGTAAACCTGAAAGTAGCCCCCCTCCCCCCACAAACGAATGATTGCCGTTTCTTTCGCTCACTTCCGCTCCATGGTGCTAAAATGCAGAGCAGTAATTAAAAATTTGCCAAATTCTTTACAAAGATTTCACTGTACAACGTAAGAAAACATTGCAATTTTGTTCATTGTGTTTGTGGCATTTTTAAGACCTTTGAAAGGCGGATTCAAGGATTAATTGTCATTTTTAAGGATAATTAAGGCCTTAATTTTGGACAAACACATCTAAGACTTTTTAAGGACCCGCAGACACCCAGTTTAAAGAGCTTTATTAAACAATAAAGGTAAAGTGCAAAAGCAAAAAAACAGAAACCACTGCTGCACACCCAGTCTGTCTTAACATAAAAAAGGTTAATCGTGGCCCTGAATTACTGATCTGCTCCAACCCACAAACTAACCTTAGGTGGAAGTTTTCTATCAGTGCATTTTTTTTACAATATAATTCAGAAAGGTAAACCTTCATATTCGGTATTCACTGCACTTAACCACTTGTGCTCCGTTGTTCCACGGGCAGGCAAGTCTCTGCGTCCTATGACGCACGAGGGCGCACGAGAGCGCGCTCGTGCGCCCTCGTGCGCATGACGCATGATGGTGGTGATGGTGATGGTGATGTAGTAGCGTCCAAGCGCCACTCAAAAAAAAACTGCAGAGACAGCCGCGAACAGATTAGTTCATCTGATTGACCGCTCATTCGACTAATAAGAGCCTTGAATTGGGTTTCTGAAACCTTGAAGAACCAATGAATGAAAATCTAGGAAGGAGGACCCGCCTTCTGTGAACGCAGGAGCCAACTGAAGCACAGAAATTCTGGCTGGGTGAAGTGATATTTACTGTTGCAACAGATGAAAACAAAGGACGCTGGACAAATCTCCTACAGACCCAGGCTCACCCAGCAGCATGGAGAACACCCACAAGTGGGACCTGCACTCATTCCAGCAGAATAGACGGAGGCCGACGACAAAAGTCGTAAATCATTCGCCAAAACGGCAATAATGGAATTATGTTTTGATCGGGATCCACGAGCGGAGCAGCGTCGCGTTCGTCTGACGCGTGGGAAGAGCTGTTCGCCACGACTCTGCTGCTTTGAAGAGGTAAGGTGTTATAAGCTAAATTATTATTTATCCCTGAAAACTGTAATCCAAAAATGACTTTTGACCGATCGGTAAATTACAGCTGTACTGCGCACGAAATACGAAGTGCGTGCGCCGCGATAAACGGTTCATTTGCCGTGTTCGGACCGTGAACGCCCCCCTTCCTCCCCCCCCCCCCGCTGCAGAAGAGGAGAGGGGGGGGCACGGTCCGAACGCCCCCCGGTCGGCGGGGGGGAAGCATATCAGTCTATTCCATCATGTAGCGATGGCCCTCTTCTGTACCGAGGGGGGGGGGGGCGTTCACGGTCCGTTCACGGTTCCCCCCACACACACACACACACAGTAGCGAGGGGGGGGGAGCCGCTGTGAAAACATGCAAGGAAAAAAAAAAGTGTATTCCGTCATGTAGCGAGGGCCAAATTTGGTCCTTGGTAGCGGGGGGGGGGGGGACGACCCCCCGCCCACACACACACACACACACAGACACAGCCCTGAGTGTGACCTTTCATTAGAGCCTAAAATGAAGATTCTACATTGAATTATTCAAAAGTTACAGACGTTTTTCCAAACTGTGCCATTTGGCACAATTTGGCACAGTTCCAAAACGCCTGGGAACAGCCTGAGAACAAAGCTGTGTAAAATATTCATTTTTTGTGGTATTGTTACCAAATTTGGATCTCAGCTGGATAACACTTGGTTCTACATTTCTGTTGCATTTTCCAGCCGGATCGGACAGCTTTGTGTTATTTACAAGCATTTGTATCCAAAAAAACACTGTGTCCAATTTTTTTTCTTCAAGTTCAGTATGTTTAGATGACTGTAACTCAGTGGCCGGAGCACGTAGAGAGATTATGTTTTTTTTGCCAAAAAATTCAAAGTGTTTTCTTTTAAATGAGACCAACCCCATGAAGATGCTGCAAAGGGTTGAATAACAGCTTTCGATTTACTTTGGGCACGTTTTTTTTTTTGCATTTTTAGGAAAATTGCCCGGAGTGCAAGTGGTTAAGAGTGATGTTTCAAACAGTTTGATTTAATTTTGATGATTATAGTTGTAGGTTTTTGTTTATTAAATTACAAGTTGGGATTTTCTAATTAACCCAGAAGCACTAATATTCAGAATGAGGGCTAATATTAACTAAGATGAAAAAGAGATAGCGACTCCTGTAATTCAGTCATTTACTGCATTCAACACAATAGCCATGACAGCTCAGCCCCTCAGCAACCAGAGAGATGATTGTCAAACAGGTAAGCTAACATAAACAGCACGTACTAACAGGATTGTAATTTTTCTGAAGCTTCAAACAGTTGGCCATTGAAAATAAGCGGTGCTAACTTTCTTTACTCGGTACTGAAACAGCCGTTAATGTTGCGGTTCCCGGGTGTCGTCGTGTCAGATGCTCAAGTATCACTGTAGTGCTGCCATGATAGGAAAGGTCTGCCTTGCAAAGTCTGCATTTCACTTGTTTTGTTTCCATTTTCTGTGAAATGTTCCCATATTTGACAAAGTTTGGGTCTGCTTTTTTTTTTTTTTTTTTAGCTCCACTTCAACTTGTTTATCTTTTCGCTTCGCCACGCTGTGCTCCTCCTCTTCCTTGCTGAAAATTGTTCACGCATGCCGTACAACAGAGGCACTACTGCTCGCAGCAATTCCGGTCGTGCATTGCAGTTAGAACTGAAAATTTCCGCAGCATGCATATAAACTTTAAAATGAAATTATTTGTCAACTATAAAAATCTGTGTCAACAAATTTTTATTATCGACAACACTGACTAATCGTTTCAGCCCTACAGGAAAGCCATCCGGTGTAAAATCCCTGCTGAATAAACCTCTTGAACTCCGGGATACCGCAGGCGGTCACGTCTCTGCGTCCTAGTACGTCTCAGTGCGCACTGAAAAAAAAAAGGCTGCATTTCTGTTCTTCCAGTAGACACAGCCACGAACAGAAAGCCAAAGGAGCGTTTTGATTGGTTTAGATTTGATTGACCTCTCATTCAACTAATAAGAGCCTTGAATTGGGTTTCTGAAACCTTGAAGAACCAATGACTGAAAACCTAGCAAGAAGGACCCGCCTACCAACGACTGCGAATACAACGAGCCAATTGAAGCAGAGAAGTTCGACGATTGAAAGCGTGCGTCAAATCTGTTTTGTGTAAGCCACTGTGTGTAACGGTAGCATCCGCCAGTCTTTTTTTATTACTACTGTTCTTATTTGTTTTGAAAAATCGTTCGCCAAAACCGCAATCATGGTTTGACAGGGTCACGTGACCGGAACCACGAGTCGTAACAAGCGGACCAGCTACATGTTCGTCTGACAATGAGGAACAGGTGTTCGCCAACGACAGTGCTGTTGTGGACAGGTAAGTGTTATAAGCTAAATTATTCTTTATCACTGAAAATAGTAATGAAAATGACTTTTGACCGATCGGTAATTACAACGGTGCGTCATCGCCACATGACAGACCGTTTTTTGTGCGCCGAGCTCCTCTGTAGCGGGGGGGGGGGGGGGGGAGGAGTTGTTATCCTCTACATTGCAGATATTTTAGTATAATTTTTATTACACTGTAGGTTATTTTTTCTTGTAAAAAAAAGGCCACACATTTTTTACGTGGCATGCTTCTTTGTGTGTGGGGGGCTTGTTTGTTCATTCATTCATTCATGAATGAATGAATGAATGAATAAACAACCCCCCCCACACACACACACACACACAGCCCTGAGTGTCACCTTTGATTAGAGCCCAAGATCAAGCTTCAATGTTGAATCATTCAAAAGTTATAAACGTTTTTCCAAACTGTGCCATTTGCCACAATTTGGCACAGTTCAAAAACGCCTGGGAACAACCTGAGAAAAAAAGCTGTGTAATATATTCATTTTTTGGGGTATTGTTACAAAATTTTGACCTCAGCTTGATAACACTTGGTTCGACATTTCTGTTGCATTTTCCAGCCAGTATCTGACAGCTGTGTGTTATTTGCAAGCATTTCTATCTAAAAAAACACCCAGGCAAACTTTATTTTCTTCAAGTTCAGTATGTTCAGATGACTGTTACTCAGTGGCAGGAGCACTTAGAGAGATTATGACTGTTTTGCCCAAAAAATTTCAGTGTTTTCTTTTAAATGAGACCAACCCCATGAAGATGCTGCAAAGGGTTGAAGAACAGCTTTTGATTTACTCTGGGTATGTTATTTTTAGGCGTTTTTAGGGAAATTGACCAGAGTGCAAGGGGTTAAGAACAAATATGTGGCTCATCAAAAAATGAGCAGATGATCCGCTGTGGTGGAAAAAGAGCAGCCAGAAAAGGAAAACAGACAAAACGCTTTAATTGGTCAATGTGGAGTGGCTATTAACAAGAAACTCTGACTGGATTATATACACACTACTCACAAAAAGTTAGGGATATTCGGCTTTCGGGTGAAATTTCAGGATGCACCTAAAATGTACGACAACCTTTCCAGGTGAACTTAGTTTGATCTTCTCTAACCTTTTGAATGCACATGTCCAATTGTTCAGTGTTTCAGGACTTGTTGCATAACTTGCTGTTCTCTAACAAAGTGCTTAATGGCAAAATTCACAACAGGTGTTTGATCCATGAATTGACCAATAAATTTATTATTTATTTATTATTTATAATTTATTATTATTATTATTATTAATTACCAATTGAGATTTAAACAGTCCTCTTCATCATGCTCTTCCCATTTTGACATCATGAGACCAAAACAACACCTAACAATTGATCAATACTACCTTGACATTGCGAGGATTCAAACAGGATGTTCTCAGAGGGAAGTGGCCACTGAGCTTAGAGTGTCACAGAGTGTCATCTGCAGGTTGCAGCAGAGATACAGAGACTGGAAGAGTCACAAAGGCATAGAAGTGGACGTCCTTTGGCCACATCCAACGCTGATGACCGCTTCATTGTGAACAGTGCCCTGCGGAACCGGATGATGAATGTCATTCAACTCAAGGCACATTTCAGGGAGGTTAGAGGCACCCAAGTGTCACATCAGACCATTCAAAAATATTTACATCAGCAAAGTCTGCGTGCTAGACAACCTGCAAGGGTACCTGACCACACCATTAAGCACAGGTGTCATTGTCTTGCATGAGCCAGGGAGCATTTATGCTGGACAAGGGACCAGTGGGCCCCAGTGCTGTTGTGTGATGAAAATAGATTCACGCTGAGCAGAAATGATGGCGGCCAACAATGTTGGAGACATCAAGGGAAGCGCTATGCATCAGCCACTGTTGTCACCAGATGAGCCTTTGGTGGTGGTGGTGTTACAGTCTGAGCAGGTGTGTCTAGTCAATACGGAACTGCCCTACACCTTGTGAATGGTACAGTAACAAACCGATATGACCTGAGTAACATCATTAATCCAGTCATTGTGCCCCTGCATGAACAACACAGGCCTAATTTCATCTTCATGGATGACAATGCTCAAGCTCATCGAGGTCGCATCATCAGGGAATGGCTGCTGGAGGCTGAGTTACCTCCAAAGGAATGGCCTGCACCTTCTCAAGACCTAAATCCCATAGAAAACCTATGGGATCAACTCAGTCGCCGTGTAGAGGCCCGTAACCCTGCACCCCACAACCTCAATGACATGAGGGCTGCCCTTCAAGAAGAATGTAATGTCCTGCCTCAGCAGACAAGAAGTCGACTTGTGAACAGCATGAGACGTCGTTGTCAAGCTGTAATTGATGCTCAAGGGAACCTGACAAGTTATTGAGACAAACATTTTTTGTTGTGGTATACCCACCACGGTTGTTGGCTTTTGTTTGAGATGAGGAAATCACCATTGCATGCTTCTACTTAAATGCCCTACTTTCATGATATTGTATCACTGTAGTGTGAACTTTTCATATTTTCCATAAATTTCAATCGAAAAAAAAAAAAAATCCCTAACTTTTTAGTACCACACACACACACACACACACACACCCTCCCCCTTCGGTCTTTGCCCAAAGGGCTCGATACTTGGTGCGTGCATACAGTGGTGCAAAAAAGTGTTTGCCATCTTCCTGATTTCTCATGTTCTTTTGTGTTTGTCACACTTAAAAGATTCAAAGGCTTTATTATCATGTGCACAGTTAAGAAATGCAACATTTCCTGAGCAATTAAATGTTTCAGATTATCAAACAAATTTAAATATGAGACAAAGATAACAATTAAACACACAATGCAGTTTTTAAATGGTGGTGTTTATTATTAAGGAGAAAAAAAATCGAAACCTACATGGCCCTGTGTGAAAAAGTGATTGCCCCTAAACCTAATAACTGGTTGGGCCACCCTTAGCAGCAACAACTGCAATCAAGCATTTGTGATAACTGGCAATCAGTCTTTTACAGCGCTGTGGAGGAACTTTGGCCCACTCACATTTGCAGAATTGTTGTAATTCAGCCACACTGGAGGGTTTTTCAGCATGAACCACCTTTTTAAGGTCATGCCACAGTATCTCAATCGGATTCAGGTCAGGACTGACTAGGCCACTCCAAAGTCTTTGTTTTTTTTTTTTTTTTCTTTAGCCATTCAGAGATGGACTTGCTGGTGTGTTTTGGATCATTGATCTGCTGCACAACCCAAGTGTGATTCAGCTTGAGGTCACCAACAGATGGCCCGACATTCTCCTTTAGGATTTTTTTGTAGAAAGCAGAATTTATGGTTCCATTTACCACAGCAAGTCTTCCAGGTGCTGAAGGAGCAAAACAGCTCCAGATCATCACACTACCACCCGCATATTTTATTGTTAGTGTGATGTTCCTTTTCTGAAATGCTGTGTTACTTTTACACCAGATGTAATGGGACACACACCTTCCAAAAAGTTCAACTTTTGTCTCGTCAGTCCACAGAGTATTTTCCCAAAAGTCTTGGGGATCATCAAGATGTTTTCTGGCAAAATTGAGAGGAGCCTTTCAGTTCTTTTTGTTCAGCAGTGATTTTCATCTTGGAACTCGGCTATGTAGGCCATTTTTGCCCAGTCTCTGTCTTATTGTGGAGTAATGAACATTGACCTTAACTGAGCAAAGTGAGGCCTGCAGTTCTTTGGATGTTGTTGTGGGGTCTTTTGTGACCTCTTGGATGAGTCGTTGCTGCGTGTTTGGGGTAATTTTGGTCAGCCGGCAACTCCTGGGAAGGTTCACCACTGTTTCATGTTTTCGCCATTTGTGGATAATGGCTCTCACTGTGGTTCACTGGAGTCCAAAAGCTTTAGAAATGCCGTCATAACCTTTTCCAGACTGATAGATCTCAATTACTTTGTTTCTCATTTGTTCCTGAATTTCTTTGAACTGCAACATGAGGATCTTTTGGTCTCCTTCACTTTGTCAGGCAGGTCCTATTTAAGTGATTTTTTTGATTGAGAACAGATGTGGCAGTAATCAGGCCTGGATGTGATGAGAGAAACTAAACTCAGCTTTCCAAAAACATGATAAACCACAGTTAATTTATGCTTTAACATTTTTTTTGGGGGGGGGGCTGATAACTTTTTCCACATAGGACCATGAAGGTTTGGATTTTTTTTACCCTTAATAATAAACACATTTATTTAACCCCTTGCACTCCGGTCAATTTCCCTAAAAACGCCAAAAATTAATGTGCCCAAATTAAATCCAAAGCTGTTCTTCAACCCTTTGCAGCATCTTCATGGGGTTGGTCTCATTTAAAAGAAAACACTTTGAATTTTTTTGGCAAAACAGTCATAATCTCTCTAAGTGCTCCGGCCACTGAGTTACAGTCATCTAAACATAGTGAACTTGAAGAAAATAAATTTGGCATGGGTGTTTTTTTGGATACAAATGCTTGCAAATAACACACAGCTTCAGATCCGGGCTGGAAAATGCAACAGAAATGTAGAACCAAGTGTTATCCAGCTGAGGTCCAAATTTTGTAACAATACCACAAAAAATGAATATATTACGGACTTCCGGTCTGGACACCATGGTGATTGCAGCTTAACGCTGACGCTCCCAGACCCAATCCAGTATAATACCTTGAAAATCAGATTTAACAGATTTTTGGAAGAGTGAAAATCAAAGGACAAAGTCATCATGCCTAAAGGAAAACAGAAAAAAATCGACATTTACCAGGCCAGGACACGCATCGGCCGAAGAATCTGATCGGGAGGATTTCCATTCAGAAGACGAGGAGCTGAACGAAGCTAACAAAAAGGTTAGCTTGAAAATGGTACTTAAATAATTAAGACAATTTTGCCGAGAGTGTTGGGCCGAATTTCGTGAAATCAAAGAAGAATTAAAAAGGACAAACAACAGAGTGGACCAGGCCGAGAACCGAATCTTGGAAGCAGAGGAAAGAATAAAAGGGCTGGAAGATTCCGTGCTGGATCTACACAAAAGGCAGTCAAGACTGGAGGCTAAGCTAACCGACCAAGAAAGAAGACTGAGAAGAGACAACATAAGAATTCATGGTCTGAAAGAAGGAGTCAAGGATGGTTTCACCACAATGGCGGCGTGCGTGGAATCCTTACTGAGAGAGAAGTTGGATATTCCCCAATCCACCGACTTGAAGACAGAAAGGACACACCGTACATTAGCCCCTAGGCCGGTGGCGGAAGCGCCTCCACGTTCGGTGGTGGTGAAGTTTTCCAACTCCAAAATAAAAGAAGAGGTTGTAAGACTGGCTTGGCAGAAAAAAGGATTTATGCACCAAGAGAGAAAAGTTTTCGTGGAACACGATTACACCCCGGAGGTCCTTAAAAAGCGTCGGGAATACGACGACGCTAAAAAGGTACTACGAGAGAAAAAACTGCGCTTCCATTTCCGGCGAAGTTGCGGGTTTTCTACGGGGAAGAGACATGTCTCTATAACTCGGCGGAAGAAGCAACCGAGGATATGGCGAGAAGAGGGCTCCCGGTAACGGTGTTTAAACCCGCAGCAGACCTGATCGAAAGAATCAAGGCTCAAACGTGGTCCACACAGAGACCCTCAAAATCCACAGACCAGCAGCGGGAAACCCAGCGTCAGAGCTACAAGGAAAAACTGGCCATTTACAGGAGGGAATAACGATTTTTTTAGTCAGTCTGCACATCCAACCCCCCTCCTACAAGGTAACAAACATTAAAGGAGATGCAGAATCAGCATGTGGTAAAACATTTCATGGAACAGTCGTAATATTAGAAACAAATAAGTCATTAAAAAAAAAAAACTTGTTAAAATAGAAATGTGACAATGATCCACATGTTCTCCCCACACTAACAAATACTGTATTAACGTGGATGTTTGCTGTGATGGTGGTGGGAGGGTGCACACAATTTCATAAGGTATAGGGATAAAAAAAAATCATTACAAGTTCGGATTGGGATCTGAAATTCACGTTAAAAACATGGGACAACTTACAGGGGTAAGAGAGGGCCCTCAACACGTAACAAGAGTTTGAGGAATTTCCCTCAGAGCCTACACTCCATCAAGGCTCTTCCAGGGTCTCTAAAAAGACCTCAGCTCAGGAAGTTTTGTTTTAAAGTTTTATACACTATGTTCTTAATGTTTTTTATGTTCTTAATGTTCTTTCAGTTTCTGAGTAGCATAAAAGAGGGCCACCACACTGTTATACTAAATAAGACAATACAATGGAGAAACAGGGTGTAACCAAAATAATCTCATATAATGTAAAAGGGATCCTGAATCCAGTTAAAAGATCCAAGATTCTAGGCAAAATGAAAAAAAGACAAAGCAGGAATAATATTTTTACAAGAAACCCACCTAACAGACGTGGAGCACACTAAACTCAATAGACAAGGGTTTAAAATGATCTCTTCATCTTCATATAAGTCAGGGAGGAGGAGGAGGGGAGTAGCGACATTGATCTCAACCAAAATTACATTTGAAAAAAAATCAGAACACAAAGATAAAGAAGGGAGATACAGTTTGGTAATTGGGCGGCTAGAGGGAGAAGATATCACCCTGCTGAATGTATATTCACCTCCAGGGGCTAACTGGAAATTTTATAAAAATGTATTTGACCTAATGATAACTAAAGCCCAAGGTTTAGTGATATGTGGTGGAGACTTCAATCTAAGACTGAATCCATACTGGGATGCATCAGGTAATTCTCCACATCAAAATAACACTCAAAGTAGGAAAACTTGGATGCTACTAAAAGAAATGGGAATCTGTTATGTGTGGAGGGAATTCAACCCCAGTGTAAAAGATTATACATTTTACTCAGCGCCACATTCATCATACTCAAGGATTGACTATTTTTTTTATGTTTAATAGAGACATTGGAAGAGTAAAAACATGTAAAATAGGACTGATGGATCTCTCTGACCACAGTCCGATCTATATGGACTTAAGTATCCAAAAATACACAAATAATACATTTTCTTGGCGGTTGAATTCAAATGTCCTGAAAGGACCACTGAAAGATGAATTGGAATCAGATATTCTCAGATATTTGGAAGAAAATGATAATGGAGAAGTATCCCCTTTAATACTGTGGGATGCATGCAAAGCTGTAATAAGGGGAAAGATTATTGCAAAACTGGCAACCCAAAAGAAACTGAGACAAGAAAAACTAACCACATTAGAGTCAGAACTTAAGAACCTAGAAGAAGAGCACAAAGACAACACTCATTCTAATGACTCGCTCAAAATTAAGGAAATTAAAAAACAAATAAATGAGATCTACACAATAGAAATCCAGAAGAAACTTACATTTCTGAAACAAAAATACTATGAAGCAGGCAGCAAATCGGCAAAATTACTAGCCTATAAATTGAGGAAAACAACAAACGGAAAGAGCAATCTACAAAATCAGAGACCCAGTATCAAAGGAAATAAAATTCAGAATTCAGGATATTCTTAAAAGCTTCGAGAACTACTATAAGAACTTGTACTCCCTCAAAAAACAAAAACTCATCCGAAGCATTCCTAAACACATTAAACCTTCCCCCAACTTACTGAGTCTCAAAATAAAACACTACTGTCAGAAATACAACCTAAAGAATTAGAAAAAGCAATTATGAAACTTAAAGCTAACAAATCCCCAGGAGCAGATGGCAATACAGCAGAGTGGTACAAAACCTTTAAACAGCAACTATCTCCTCTCCTCCTGAAAACATTTAACTTTGTCCTCCACACAGGGGAAATCCCCCCCTCCTGGAGAGAAGGGGTCATTGCAGTTATACCTAAACCTGAAAAGGATCAACTAGAATGCTCCAGCTACAGACCAATCAGTGTATTAAATAAGGACTATAAGCTTTTTACCACTATCCTTGCCAAAAGGTTAGAAAATATACTGACAGACTTAATTTATTTAGACCAAACAGGTTTTATAAGACAAAGACAGACACAAGATAACATTAGATGCACTTTACACATAATTCATCATATAAAAAAATATAACTTAAATGCAGTCATATTGGGATTAGATGCTGAAAAAGCATTCGATTCGGTTGACTGGTCTATCCTATATAGAATTTTATCCAGTTTCAATTTTCATAACAACTTCATTAGAACTATACAGGCATTAAATGAAAAACCAACAGCTAAAATAAGGATTAACGGTAATTTATCATCATCTTTTGAGCTGGAAAGAGGATGTCATCAGGGCTGCCCCTTGTCTCCACTGCTCTTTGCAATCTTCATAGAACCTCTGAGCCAAGGGATAAGACAGAATCAAAAAATTCAAGGTATTACACTTGGTCAGAAGGAACATAAAATAGCACTCTTTGCTGGTGACATTTTAATATACCTGGGGCAGCCGGACACCTCTTTTCCAGAACTAATCCCAGTTTTTTCAGAGTATGGAGATTTATCGGGGTACGAAGTAACCATGCATAAAACCCAAGTTTTAACATTCAACTATGACCCAAATCAATATTTACTAAGCAAACTCAAAACTAACTGGGAGATGGAATCTATGAAATATCTGGGGGTCGTCGGCCTCCGTCGGTCTATGATGACCATGGAAGAGAATCCTAAACGTCTACTCTGCTGGAACAGCACCGCCTGTGGCTGAACAGGCCGATGCGTGAATGACAGTCCCTGTCACACAGGTCACACTTGTGGGTGGTCTCCGTGCTGCTGGGTCTGTGGCGGTTCTTCCTGCGGGTCCTTTTTTCATCTGCTGCAGCAGTCAGTCTCTCTTCACCCTCCTTGAGCTGTCTGGTCAGGGTGCCTCTCCATTTGGAGCGGTCCGTTGCAAGGTCCTCCCAGCGCTCTGTGTTGATATCCAGGGCCTTCATGTCTCTCTTGCAGACATCTCTAAAGCGCAGCTGTGGGCGGCCAACGTCTCTCCTGCCAGTTGCCAGTTCTCCATAGAGGACGTCTTTGGGGATTCTGCCATCCTCCATACAGTGAACGTGGCCTAGCTAGTGGAGCCTGCGCTGCCTGAGTAGAGTGAACATGGAGGGAAGGCCGGCGCGAGACAGAACTTCTGTGTTGGGTACTTTGTCCTGCCAGGATATGTCCAGGATGTGGCGAATGCAGCGCAAGTGGAAGGAGTTCAGTCTCTTTTCCTGCCGGGCGTATGTTGTCCACGTCTCACTCCCATAGAGCAGTGTGCTGATGACGCAGGCATTGTACACTGCCATCTTCGTCTTGACAGAGAGTTTGGGATTCTCCCACACTCGTGTGGTGAGGCGAGCGAGTGTGAAGGCTGATTTTCCAATCCTCTTGTTGATCTCTGTATCAAGGGAGAGGTTGTTGCTGATCGTGGACCCCAGGTACGTGAACTGATTCACGACCTCCAGCTTGTAGTCATCAATGGTGATGGTTGGTGGTGCTTCCGTGCCTTGCGCCAAGACGTTAGTCTTCTTCAGGCTGATGGTAAGCCCGAAGTCCTTGCATGCCTGGGAGAAGCGGTCCATCAGGGTCTGAAGCTCCTGCTGTGTGTGGGTTGCGACTGCAGCGTCGTCTGCGAACAGCATGTCTCTGATTAGAGCCTAGCGTACTTTGGTTCTGGCTTTCAGGCGGGCGAGGTTGAAAAGCCTGCCGTCAGATCTTGTGTGCAGGTAGATTCCCTCTGTTGCTGTGCTGAAGGCATGCCTCAGGAGCATAGCAAAGAAAATCCCAAAGAGGGTTGGCGCAAGTACACAGCCCTGTTTCACTCCGCTGCGTATGTTGAATGGCTCTGAGATGTTGCCTTCGTGCTGCACTATCCCCTGCATGTTGGTGTGAAACGATTCGATGAGGCTTTGCAACTTTGGTGGGCATCCTATCTTTGGCAGGATCTTGAAAAGGCCCTCTCTGCTGACCAGATCGAACGCTTTAGTGAGGTCGATGAAGGCGACGTACAGAGGCATGTTCTGTTCTCTGCATTTCTCCTGGAGTTGGCGGATGGAGAATATCACGTTCGGCAAGCTTCTGTAGACGAACGAGAACAACTCGTGCGTAGACTTTGCCAACAACGTTGAGGAGGGAAATGCCCCTGTAGTTGTTGCAGTCGCTTCTCTCCCCTTTGTTTTTGTAGAGGGTGATGATCTTGGCGTCCCTCATGTCCTGTGGTACGGCACCTTCCTTCCAGCACTGGCAGAGGACGTCATGCAATGGCAGCAGTAGGGCGGTCTTGCAGTGCTTGATCAGGTCAGGGGGTATGCCGTCGTTGCCGGGTGCCTTGCCAGCGGCCAAGCTATCAATGGCCTTACTGAGTTCGTCGATGGTTGGCTCGGCGTCAAGTTCGTCCATGGATGGCAGGCAGTCGATGGCATCAAGGGCTGACGGTGTCACGGTGTTCTGTCTAGAGTAGAGGTCGGAGTAGTGTTCCACCCATCTCTCCATCTGCTTGTTCTTCTCTGTGATCATCTCCCCAGTGGAAGATTTGAGGGGGGCCGTCTTGCTCTGAGCCGGACCAAGTGCTTTCTTGATGCCATCATACATACCACGGATGTTCCCTGTTATGGCAGCGGTTTGAATGTCTTGGCTGAGCTGAGTCCAGTACTCGTTGGCACAGCGCCGAGCAGTCTGCTGAACTTTGCTTCTCGCAGCCCTGAGAATCTGGAGATTCTTCTTGTTTGGGTACTTCTTGTACTCAGCAAGTGCTGAGCGCTTGGCTTCAATGACAGGGGTCATCTCGGTCAACTTGGCATCAAACCAGTCCTGTGACTTCGAGGTCTTCCTCCCAAAGGTAGCCAAGGCTGTGCGGTAGATGGTATTTCGCAGCTCTTCCCACTTCTGCTTTGCAGATTCTCCTCCTTGTGGTACACCAAGTTCCTTCTCAAAGGTGGAGGCAAACTGCTCAACAAGTTCTGGTTGGGCCGTCTTGCTGGTGTCAATCCGTGCCTTTCCAGGTTGTCTAGCTCGATGGAATTTCTTCAGCTGCAGCTTGACCTTGCAACACACCAATGAATGGTCTGTGTCGCAATCTGCACTCTGGAACGAACGGGTGATTAGCACGTTCTTCAGTGAGGTGCGCCTGGTCAGGATCAAGTCTAGCTGGTGCCAGTGCTTTGAGCGCGGATGTTGCCAGGAAACCTTGTGTTGGGGCTTGGTCTTGAAGAACGAGTTTGTGATGCACAGATCGTGATATGTGCAGAACTCGAGCAGCCGCTGTCCGTTGTCGTTCATTCTGCCCACGCCAAAAGGTCCAAGACAGGAGGGCCAGGAGTCATGGTCAGCACCCACTCTGGCATTGAAGTCTCCAAGGAGAATGAGTTGTTCAGAGTTGGGGATGATCCTGACAGTTGTTGCGAGATTCTCGTAGAACTCGTCTTTTGCCTCTGGTGTGGCTGTCTGTGTTGGGGCATACACACTGACGAGGGTGACTGGGCCTTCAGTGGTGTTCAGGCGGAGGGTGAGGAGTCGTGCAGAGCCAGTGCTGCCCGGTTCCACCATCTTCAGCAAAGTGTTCTTCACTGCGAAGCCCACTCCGTGTTCCCTGTGTTCGTCACTGCCCTTTCCCTGCCAGTAGAACGTGTAGTCCTTCTCTCTCAGTGTGCCTGCATCAGCTAACCGTGTTTCCTGGAGAGTGGCGATATCCACTCCCAGTCTCTTCAGCTCATTATTGATGATGGCAGTCTTCCTGGTGTCGTTGATGTCCTTTAGGTTAGCAGCAAGTCCTGTCATCATAGTGCGGACGTTCCAAGTTCCCAGTTTTAGAGTTGGTCTCTTTTGTTTTATTGTCTTGCCTGGTGCGAAGGTTCTCAGCTTGCTGTTTGGATTTCTCCTTATCCCCATGCACCCAATGAGGAAAGCAAGCTGTGGCGGGACAACACCTTATTGGCTGGGGGCTGCCCAGCTTGAGGCGGGCGGTAGCTGTCCAGTGAGATCTGATGATCCCTCCCACCGTCGGGAACAACCCCTGGCGCCACGCTCTACGCCAATTGAGCAGTGGCTTATAACCGGTAACTGTCATTCCCCGTGTTTTGTCTACGCCAAAGGCGAAGCTGGAGTGTCCTCTCCAGTGATCCGGTGTTCTACCTTCCAGCGTTGGGCGTTGGTAGGATTCAAGCCTGGGCAGGAAAATATGGAGGACAAGATGTTGCCCATGCAGCATGTCCCCCCTCTCCACGTCACTGATGAATCCAAAGGAACAGCAGGGCTGCTACAGTTTGGCACCAGCGCCGTTGCAGGAGCTGCCAGAACGATGTTGAGCACAACATAGAACTGCCTTAGGGGCTCCGACTCCGGATTTTTCCTCAGGGTTGACTCCTGAAGCCTTTCCCGTGACCGGGTATGCCGCAAGGCAGCAGAGGTTTGAAATCAGGGTTTACCTTCCCCTAGATGGGCTACCTTCCCAGGTTGACGAGCCACCATCTACCCGAAGCATCTGGTTTTAAGGCGCCAGAGATCCGCCCTCGCCCCTTCTCCTATTAGTAAAAGCAGTTCCGCCGGGCTTAGAAACTAAACCACACGGGCAGGCTAGGAGTTGGACTTAGTTGTCAGAGGCTTTTCGAGACGCACGCCATAAGGAGCATTTTATGACCACTGGGAGCTTAACCCCAGTGCCGCTCCTGGCTATGACAACCTTGGAACCTAAAAACTCAACAAAATTATAACACTAGACTATGATTCACTGGTGGCAAAAATAACATCTGATCTAGCAAGATGGAATATGATACCATTCTTGGGTACTGCACAAAGAATTGAAGCAGTCAAAATGAATATACTTCCATGTCTTCTATACCTTTTCCAAACAATACCGGTAGAACCTCCCCAAAAAACATGGCAAGAACTGGACAGAAGGATCTTAAGATTCATATGGCAGGGCAAGAGACCTAGAATCAGATATAGAACCCTACAGCTAAACAAAGACAAAGGTGGGCTCGCGCTGCCAAATATCAGGGACTATTTTAAAGCCGCACAAATTAAAACTTTAGTAGAGATATGTAACCCAGTCTACACTGCACAATGGAAGGAGATGGAATGCCAAATAACAAATGACATCCCCCTACAGGCGATAATAGGGAATAATGCCTTACCTAAACTTTTGAATAACACTAACCTGTGGATAGAGACCCCGCTAAAAACTTGGTTTAAGATAGTCAGAGAGAATCAAACTAAAGAGCCCTATCGATTTCTGCAATGGATTGCCTATGATCAAGACTTTACTCCTAATAAAACAGACACTAGATTTAAAAAGTGGAAAGAGAACGGACTGATAAAATATTACAATTTTTTTAAAGGGCAAATTTTAAGAAGTTTGGAAGATTTGAAAAAACAAGGTCTAATAAATCAAGACCTTTACAGGTTCTTTCAGCTTAGACACCACATAAACAATATACTTAAAAAGGAGGATTTGGAAAGGGCCCAGTCAGGTGTTCTGAAGGTCTTCTTTATGGCATATAAAGGGATCCCAGGGATCAGATACATCTCTAAAATATACCAAGGTCTTCAAGACTTAAAAGGAGACAACACATCATATATAAAAGAGAGATGGGAAAAAGAGGGGAATTTCACTTTACAACTGGAAATATGGGAAAAGCTAAATAAACAGCAATGGAAAAGTACCTCTTCCTTGCAGTGGAGAGAATTTGGATGGAAAAATTTGGCAAGATTTTTCAGAACACCTGCACAAAACAAATTTACTCATAAGGGGTTGAATTGTTGGCGCTTGTGTGGTGAAGAGACTGCAAATCATTTTCATGTTACAGAACCAGGACATATGTGAGCATATGTGCCTATTATTGGCAGTACAGTGGGTGGAAGAAACAAGACCATTGAGATCAATTCTATGTTCAGACTGCAGTTCAGTTTTGTCCAGTTTACAGTATAACCTTTCAGAAAGCAGACCTGACATCTTAACTGAAATTCAACAAACATTATTCAGAATTCAAATGATGGGAATTATAGTAAGATTTTGATGGATACCGACACATATTGGCATCACTGGAAATGAAATGGCTGATAAAGTGGCCAAAGTGCCACAAAACATGGAGACATGGGTTTGGCAGTTACTCTAAGTAAAACAGAATTTAAAAGTATCATTAAACAGAAACTCAAGGAAAGGTGGCAAAAACAGTGGAGGAAGAAAGGAAAGGGAGATGGTATTACAGGGTTCAAAGGATGGTGGGAAGAATGAGGATGGTTGGGGAAAACTGAAGAGTGGAAACTGGAATTTCAAGACCGGTTTGGTCCTACTTGGCTTAATGGAAATGTATTTAAAATAGGAAAACATAATACAGGAAGATGTGAAGAGTGTGGAGAGGAGGAAACAATAGAGCCTGTTGTACTCCACTGCAGGAGAGATGTTCAACAGAGAAGGATAATGATCAGAAACTTTGAAAAGAAAATATATTTTAACCTAATCCACCTTATTCTTAGGCCCCATGATGCCTTCCATGAATTGTGGTAGCAACTTCTGGTACTAGTTTAGAACATATTGTTGTCACTGAAACGGGACACTTTTCCTTGTTAAAAAACAATGACTTCGGCATCAAAAATGCAGGAACACAGCCTTTTGCACCTCAAAAACAGTAATATAATCATACCACATCCCACGACTATGGAGGGATGAGAAGATGACCTTAAATGGTGGCCAGTAGCGCCGTTAGTTAGCTCTGCTGCTAGCATGCAAACGCTGTAAACAAATAAAAGCTCTGAGATATATCGATGTCTCCACCGCAATAAAGTTAGCTGCATTTTGTTAAAATATGTTGGACATATTCAAATTTACCTCAGAGCAGACGTAGAGTCTAGTCAGAGCCACAATGAACCACAACACCGTGCTTGGGCATTTTAAATTTGGGGTAAAACGTCAGATCTGTGACATTCATAGAAGTGAAAACATACCGGGCTCTTGTCTTGGTGACTGTACCACCGATCACACGAATAATTCTTTAGTTTTCAGTGAATTGTGGCGGTATAAAATAATAAGCAGCGAACTGAGGTTTAAAAGGGTGTTTATTATCCGCCATCACAGAACTCACTCCAGTGCCGTGCAGGCGCGCCGGAGGAAGCCTGGAGGCTCTCGTCAGCAGATAGGCAATGCGTGTAGTCAGAAGCAGTAGTCAGAGAGAGGGAATTACAGAGCAATATGCGGTTTAAATACTCAGCTACAGACAATGCATGAATGGCACATTAACATCACAGTAACTGCAGGAAGGCATGGGACATTTGCATCACAGTCAGAGCAGGAAGCATGAACATTTGCATTTGAGTCATACATATCAACAGCAGGATACTGGCAGGAAAGAGCTAGACAAAGAGAGGCTGCCTATTGATATCAATACACACATCTCATTGTTCTGCTAATTGCTCCAGCTGAGCGCTCTGCTTGTCCCAGTATGTTGTGGGGGTTACCCACACTACTCCCCCCAGAGGGCTCAGCTGGGGGCTGAGGCGTCGATTGTCCGGTTTTGGGAGCGAGCTGCGGGGAAAGCTCGCTGCCGGCGGAGGTGGAGGGAGGAGGGGTGGGGGTAGCGAGTGCTGGCCCGGGACGGCGAAGTTGTCTGGGCCGCGCAAAAATTGCCTGTGGATCCGCGATGTTGAGGGGCTGTCCCGTTGAACGTGGCGGAGATCCACAGGCTGTGAGAAGGGAAGTTTGTCTCTGACTCCTCTCGCGGCCATGAAGAAAAAAAAAAAGGAGCTGCAGCAGGGTGGGACTTGGCATGTTGACTTTAGGTGCGCGCACAGCCCTAAAGACCTCGGGGACAACTGACGGCTGAATTCCCTTTGTGCGCCGTGGCTGAGACCATTACAAAATCCTGTGAGCAAGCTGCGTGTGTTCTTCAGGTGTGTGAGCAGCCCTGAAAGTTCCGTGTGCAGCAGCGGAGGACGATGGCGGTCTGTGGAGCCGGTATTGTCCCGTGCGTGGTGCGCTGTTCTCGTAACCCCCCGGTGTGCGTGCGGGGGCGGTGCGTGGCAGGACCGCTGTAGAGGCGAGTCAGGGTCAGGGAGCTTGCTGGAGATCAGCGTCGTCAGCGCCGATGGTCATCCCTTTTGTAGCTGTTGCATCGTTTGCTCGTGGTGCGTTGGAGCGGTGAGAGGAAGTAGACGATCTTTGTCCCTCGGGCTCGTGCAGATGCGTTGGAGCGGTGAGAGGGAGGAGACGATCTTTGTCCCTCTGGCTCGTGCAGATGCGTAGGAGCGGTGAGAGGGAGGAGACGATCTTTTTCCCTCGGGCTCGTGTAGATGCGTAGGAGAGGTGAGAGGGAGTCGACGATCTTTGTCCCTCGGGCTCATGTAGATGCGTAGGAGCGGTGAGAGGGAGTAGGCATTTTGTGTCCCTCGGCTGGTTCCAGCGTGGATGTCCAGGTCAGAAGGTTGCGTTGCACAAAACGTGTGCTTTTCTTCGTCGGGTCACCAGTGTGGCGGCATGAAATAATAAGCAGCGAACTGAGAGTTTTTAAGGGTTGTTCTGCTAATTGCTCCAGCTCAGCGCTCTGCTTGTCCCAGTATGTTGTGGGGGTTACCCACAGCATGATCTATTCATTGCTGTTGAAGCCACAGATTTAGCTGTGCTTATCTGTGAGGAGCCTCACACCACGAACAGCAGCAAGTACCAGAACGATGCAAAAACATTGAAAAATACAATAATGACAAGTGCATTTTTAAAAAAATACAAAAACGACAAGTGCCCCTCATGGATCTTATTGTGGTGGTGGTGGTGGGGGGGGGGGGGGGTTGCGTGCCCCAGTGATCCCAGGAGCTATGTTGTCCGGGGCAGTTTGCCTCTGATAGGGTCACCAAGACAAATTGGTCCTGGGTGAAAGGCCAGACTAAGAACAATACAACAGACTCTCATGATAAATTCTAGGTCAAGTATTCAGTGTACCCCGTCCGGTATGGGGTTACCGGGGCCCCACCCTGGAGCCAGGCCTTGGGGAGGGGCTCTATGGCTAGCATCTGGTGGCCGGGTTTCCACCCATGGGACCCGGCCGGGCTCAGACCGAAGGAGTTACATGGGTCCACCCTCCAGTGGGCTCACCACCTGCAGGATGGATCATGGGGGTCCAGTGCTATGTGGATTAGGTGGCAGTCAAAAGTGGAGACCTTGGCGGACTGATCCCAAGCTTTCTAAACTGGCTTTTAGTATGTGGAATGTCACCTCTCTGGTGGGGAAGGAGCCTGAGCTGGTGTACGAGGTTGCAAGATACCGGCTAGATATAGTCGGCGTCACCTCAACACACAGCTCCGGTTCCGGAACAAGTCTCCTGGAGAGGGGCTGGAGCTTGGCCTTTTCTGGAGTTGCCCTGGGCGAGAGGCGACGAGCAGGGGTGGGTATTCTTGTACCCCCCCCCACCTTGCTGCCTCTATATTGGAGTTTTCCCCGGTGGACGAAAGGGTTACTTCCCTGCGCTTTCGGGTTGGGAAACGGGTCCTGACTACCATTTGTGCCTATGCACCGAATGATGTTTCAGAGAACCCACCCTTTTTGGAGTCTCTGGCTGGGGTGCTGGATGGTGATCCTCTTGGACACTCCATTGTCCAACTGGGGGACTTCAATGCACATGTGGGCAACGACAGTGAAACCTGGAGGGTGGTGATTGGGAGGAACGGCCTGCCCGATCTGAACCCGAGTGGTGTTCCGTTATTGGACTTCTGTGCTAACCACACTTTGTCCATAACGAGCACCATGTTAAAGCATAAGGGTGTCCATATGTGCACCTGGCACCAGGACACCCTAGGTCGCAGGTCAATGATCAATTTTGTTATCGTGTCATCAGACCTGCCACCGTATGTCTTGGACACTCGGGTAAAGAGAGGTGCAGAGCTGTCAACTGATCACCACCTGGTGGTGAGTTGGATCCGATGACATTGGAGGAAGCCATTCAGACCTGGTAGACCCAAACGTATAGTGAGGGTATGCTGGGAACATCTGGCTGAGGCCCCTGTCCGGGAGGTCTTCAACTCCCACCTCCGGAAGAACTTCAACCACATTCTGAAGGAGTCTGGAGACATGGAGTCTGAATGGGCCATGTTCTCCACCTCTATTGATGAAGTGGCAGCCAAGAGCTGCGACCACAAGGTGGTCGGTGCATCTTGTGGTGGCAACCCCCAAACCAAGTGGTGGACACCAGTGGTGAGGGGGGCATTAAGCTGAAGGAGTCCTATCAAGCTTGGTTGTCTTGTGGGGCTCCCGAAGCAGCTGAGGTGTACCGGCAGGCCAAGCGGAGTGCAGCTCGGGTGGTTGCTGAAGCAAAAATCTGGGTATGGGAGGAGTTTGTTGAGGCCATGGAACAAGACTTTTGGTCAGCCTCGAAGAGATTCTGGCAAACTGTCCGGAGGCTCAGGAGGGGGAAGCAGCTCCCTGTCCACACTGTGTATGGTGCGGATGGGGCACTGTTGACTTTGACAGGGGATAGCGTCTGGTGGTGGAAGGAGTACTTCGAGGATCTCCTCAATCCCACTGATATGCCTTCCACAGAGGAAGCAGGGCTTGTGGACAAGGGGGATGACTCGCCTATCACAGGGGCTGAGGTCGCCAAGGTGGTTAAAAATCTCTTTGGTGGCCGGGCCCCGGGGGTGGACGAGATTCGCCCTGAGTACCTCAAGGCCCTGGATGGTGTTGGGCTGTCATGGTTGACACGCCTCTGCAACATTGTGTGGAGGTCAGGGGCAGTGCCTTTGGCATGGCAAACTGGGGTGGTGGTTCCTCTCTTCAAAAAAGGGGTCCGGAAGGTGTGCTCCAACTTTAGAGGGATCACACTCCTCAGCCTCCCTGGGAAGGTCTATGCCAAGGTACTGGAGAGGAGAGTTTGGCCGTTGGTCAAACCTCGGATTCAGGAGGAGCAATGTGGTTTTTGTCCTGGCCATGGCAAATCGGACCAGCTCTTTACCCCCTCAAGAATTCTTGAGGGTTCATGGGAGTTTGCGCAACCAGTTTACATGTGTTTTGTGGTCTTGGAGAAGGCATTTGACCACGTCCCTCGTGGTTTTTTGTGGGGGGTGCTTCGGCAGTATGGGGTATCGGGCTTGTTGTTACGAGCGATTCGGTCTCTTTACGACCGTTGTGAGAGTTGGTTTCGTATTGCCAACACTTGGTCGGACTCATTTCCAGTGAGAGTTGGACTCCGCCAGGGCTGCCCTTTGTCACCGATCCTGTTCATAATTTTTATGGACAGGATTTCTAGGTGCAGCCAGGGAATGGAGGGTGTCATGCTTGGTGACCACAGGATCTCATCTCTGTTGTTTGCAGATAATGTTGTCCTGTTGGCTTCATCCAGCAATGACCTACAGTTCTTACTGGGACGGTTTGCCACTGAGTGTGAAGCGGCTGGGATCAATACCTCCATGTCCATGGTCCTCAGCCGGAAAAAGGTGGATTGTCCTCTCCGGGTTGGGGACAAGCTCCTTCCCCAAGTGGAGGAGTTTAAGTATCTCGGGGTCTTATTCACGAGTGAGGGGAGAATGGAGCGAGAGATTGACAGACAGCTCAGAGCAGCATCTGCAGTGATGCGGACATTGTACCAGTCTGTTGTGGTGAAGAGGGAGCTGAGTTCTAAGGCAAAGCTGTCGATTTACCAATCTACGTTCCTACTCTCACCTATGGTCATGAGCTTTGGGTAATGACCCAAAGAATGAGATCACGGATACAAGCAGCTTAAATGAGCTTTCTCTGTAGGATTGCTGGACTCACCCTCAGAGATAGGGTGAGGAGCTCAGTCATCCGGGAGAGGCTCAGAGTAGAACCGCTGCTCCTCCACATTGAAAGGAGTCAGCTGAGGTGGTATAAGATAAGATAAGATAAGATAAGATAAGCCTTTATTAGTCCCACAACGGGGAAATTCCAGGATTGCAACAGCACAGGGATAGCAACATTCAGAGCAACAATCAGAAGGCAAGAAAAAAAACAAGCAAGCAAGAGCAGCTAATATACATATGTACATACCTACATATGTATATTAGCATTAATATGTATTAGGGTGTTTAATATGTAATACATACATTAATATGTATTAGGGTGTTTATATATTTACATATTTATTCCATCTAGCTACAATGCTCTGCACTGTGTGTTCATATATTCATATATTTATTCCATCCAGCTACAATGCTCTGCACTGTGTGTCTGTGTGTGTGTGTATATATATATATTTTATAGTAATACGTACATATGTTTATTAGCTGCTCTTGCTTGCTTGTTTTTTTTTCTTGCCTTCTGATTGTTGCTCTGAGTGTTGCTATCCCTGTGCTGTTGCAATCCTGGAATTTCCCCGTTGTGGGACTAATAAAGGCTTATCTTATCTTATCTTATCTTACATATTACTATAAAATATATATATACACACACACACACACAGACACACAGTGCAGAGCATTGTAGAGAGCATTGTAGCTGGATGGAATAAATATATGAATATATGAACACACAGTGCAGAGCATTGTAGCTAGATGGAATAAATATGTAAATATATAAACACCCACAGTACGGAGCATTGCAGCTAGGTGGAATAAATATGCAAGTATATAAACACACACAGTGCGGAGCAATGTAGCTAGATGGAATAATATGTAGATATATAAAAACAGTGCGGCGCATTGTAGCTAGATGGAATAAATATATAGATATATAAATATAAACACACCCAGTGCAGAGCATTGTAGCTAGATGGAATAAATATGTAAATATATAAACACACACAGTGCAGAGCATTGTTGCTAGGTGGGATGAAACAGCATAACCGTCTATTTAGTTATCCTACATGGTATGATTATGTGCCTATATGGGCATCTGATTAGGATGCCTCCTGGACGCCTCCCACTTGAGGTGTTTCAGGCACGTCCCACTGGGAGGAGACCCCGGGGCAGACCCAGGACTCACTGGAGAGACTATGTCTCCCAGCTGGTCTGGGAACGCCTTGGTATCCTGTCTGAAGAGCTGGAGCAGGTGGCTGGGGAGAGGGAAGTCTGGGCTTCTCTGCTTGAACTGCTGCCTCTGCGACCCGGACCTCCAGAAAAGTGGTAGAAGATGGATGGATGGGAAAAATGACAAGTGCTGAAATTAGCTTCCACTTGAGGGCAAAACCCATATGTTGCGGCGGATGATAAAATAAGGCAGCGAAGTGAGAGTTTTAAATAGGTTTATTATCATACTGCCGTCACAGGAACTCCGCTCCAGCCCTTGTGTGAGCAGACTGGAGCGGGTCCTCAGGCTCTCAGCAAAGAGACACAGGATGTGTGTGTCAGCAGCAGTAGTCAAAGTGAGAGAGAGAGTTACAGAATATGTGCAGTATTTATACCCAGTTACATACAATGCATGAAAGGCATTCACAGCAGGAGGTATGGGCATTTGCATTTGAGAGACGCAGTAAGGACAGGATGCATGAACACAATGCATGAATGGCACATTAACATCACAATGCATGAATGGCACATTTCATCGCAGTGGTGCAGCGGAAAAAACCAGAAGTAGCGAGCTGTCTGTCCTTAGTCTGTTGTGGGGGTTATCCCAAATCGCCACACTGCTCCACCCCAGAGGGCTCGGCAGGGGGCCGAGACCTCGATAGTGCAGCTTTGGCAGCGAGCAGGGAAAGCTCTGTGCAGGCAAAGGTGGAGGGGGGTGGGAGGTAGTAAATGCCGGCCAGGGACAGTAAAATCATCCGGGCCGCGCAAAAATTGCTTGTTGTTCCACGATGTCGAGGGGCTGTCCTGTTGAACATGCAGAGATCACAAGAAGAAAAATTTGTCTCTGACTCCTCTCGTGGCCATGAAGAAAAAAAGGAGCGGCGAGGCTGCGTAGCGGCTGTAAGGAAAAAAACAAAAGCAGAGGGACTTGGCGTGTTGACTTTAGGTGCGGGCGCAGCCCTAAAGCCCCCAGGAACAGTTGACGGCTGAATCCCCTTGTGCGCCGTGGCTGAGACCATTAGAAAATCCTGTGAGCAAGCTGCTTGCGTGCTTCAGGTGTGTGAGCAGCCCTGAAGGTTCTGTGTGCAACGGCGAAGGACGATGGCGGTCTGTAGAGCCGTATTTGTCCCGTGCATGGTGCGCCGTCCTCATATCTCCCTGGTGCATGTGCTGGGGTTCCGTGCGTGGGTGGGCCGCTGGAGAGGCGAGTCAGGGTCCAGAATCTTGGTGGAGATCAGCGCAGTCGGCGCCGATAATCCTCCATGTTGAGCTGTGGCTGTAGATTGGTCATGGTGCGTTGGAGCGGTGAGAGGGAATAGACGATCTTTGTCCCTCGGGCTTGTACAGATGCGTTGGAGCGGTGAGAGGGAGGAGATGATCTTTGTCACTCGCTCGGCCATGGTGCGTTCAGGTCCACGCACTGCGTTCTCCGCCGGCCCTGGAGGTCGCCGTCGTGGAGAGGGGATGAGGTGCATGCGCTCTTGTGTGGAGGAGCTGTGAGCGTGGCCGGTCCAGCGTGGATGTGCAGATCTCAGGCGTGCAGATCTCACCATGAAGTTTGCTGCGGGTTTCCCGGTCGTGGGTGATGTCCGGAGAGTTCCCTGAAGCAGAAGGGAGGGCAGATCAGTCAGGCTGCCGCGTTTGCTTGTTGTCGGAGAATCACCGCCGGGTGCTGCGTTCGCCGGCAGCGTGGCTGTCCAAGCCAAAAGGTTGCGTCGCACAAAACGTGTGCGTCCTCGGGGTCACCAGTGAAGCGGATGATAAAATAAAGGCAGCGTTGAGAGGTTTTAAGCAGGTTTATTATCATACCGCCGTCACAGGAACTCCGCTCCAGCCCTTGTGTGAGCAGACTGGAGCGGGTCCTCAGGCTCTCAGCAAAGAGACACAGGATGTGTGTGTCAGCAGCAGTAGTCAAAGTGAGAGAGAGAGTTACAGAATATGTGTAGTATTTATACCCAGTTACATACAATGCATGAAAGGCGTTCACAGCAGGAGGTATGGGCATTTGCATTTGAGAGACGCAGTAAGGACAGGATGCATGAACACAATGCATGAATGGAACATTAACATCACAATGCATGAATGGCACATTACATCACAGTGGTGCAGCGGTAAAAACCAGAAGTAGCGAGCTGTCTGTCCTTAGTCTGTTGTGGGGGTTATCCCAAACCGCCACAATGTGGACGATACATTAAAATTAATTTGAAAAACTTTTAAAAATGCTATTTTAAATGCCGCTGCTACTCCACTCTGACTGACTGATTTAACACGAGATCAGCTGAAACCAGAAGCTCCGCCCATAATCGTTCCTACCGCGGCACCCTTAGGAATAAGGTGGATAGAGATTTTAGTGAAAAAACAGCGGTGAATGGAACAAGATAGTTTTTCAGTTTTTATGTAATATTAAACTAAGCATGTATGAGTAGAGTTTTTTGTTTTGGGGGGGGGGGGGGGTGAATGGAAGATCATAAGAGGACTCATCCATTCCAGTAGATGGAGCTAATGCGCTACACACGTTTGTCAACCGCCAAAAAGTATCCAAAGAAGAGTTGCATGGGATTTAACTGGGATTCTGGGAACAGATGGGGATGGAGGGGACGGAAGGAGAGAGGAGGAGGAGCTGGAAACTTGTGAACTTCATCAAATGAAAGGAAGCGACGGATGGTTAGATCTCCGAGAGAGAGCCAGAGAATTTTTTCGGTCGGTTTGGCAAGGAGGTTGGGTGACGGGACTGGAGTCTGCGGGCATGGGAAAATGGAGAGGAGGAGCAGGGTAAAGACAGGTGTGGCGGGTCGGCGCAGCAGCGTTGTGAATGGGCCAGACTGGGGAGATTCTGATTTGTGGGACAGTGAAGATAGTATGGATACTGGGCAGGGAAGCGGGAAAGGAAAAGAGAAAAGGGAGAATAACTTTCCCGGTAATAATGCAAAGAAGGCTAGAAGATAAGATAAGATAAGATAAGATAAGATAAGCCTTTATTAGTCCCACAATGGGGAAATTCCAGGATTGCAACAGCACAGGGATAGCAACACTCAGAGCAACAATCAGAAGGCAAGAAAAAAAAAAAACAAGCAAGCAAGAGCAGCTAATATACATATGTACATATTACTATAAAATATATATATACACACACACACAGACACACAGTGCAGAGCATTGTAGCTGGATGGAATAAATATATGAATATATAAACACACAGTGCAGAGCATTGTAGCTAGATGGAATAAATATGTAAATATATAAACACCCACAGTACGGAGCATTGCAGCTAGGTGGAATAAATATGTAAGTATATAAACACACACAGTGCGGAGCAATGTAGCTAGATGGAATAATATGTAGATATATAAAAACACAGTGCGGAGCATTGTAGCTAGATGGAATAAATATATAGATATATAAATATAAACACACCCAGTGCTGAGCATTGTAGCTAGATGGAATAAATATGTAAATATATAAACACACACAGTGCAGAGCATTGTTGCTAGATGGGATGAAACAGCATAACCATCTACTTAGTTATCCTACATGGTATGATTATGTGCCCATACACATTCTCACCCTCCATAGTGACCGGTATTTTCCTAGTTGTATGCCGGAGGGGACCATTGTGTAAGTCTATTGCATCTTTTGCATTCAAAAAACTATTAGTTTGTTACGTCTTTTTGCTATCTCTGCGAGCAGCCCTGCTAGAAGTAGTGGAAGTGGTGGTGGTGCGGAGGGAGGAGGGCAGGAAGGAGCCGAATTAAAAATTATTGTAAGGTTTGAGGACGAAAAGGGGATATCCACAATGAGTCCAATTAAATTAACAACAATATTGAAAAATCAGGTAGGAGATATATACATGGCAAAGGTATTGAGAGATGGAAATCTACTGATTGTGTGCAGGAATGAGGAGCAAAGGGAAAGAGCTGACAAAATGAGGGAGGTTGGGCGATTTAAAGTGAAAAATACAAGCATTATTGATAACGGATCAAAGTGGAATAAGGGTGTAATTTGGGGGGTGCCAATAGGAATGACAATGGAGGAAGTTAAAGCTAATTTAAAAGGGGGGGTAGTAAAGGCAGCTCGTAGGCTACAGGCCACCCGGAAAGGGCAGAGGAGAGACACTGAGGGCGTGGTGGTTGAGTTTGAAGGAGAAGTGCTCCCCAGAAGTGTAAGTTTGGGCTTTTTGAGGTATGGGGTAAGGGAATTTGTCCCTAATCCAATTCGGTGCTATAATTGCCAAAGGTTTGGACATATAGCTAACACTTGTAGATGGAAGAAAAGGTGTGCAAGGTGTGGGGGCAACCACCAGTATGGAGAATGCAAGCAAGAAACGCCAAAGTGTTGTAACTGTGGCGGGAATCATAGTGTGGCCTATGGAGGCTGTGAACGTATGATGAGAGAAAGGGAAATTCAGCGAGTCAGAGTACAGAGTAAAGTTTCTTATGCTGAAGCAGTGAAAAGGATGGACCAGGGAGGAGGGAATGGGCAAAGGACTGGGGGGAGGCTGCCTGTAGGGGAAAGAGAGCTGGTACGGAATGGGGAAATTCAGGTTGATCTGAAGAGGCTGGTTATCTTTATAGCTGGAGTTGTGAATGCCACAATGGAAGTAAAGTCTAAAACTGAGAGAATTCAAATAATAGTGAAGGCAGCAGCTAATCATCTTGGTTTCAGTGGTTTAACTTGGGAGGAGGTGAGGAGTGGGCTCAGTAGCTAGACAAGTCAGGATCAAGCATCGATTGGAAAAGAATTGTGAGGATGGTTATAGTGATTCAATGGAATGCAAGAAGTTTGGTGGCAAATGGACAGGAATTCAAAAGATATATTGAGGAACTTTCAGACAAACCAGATGTCATTTGTGTTCAGGAAACGTGGTTGAAACCTAATCTGGATTTTAAAATAGTGGGATATGTTTCTATTCGGAATGATAGGAAGGAGGGAATGGGAGGTGGGTGTGCAACATTTGTGAGGGAGGGAATTCAGTTTAGAGAGATAGGTAAAGGGGATGAGCTGGAATACGTGGTAGTTGAAATTTGGACTAAAGAGGGGGAATTAGTAGTCGTTAATTTGTACAATCCTTGTAGGAGACTGACATTGAGTCAATTAGCTCAGATGGAGGGGATAGATGGGAGCAGGGTGGTAGTTTGTGGGGATTTTAATGCCCATAATGTGTTATGGGGGGCAAATTATACAGACCTAAATGGTGAGATTATTGAAGAACTCTTGGAAGAGAAGAAGCTAGTATGTTTGAACAATGGTAGAGCAACTAGAATTGATGTACATATGGGGTGTGGTTCAGTTCTTGACTTGACATTGGTGACTAGTAATATTGCAAGTGTGTGTGAGTGGGAGGTTTTGGAGGAGTCTTCAGTGGGAAGTGATCATTTCCCAGTATATTGTAATCTTTTTATTTCAGTGAATAGGGTAAGTGGTCACAGGGAAGGGAGGTGGGTTTTTAGCACTGCTAATTGGAAATTATTTAAGTTTATTTGTGAGAGAGACCTTCCCCTAGTAGAGGTCAGTGAAGACATTGAAAGCATGGAGGAAAGTATTAAAGCTATTTTTCTGGAAGCAGCCAATCAGTCAATTTCTAAAAGTAAAGGGTGTGGGAGACACACATTGTGGGCTCACGTTTCCACAGAGACAGGACTGCATGTGTATTGAGGGTGTCATGTCTGCAAGGACAAAGGACTCGAATCTGCAGAAGATAACAAGGAGGTGTGAGATTTGTCTCTTTGTCCCACAGAAGATGCCCCGGAGAGATTTCCGGTTCATCAGGAAATGAGAGACAATGGTGAAGATTCAAAGGGATGCTTTGTGACTGTGTGTTTACTGAAAACACCATGTGACTTGAATTCTGATGCTGGAAACATATAAAAGGGTGATGAGATATGATTCTTTCTTTTTCCTGCTTTGAGAATGCTAGAAGCTGTGTTCTGTCAATAAAGCTGGTTTACGACTAAACTCAGCCTCATCATTTGAGCACATCTTCTACACTGGTGACCTACGACGAGAAATGAGCAGACAGAATTCTCCCGAGCGGGGCTCGGCGGAAGCCAGCCTGATGGCCGCCTCCACGATCCGGCTGCCCGATTTCTGGCAGCACAGCCCGCGCTCATGGTTTAGCGCAGTCGAGGCGCAGTTCAACCTCCGGAGAATCTCCAACGACGACACAAGATTCTACCACGTGGTAGCGAAGCTGGACAGCAACACGGTCCAGAGAGTGGAGGATCTGGTTAATCATCCACCAGACAGCGACAAGTACAGCGCATTGAAGGACGCGCTGATTAGCCATTTCACCCCTTCAGTCCAACAACGAGCAGAGGGACTCCTGACGTTGACGGAGTCAGAAAACGATAGACCTGCGGACCTGATGGTGAAGATGCTGAAGCTCAAAGACTCTGAGGATGGCGAATTCATTTTCGCCCACCTTTTCCTTCGGACCCTGCCGCCAGCAGTGAGAGTGGCCCTGGCAGAGTCGCCCCAATTGGCCAGGCGAGACTACCATGGGTTGAGCAAAGAGGCGCAGCGGTTGGTCGATGCCCACAAGCGGAACGCGGTTTCGGCCGCGGCGGCTAGCCCGGGAACAGCGTCCGGAGACAGTGCAGGTCCAGCGGCCGCGGCGCCAGACGCACCAACGACGGCGGCGACGGGAGCCAGACGACGCGGAGCGGAGGACGGCCCGTGCTTCTACCACCGCCGTTTTGCAGAGAGAGCGCACAGGTGCGTCCCACCGTGCAACTTTAAGCGCCAGGGAAACGCCAAGACCGAGGGCCGGTAGCAGCTGCAACCCTCGGCAACAAGAACAGGCTGCTTTACCTGACGGATGCACGCTCGGGGAAACAGTTCCTCGTGGACATGGGCTCTCAGCTGAGTTTCGTCACACCCACCTATGCAGAACGGCTGATGCCTTCTAAAGCTCCCTGGGTGTCAGTGTCAGCAGCGAACGGCTCCACAATTAAAACGTTCGGTGAGAGGACCATGCTTCTGTCCTTACAGGGCCGTTCATTTGAGTGGACATTTATTGTAGCAGCAGTCAGTTTCAACATGTTAGAGGCTGATTTTTTGTGCTCACATGGTTTATTGGTTGACCTGGCTAATAGACGTCTGATTAATGCACTGCCCTTTCATTCTATTCCCTGCACAGCTCGGGTGGCCCCGCCGACTGCACATGCCAGCATCTCAGCTGCGGGTGGTAAGTTTCACACATTGCTTGCTCAGTTCCCAGCACTCACAGTCCCCACATTTTCGGCAACGGTGGCTAAACATGGGGTGGAGCATTTCATAACCACCACCGGCCCTCCCGTTTTTGCAAAAGCTCGATGCTTGGACCCAGCTAAACTGGCCATCGCGCGTGAGGAGTTCACTAATCTGGAAAAACTGGGCATTGTTAGACGCTCCAAGAGCTCTTGGGCTTCGCCGTTACACATGGTCCCAAAGGCTGACGACTCGTGGCGACCTTGCGGCGATTTCCGCAGGTTGAACAACGTTTCAGCTCATGACCGCTACCCGATTCCGCACATTCAGGATTTTTCTGTTCATTTGGCGGGGGCGCGCATTTTTTCTAAAATAGACTTGGTGCGCGGTTACCACCAGGTTCCAGTGCGCGCGCAAGATGTACCCAAAACAGCGGTCATAACTCCTTTCGGCCTTTTTGAGTTTTTGCGCATGCCTTTTGGCCTCAAGGGGGCCGCGCAGACTTTCCAATGCATGATGGATGCAGTTTTACGCGACCTTCCTTTTGTGTTCATTTATTTGGACGATATTTTGGTAGCCAGCACGTCCGAGGGCGAGCACGAAAAACACCTCACAGCAGTTTTTCGGAGGCTGGCAGAGCACGGGTTAATAGTTAACCCAGCGAAGTGCCAGTTTGGGGTGGCGCAGATTGATTTTTTGGGACATCGCGTTTCGGCAGAAGGAGCGGTTCCTCTTCCAAATAAAGTGCGTGCCATAACGGATTTTCCGCAACCTCAAACGGTCAAGGCGCTTCAGGAGTTTCTAGGGATGGTTAATTTTTACAACCGGTTCCTCCCAAGCGCAGCACGGCTCATGCAGCCATTGTACACCGCGTTAAAAAAACAAAAGTCCGCAAATAAAGTTGAATGGTCTCCGGAGCGGGAGCACGCTTTTGCCCAGGTCAAATCAGCCCTGGCAAACGCAGTTTTGTTAGCGCACCCAGTTCCAACGGCCCGCATGGCGCTCACCACTGACGCTTCCGATGTAGCGGTGGGGGCGGTAGTTGAACAGTTTGTGGCAGGTACCTGGCAACCCCTCGTGTTTTTCAGCAGGACTTTGCGCAATAGTGAGGGTAAATCTTCACTTCCGCCCTCCCAAGAGAGCAGACGCTTTTTCCTCTCTCTTGCTCTGACTTTTTTTCCTCCCCCCCCCCAACTACTGGATCCCAGCTTGCTGTTGTCTGTCTGCGTCTAACTGCGACCGTCGAAAGAAATTATGGAGTTAATAAGCTGGGCTTTGAACACAATTGACACTATTTTTTCAACAAGGAAAAGTGCTCCGGGGGAAGCTGTCTGCCCCGCAGGAACGGCTCCAGCGGGCTATTTACGTGACACAAGTAATTGGAGGATCTTGTGTCTCACTAATCTCTCTATCGAAGATATTGAAGATTTGTATGTCTTCATAATAATGGTGATCGGGATCTTTCTGATTGGAACTGGGATTGTCCTGGTGTACTGCAAATTGCTGAAGATGGATACAACCTATCAAAATGCTGGCCAGGCGAGGTGCATCTATCAAATTGAAAAATTGGAGAAGACCCTGATAGCGACAACTGGAGAACTGTCTCGGAAGGTGGATTACATCATGGTCTCGCTTAGGTCTTTCCACGACGGACTTAAAGCCCCGCAATGAAGGATTATGTACTGAATCTACAGAAGAAATAAAAAGCCTTCTCTGTGATCAGTCCTATTTGGCTCAATTCCCCATGAAAATTCCTCCTGCCTGTCTGCAGTCTGTGTTTTCAAAATCATCGAGCACAAGGCCTTGGACAGCACCTGCCCAGATAATCGCAAGGACGATTGGCGGCAGCCAGACAAAACATCTCCTGCCAAGTGCCCTTGTTGTTCTCTTATTATCATCAACACTTGCTTCAACAGTGCACACATATTGATCCATGAACTGAATAAAGATACACACACTGCTCTCTTGTGTCCTGTGAATCTTGTCTTGCGAATGTACATCGAGAGCTTTTTTTTTTTCCTTGTAATCATAATATTGATTGATTATGCAACCAGTATTCTGAATCAATGATTTTTTTGCTCCTTCCTATTGTTCCTTGTATTATTCTTATTCTTATGCTACCTGTACCCTCTATCCTGTTGGCAGGCGCGTCCCCGATGCAGCCGTGTCACTGGAAATGCAGGTTCATTTTCTGTGTCAAGTCAAATTCTCTCGTATGTTATCAGTGATCTGTTAATGTACTTGGCAATAAATCTTTTTCTGATTCTGATTCTGATTCTGATTCTGAAAATATAGTGCGTTTGACAGGGAGCTTTTGGCCCTACACTTGGCCATCCGTCATTTTCAGTTCTGGTTAGAGGGGCGACGTTTCACCGCGTTTGTGGATCATAAACCGCTAACGTTTGCGATGGCCAAAATTTCAGAACCCTGGTCAACTAGCCGCAATATCGGAGTTCACTTCTGATATTCAGCATGTCGCGGGTAAACACAATGTTGTGGCAGACTGCCTCTCGCGCGCGGTAGCACCACCAAGCCCCATAGGGGCAGACTCTGTAGCCGTGGCCGCGGGCCCGGGCAGCGATGCGGGAGCGCGCGCAGCCCCGGTCTGTGTTGGGTTAGATTATGCAGCCATGGCTGCGGAGCAGGTTAACGACGCGGACGTGCGCGCGCTCCAGTCTGGACCAACAGGGTTAAGGCTGGAGCACAGGGAGCAACAAAGTGGTATGCCCCCACTAATCTGCGATGTCTCCACGGGACGGCCCCGCCCCGTGGTGCCAGCCGCGTGGCGTTGCCGCGTTTTTGACTCGGTCCATTCTCTCGCGCACCCGGGGGTGCGTGCATCGATTAAGTTGGTGGGGGAGAAATTTGTTTGGCCTGGGTTGCGCAAACAGGTCAAGGAATGGGCGGCAGCCTGCGTAGCGTGTCAGCGAGCCAAAATACACAGACACACTAAGGCCCCGTTGGAACCTTTTCACATCCCCGCTAAGCGTTTTGATCACGTGCATGTTGACTTGGTGGGCCCGCTCCCATTATCACACGGGCACGCACATCTTTTGACGATGGTGGATCGCACCACGCGCTGGCCAGAGGCGATTCCTCTGACATCAACCACAGTGGAAGAAGTTGCGCGAGCATTTTTAGCAGCGTGGGTTGCGCGTTTCGGTGTACCGTCGGACATAACGTCCGACAGGGGTCCCCAATTTATTTCCGAACTATGGTCATCGATGGCCCGCAGCTTGGGGGTGAAGATTAATCGCACTACCGCGTATAACCCCCAGGCTAATGGTTTATGCGAACGCTTTCACAGGTCATTGAAAGCAGCCCTCAGAGCGTCGCTGACGGATACAAATTGGGTGGACAAACTTCCATGGGTTTTATTGGGGTTGCGTTCTGCACCTAAGGAAGATTTGCATGCTTCCCCGGCTGAATTAGTTTTTGCACAACCTCTCCGTTTGCCGGGGGAATTTCTCCCCGATAATCCCGCACCAAATGGCCCCCCTGCTCAGCCGTGGCAGAGCGACTCGGGAGCAAACACGCTCCCTGGCCCGGTCCATCACAGTTTACCACACATTTTTGTGCCAAAGGCTTTAAAAAATGCAGAGTTTGTTTTTGTTAAACATGATGCTCAGCGTCCAAGTTTGCGGCCGTTTTATGACGGACCGTTCCGAGTGCTGGAGACCGGGCAGAAGCATTTTCTGCTAGATTTAGGGGGCAGAAGGGAGCTGATTTGCATAAACAGGCTCAAACCCGCCTTTGTTTTGGCTGATGAGGAAGTGCAGCTCGCGAGGCCCCCCCCCCCCCCCCCCGCCGTGGCAGGCCGCCGAGAGGACATTCTCCAAAATCTTCACAGAAAGGTGCTAACAGCTTTAATCCACAGGTGCAGAGAGATGTTGCAGGTGCAGCCAAGCCAGGTTGCAGCAGATTCGGCAGAAAGTTAAAACCTAGGCAGTTGGTGGATTGATTAGCGATGTATGGAGTGTTTTGTGTTTTTCTTTTTTTTTTATGCCATGCAGGTTTTGCCTTACTAGACATTTGTGGGGGGTAGTGTGGGCGACACACATTGTGGGCTCACGTTTCCACAGAGACAGGACTGCATGTGTATTGAGGGTGTCACGTCTGTAAGGACAAAGGACTCGAATCTGCAGAAGATAACAAGGAGGTGTAAGATTTGTCTCTTTGTCCCACAGAAGATGCCCCGGAGAGATTTCCGGTTCATCAGGAAATGAGAGACAATGGTGAAGATTCAAAGGGATGCTTTGTGACTGTATGTTTACTGAAAACACCATGTGACTTGAATTCTGATGCTGGAAACATATAAAAGGGTGATGAGATATGATTCTTTCTTTTTCCTGCTTTGAGAATGCTAGAAGCTGTGTTCTGTCAATAAAGCTGGTTTACGACTAAACTCAGCCTCATCATTTGAGCACATCTTCTACAAGGGAAAAGATTAAAGAAAGCAGTGCCCTGGTGGACAGAGGAGTGCACTAGAGCTATTAAAGAGAGGAATAAGATGCTTAAGGTCCTAAGGAGAACTCATAATTGGCAAAACTTGATTAATTATAAGAGAGCACTGGCAAAAGCCAGGAAAACTATCCGGAGGGCCAAGAGAGAAAGCTGGCAGAGATACTGTAGCACTGTAGGTAGATCAACAGCCGTGGGAGATGTATGGAACATGATCAAGGCTATGAGGGGAGTCAGGAGGGAATGGCAGTACCCAGTATTAAAAAGTGGGGGAGATATTGCAATAACTGATGGGGAGAAAGCAGCGATGATAGCAAAGAGCCTGACTCAAATTCATAGCTCAGGTAATTTGACTGAAGAGGGTAAAAGAGGAAGAAGTAGGACGAGTTTAGCACACCCTGGGGTTTTGGAGGAAAGGTGTGATTTTAGTAGCCCGTTGGATTCTCCTTTCACTCTAGATGAAATGGAAAGAGCGGTAAACAAATCAGGATTAACATCCCCTGGGAAAGACAGTATCTGTTACATCATGGTGAAACACCTAGGGACTTTGGCAAGGAGGAAACTATTGGAAGTTTACAACAAAGTGTGGGAAAAGGGAAAGCTCCCGACTGCATGGAAAGAAGCTGTGATTGTTCCTATAAGGAAACCTGGAAAGGATCCCTCAGACCCAGCGAGTTACAGGCCTATAGCTTTAACGTCGCATTTGGGGAAAATAATGGAGAGAATGATCACAGATAGGATTGCTTTCTATCTTGAAAGTAGGGGAATTCTGTCACCATATCAGAGTGGATTTAGAAAAGGAAGGGGAACTATGGATCCTGTTGTGTGTTTGGAGACAGAGGTACGGAAGGCTCAGGTAAACAAAGAGTCGGTAATTGCGGTATTCTTTGACGTGGAAAAAGCGTATGACATGTTGTGGAAGGAGGGGCTGATGATAAAGCTAAGTATGATAGGAATATCTGGGAGAACATTTAACTGGATAAAGGATTTTTTGTTTAATAGGTACATCCAAATTAGAGTGGGCAGAGCCATGTCAGATAGGTACTTGGTGGAAAATGGCACCACCCAGGGTAGTGTTATAAGCCCAGTACTTTTTTCTATTATGATAAATGATGTTTTTTCTGTTGTGAACAATGACATTTGCCGTTCTTTATTTGCTGATGATGGGGCATTATGGAAAAGAGGGAGTAATTTTAAGTATATAAGAGGGAAAATACAAGAAGTGATAAGTGCAGTGGAGGGATGGTCATATTCTTGGGGATTTAAATTCTCTGTTGAGAAAACAAAGGTGGTAGTGTTTACAAGGAAAAGGGTAGCTGATGCCCAGTTAACACTGTACGCTCAGGAATTGGAACAAGTCAAAGTTTTCAGGTTTCTGGGTATCTGGTTTGATGTTAATCTAACTTGGAGGGAGTTTAGTGTTCTCGTACAGCGTGTTGGAACGCTGACTAAACACCAAGCTAAACCGTAGTCAATGAAGACAGAGTCGATGCAAGGTTCATCATTTACTTCCACACTTCTTCATCAACATTTGTGAAAAGGCATTGCTTTCGTGATGTTTAACAGCGGATGGCAAAGGATTAAATTCAGAACATGGAAAACATGTCTGCCATACTCTTGAAGAGAGCCAGGAAAGAGCCAGGAAGTAATAGACAGGATGTGAGGTAAACGGATGAGGCACTTCAAAACAAAGTTACCTGTGCAAACAAAGTAAACCTTATCGACAGTTATTTTATATTTTAACTAAAATAAAGGACAAAACATTTATTAAATGAGAAATATCTATGCAAAGAATAAACAAATGCCTTATGGGCATTACACTCCCCGCCTGGCCTCAGTGAGGCCACTTCGAATATTGGAGAGCCTAAAACATATAACTTTATATCAGTCCTTACGCAGAAGTAAAATAACTTCTGAAACTGGCCTGAAAAAGGTTTTTGGAGTCCCTTGGTCAGTGGTTTTCACTTCAACCTTTCTTACGAGGCCATCCCTTCCAGGGAATGTGGCGGTGATTCTGGCCATTGGCCAGCAGTTGCGAACAGTCTGTTTGTCTCTGAGAAGAACAAGATCTCCAACTTGAAGATTTCTGCGTGGCACAGTCCACTTTTGTCTGTGCTGCAAGGTAGGTAGGTACTCGTGACTCCAACGTCTCCAAAACTGGTTTGCAAGGGCCTGTACCTGTCTCCACTGCTTTGTATAAAGGTCCTTGTCTGTGAAATCTCCGAGTGGAGGTGGAACACCAGACTTCTGTGTGAGGAGCATTGATGGTGAAAGAATGAAGGGTTGTTGTGGATCTGTGGATACAGGTAAGAGTGGTCGTGCATTGATGACAGCCGTGACCTCTGCCATTAGCGTGCAAAGTACTTCATGGGTTAAGCGAGTTTTCTGCTGCAACAGCGTTGAGTCGAGGATTCTCCGGGCAATTCCAATCATACGCTCCCAAGAACCTCCCATGTGGGAGGCATGTGGCGGGTTGAATGTCCAGCTGCATCCTTGTTCACCCAGGTACTTCTGCACAGTTTTGTCCATACCAAGCTCCTTACATGCTCCAGTGAAGTTGGTGCCACAATCAGAGTGTAGTTGCTTTGCAGGGCCTCTGAGTGCAAAAAAGCGTCTAAGGGCATTTATACATCTGGAAGTGTCCATTGACTCTATCACTTCAATGTGCACAGCCCTTGAACTGAGACAACTGAACATGATGGCCCACCTCTTACTCTCTGTCTGTCCTCCCCTGGTTCGTCTAGTTGTAACAGGCCAGGGCCCGAAAACATCAAGCCCCACATAAGTAAAGGGGGGACAAACTTTAAGGCATTCAGGTGGTAAGTTAGCCATGGATTGCTCTTCCGTTTTCCCCCTCAATTTGCGACAGTTGATGCATTTGTGAAGAACTGTGTTGATCAGTGTCTTACCACCCAAGATCCACAGACCGGCTGCTCTGATTGCTCCTTCCGTCAGATGGCGGCCTTGATGCTTTACCTGCTCGTGGTGATGTCGTGTAAGCAACAGAGAAATGTGGCTATCTTTGGGAAGAATTACTGGATTCTTTTCTGCAGAATTCAATTCAGAATGCTTTAGCCGCCCTCCAACACGTATCAGTCCACCCTCCAGGGTCGGGCTCAGGTTCAACAGGGGGCTGTTTGTTGGCAGTACCTTGTTAGATCGTAGTGCTGACAGTTTTCTTGTAAACGCTGCCCTTTGAGCCGCTTTCAAGATAACATCTCTTGCTTGGGCCATTTCATCTGCAGTACGAGGTAGATGACACTTATGCCAGCCTTTGCACTTGCTGTTTTGATTCGACTGTTTGTGGGCTCTTGCCATGTGGATAAGGAAAGCAACTCCTCTTACCAGTGAGGTGAAGGTGGAAAAGTGTTGGAAATGATCAGCACAAAGAGCCACCTTCTCCAAGTGAGTGACATAAGTTTGCACTTGTGGCCGGATTTCCGAGTCTTTCTCAGGTTCAATGAGCTCAAACCTTTTAGTGTCTTTTGATATTGCTGGTGATGACTGACGCAGGAATGAGGGGCCAGTGAACCAAGATGTCTGTACAAGGTGAGCAGCAGGCAAGGATCTGGATGCGTGGTCTGCTGGGTTCTCTTCTGTACACACATAATTCCACTACTCAGGACCTGAAGACTGAAGGATACATTGTACTCTGTTGTGGACGTATGTGTAGAACCGTTTGGTCTCATTACAGATATATCCAAGGACAACTTTACTGTCCGTATAGAACTGTACAGTATCTATGTTGAGATCCAGCTCATTTTGGATGAGATCTGCCATCTCCATGGCAAGAACAGCCGCACAAAGTTCAAGCCTAGGAATTGTTGGTTCTAACTGAGGTGCTAGCTTTGCCTTGCCCATCACGAACCCTACTTCAGCTTTCCCATCTTCTTGAACTGCTCTCAGGTAAGCAACAGCTCCAATAGCCTTGTTTGAGGCATCCGAGAACACACACAATTCTGTGTGCACTGCTTTGGTGAGGGAAGTTGTTGTGTACATACGTGGAACATGAAGCTCTTTCAAACCTTGGAGGGAATCTCTCCAAGCTTCCCAACTCTTCAGCTTGTCTTCTGGGATTGGCGTGTCCCAGTCGGATAGTTCAGAGGTAAGCTCCCTGAGAAGGGCTCTTCCATGGATTGTAATGGGTGCCAGCAAACCCAAAGGATCGAAGATACTATTAATAGTAGAAAGAACTCCACGTCTCGTGAATGGCTTGTCTGTGTTTGATGTGGAGTAGGTGAATGTGTCTGACTTGATCTCCCAGAGTAGACCCAAGCTCCGCTGTGTGGGCACTGTTTCTCCTTTGAGATCCAAGTCTTTGATTACTGGGGCACAATCTTCAGGTGAGAAGGCTTCAGTGACTACCTTAGAGTTAGACACAAACTTGTGCAGCCGAAGGTTTGATTCAGCGAGTGAAGCCTGTGTTCGTTGGAGAATGTCAATGGCCTCTGCTTCGGACGGCAAAGATATTAGGCCATCATCTACATAAAAGTGTCTGTCTACAAACTTGACTGTGTCATCACCATGTTCTTGGGCCCCTTCTCTGATGGCCTTTCGCAGCCCATAGATGGCCACTGCAGGGGATGGTGTGTTGCCAAAAACATGCACCTTCATCCTGTACTCTATGACAGGCTTACTGAGATCATTGTCCTTGTGCCACAAAAAACGGAGGAAGTTGCAATGGTTTTCATGCACCAAAAAGCAATGGAACATCTGCTGGATGTCCGCCAGGATCGCAACTCTTTCTTTTTGGAACCGCAGAAGGACACCAATGAGGGAGTTATTAAGGTCGGGTCCCGTAAGAAGCACATTATTGAGAGACAGGCCGCAGTGCTTGGCACTGGAATCAAACACCACCCTGATTTGATTGGGTTTTTGTGGGTGATAGACTCCAAAGGAAGGAAGATACCAGCATTCCTCATTTTCCTCCATTGGTGGCGCTACCTCTGCGTGCCCATTAGCAATAATTTTCTCCATGAATGCAACATATTGCTCCTGCATCTCAGGCCTCCTTTGCAGGGTTCTCTGGAGAGAGAGAAACCGCATCGCTGCTTGTTCCCTGTTATTTGGCAAACGTTGACGTGGTTCTTTGAACGGGAGTGGAGCTACCCAGTTGTTGCTGTTGTCCCTGTAGATATTTGCATCCATGATCTTTAGAAAGAGAATGTCCTCCCTGGATGGAGCGAGTTGGTTGTCGTGCTCAGTTCGGTCGAAAACAGTCTGTCCTAGCATCCTTTCCGGTGATTTGCCAGGCCTGGTAAAGTTTTGTTGTGTCTCTTTGACAGACATGGAGCTTGAACAGGGTTTGAAAATGGAATGGCGCCCACCATCCCATATATTGGTCTTGAATGTGTCAACTGTTGGTTTGTGTGCGTTGCCTAAGCAGACTTCGCCTACCACTACCCAACCCAGATCTAGAAGTTGGGCAAATGGAGCATTGTGTGGTCCATTTATCTGCTGTCTGACCTTATGCACCCTTAGCACATCTCTTCCGAGTAGCAGGAGTATTTCTGCTTCTGGGTCTAGCTCAGGAATACATTTGGAGATGTGATGGAGATGGGGTTGATGCAAAACAGAGTTGGGTGTTGGGATCTCAGCCCGATTGTTTGGAATCTCTTGGCACTCGAGGAGTGGTGGAAGCAAGATGACGGTTTTGCCGTCCAATGATTCGATCTGAAATCCTGCTGCTTGCTTGCCGTATGTTTTCACTATTCCGGCACAGGTTCTGAGTTGGTAAGAGAGTGGTTCGCCATCCACACCAAACTGTTGAAAGAATTCTGGTCTAGCTAAAGAGCGGTTGCTCTGATCATCAAGAATTACATAGGCTTTGATTGCCTTGTCCTCGTTGCCCTTCTGGTATATCTTTGTAAGACATATTTTGGAGCACGAACGACTCCACTGACCATGACCACAAACTTCTGTGCAACTTGTACTAACATCAGATATGTTAGACTCTTCCCCCTCCCCGCCGTTCTTTCGCAACGGTGAAGGAGCCCTTTCAGTTTGAGGTGGAGGGCCAGGATGCATGGCTGCATCGTGATTGGTGCTTCCGCATTCAGAACACTTCACAGGGAATTTGCAGTCTTTGGCTAGGTGGCTAGGCGAGGAACAACATTTGAAGCATATTCCTTTCTCTTTGAGGAAGGCCTTTCTGTCTTCAGGGGACTTGTTTCTGAATGTTCTGCATCTTTTAAGAGGGTGTGGTTTGTTATGCAAAGGACAGTTTTTATAAGGAGCCGTATTGGTTGGGGAAACATTGGTTTAATGGACTGTAATGGGCCTATGGGCATTAAAACTCTTCATAGTGGGTTTATCGTGTTTGGCGGTTGTCGTAGTAGTGTTCTGGCAAATGAAGCTAGGGTCATTTCGTTTCTTTGCTTCACGACACACAAAATCACAGAAATATTCAAAGGGAGGGAAGCAACCATTGTTCTCTTCTTTGTAGTGTGACCCTGAAGACACCCATTTCTCCTGCAGTCCATATGGAAGCTTATCGACCATTGACGCAACTCCGCGAGATGTGTCTAGGTAAGAGAGGCCAGTGAGATATCCATCTTCTTTGGCACCCTGGATCTCCATGAGCAAGTCACCAAGTTCACGTAACTTGGCATTGTCTTTGACTGAAATCTTGGGAAAGGTGTCTAACCTTTGGAACAGTGACCTCTCAATAATTTCAGGAGCGGCATAGCACTCATGTAATCTGTCCCATGCTTTGTGTAAGGCCAAATTGGGGTTGTTAATATAGACAGAGCGAATGCGTTTCACCTGTTCACCTGACTCCTTTCCGAGCCACTTGGTCATGAGGTCCAGTTCTTGGGATGCTGTGAGTTGAACCTCAGCGGCTGCATTTGTGAAAGAAGACCGCCATGCCCGGAAATTTTCTGGCTTATCATCAAATTGATACAGTCCTGAAGTAACAAGATCTCGTCGTGCCAAATATTGTGCCAATGGTTCAGTTTGACACTGTGTGCTGACTGGGTGAACACGTGAGGGAACATATAATGGAGCATGTACGTTCATGGATGGATTTGGTCTTTTGGCTTCAAAGTTTGTTTCTACATTAATTTGTTTATTTGGGTTATATTCATGTGAGTAAGTTACGTCATCCCTTTTAAACTTTGGTCTCTTAGTAGAAACTTGCAGCTCTGGAGCGTCAGGGGGTGAATGCCATGTAATGTAGCTATCACCTGATCCTGCATGCAACTGGGGTTTGGCTGGTGGGTTCGATAAACGCGTGGAGGGTGATAGATTCTGGAGGTCAATCTGTGACTGGACATATTCGCTTGTTCGTTGAATTCTGATATTTTTAGATTCAGTTTTTTCTTCTTCGATTACAGACTGTGTAACTGTAGCTTCCTCCAGTACCTGTGCTTCTACTATAGCTGCATCTGCTTCTCGTTTCAGTGTCAGCACCTCCAGTTCTGTATCAATTCTTGCTGCTTCCAACTGATTTTGTGCTTCTACTATAGCTGCATCTGCTTCTCTTTGTGCTACTACTATAGCTGCATCTGCTTCTCTTGCAGCCTTTTCCATTTTAAGTTTAGCTTCTTGGCTAGCATATGATGCTCTCACATTTGCAGCTTCCGCTTTGGCTCTGGCCTGGGCTGCACTTGCCGATGATGTTGAGGCCCTTGTGCTTCCAACGCTGGAACGGGACGATCTGTGACTTGTTGCCATCTTGGCCACTTTTAAAACATCAAATGCTGCCTTTTCACTTTAGTGTTCTCGTACAGCGTGTTGGAACGCTGACTAAACACCAAGCTAAACCGTAGTCAATGAAGACAGAGTCGATGCAAGGTTCATCATTTACTTCCACACTTCTTCATCAACATTTGTGAAAAGGCATTGCTTTCGTGATGTTTAACAGCGGATGGCAAAGGATTAAATTCAGAACATGGAAAACATGTCTGCCATACTCTTGAAGAGAGCCAGGAAAGAGCCAGGAAGTAATAGACAGGATGTGAGGTAAACGGATGAGGCACTTCAAAACAAAATTACCTGTGCAAACAAAGTAAACCTTATCGACAGTTATTTTATATTTTAACTAAAATAAAGGACAAAACATCTATTAAATGAGAAATATCTATGCAAAGAATAAACAAATGCCTTATGGGCATTACAGGGAGCATATTCAGAAGATGTCAGCTAGGTGCAAAAAAGTACTGAATGTGATGAGGTGTTTGACAGGGGTTGAGTGGGGTGCTAGCAGAACGGCTATGAGAAACATTTATGTTGCGTTAATTAGGTCTATATTGGATTATGGGTGTATTGTATATGGATCTGCTGCCAAAACCACATTGAGCAAGTTGGATGTCATCCAGGCCCAGGCACTGAGGATCTGCTGTGGGGCTTTTAAAACAACTCCTGTTGCTGCCCTCCAGGTGGAAATGGGGGAAATGCCATTAAGTATCAGGCGTAAGCAGATGATGATGAGTTACTGGGTCAATCTGCAGGGGCACGCTCAAGAGAAACACCCTACAGTCAGAGTGTTGTTGCCTTGTTGGGAGGGGGAAAGAGGTAAAGGGGAGAATTTTGCATTTCCCGCTGGGAGAGTGGCTAGGGATATGAAGTTATGTGATAGAACGTATATCCCATCAGTTCCTTTGCCAGTCACTCCTCCATGGTTTTTCTACCCAGTGTCAGTTGATTTGTTTTTTTTGGAAAAGATGCGAGGGTGCAGAGAATTTGGAAACGCTGCAGTTTTAGTAGAGGATCGGTTGGGTACAATATATCATTCCCTTACCCCAGTATTCACAGATGGATCAAAGGATCCTGACACGGGCTGCACTGGTTTTGCTTTCCATATCCCTGCCTTAAAAATATCTGCTAATAGAAGAACATCTTCCCATCTGTCTGTGTATACAGTCGAATTGTTGGCTTTGGTGACTGCATTGCAGAGGATTGAGGAGCTGATGATCAAGGGTTTTGTCCTTTGTTCGGATTCCAGTGCAGCCTTGCTGTCAATAAAATCAGGGTCATCTGACAGCAGACAGGACTTGGTCTATGAGATATATGAGACTTTATATAGACTCATAAACAAAGGGGTGGCTGTGGTGTTTATGTGGGTTCCAGCTCACAGGGGGATTAAGGGAAATGAGGTCGCAGATAAATTGGCTAAACAGGCTCTGGGACACTGGGAGGTGTGGGATATTTCACTGAGTAAATCTGAGGCAAAAACGCTGATTAAAGAGTATATTAGGCAGGAGTGGCAGCATAGGTGGGACACAGGGGAAACAGGGCGACATTTGTGTGCTATCCAGAGTGCGGTTGGAGTGAAGGGCAGGATGGGGACAAGAAATACAAAGGAAGAGAATATTTTATCTAGGCTAAGGATGGGACACACTAGGTTAAACAAAACTTTGCATCTGGTAGGTAAGCACCCGACAGGGATGTGCGATTATTGTGAGAGAGAGGAAGAAAGTGTGGAGCATGTCATTTTCTACTGCCAGAAGTATACCCAGGAGAGAGACAGATTAGTGGAGGGAATTAGAGAATTAGGGGTGGGTGATGCTAACTTAAGCATGATGGTAGGGGATGGGGTAAGAAAGTTGTTGGTCTACCTTAAAGATACGAGTGCGGCGGATGATAAAATAAGGCAGCGATGCTGAGGTTTTAAGCAGGTTTTATTAATCATACCGCTGTCACGAGCTCCTCTCCCAGCGCCGTGCGTGCATGCCGGAAGCGAGCCCAATGCTCTCAGTGAAGAGGGGACACAATGTCTGTGTCCAGCAGCAGCCGTTGTAGAAGTGAGAATTGAGAGGCAGATTTACAGCACAGTGCAGCTTATATACTCAACTCAAACAATAGATCAAAGACATTCACAGCAGTTAATCTGGGCATTTGCATATCAGAGGTACAGACAGGATGCATGAACACAATGCATGGATGACAATTTAATCTCACGGCTGTAAATGCAGCATGCAGCGGAAAAAACCCAGGAGTGCGAGCTGACTGTCTCTGTGTTCTGTCTGTGTGTTGTGGGGGTTGAATCAAGCCGATGCACTGCCCCCCCCCCCCAGAGGGAACGGTAGGGGACCGTGATCTCGATGTTGCAGTCTGGGCAGCGAGCAGGGAAAAGCTCTGTGCAGGAGGAGGGGGGGGGTAGTACATGCTGACAGGGCGCGGGAAAATCGTTCGAGTTGCGCCAAAAGTGTTTGCTGCTCCGCGATGTCCCGTCTGAACATGCAGAGATCAGAAGAAGAAAAATTTGTCACTGGCTCCTCCGGCGATTAAATCCTGCAAGGATTAATAGCGGCCATGAAGAAAAGACGAGGCTGCGTGGCGGCTGTAATGAGAGCAGAGGGACTGGCGTGTTGACTTTAGGTTCAGGCGTAACCCTAAAGCCTCGGGAACCGCAGAGAGCTGAATTCCCCTTGTGTGCCGTGGCTAAGACCATAAAATCCAGTGAGCAAGCTGCGTGCCTCAGGTGAACGAGCAAGCCTGAAAGGCCAGTGTGCAGCAGAAGGAAGGCGGTCAGAAAAGCCGTATGTGTCCCGTGCGTGGTGCACCGTCCTCGTAACTCCCCGGTGCCTGCGCTGGGGTTCCGTGATGGGTGGGCCAGCTGGAGAGGAGAACCAGGGTCAGGGAGCTTAATCATCCCTGTTCAGTGTGTTGGAGCGGTGCAGGGAAGTAGACGCTCTGTCACTCGCTCGGTCATGGTGCGTTCAGGTCCACGTGTGCTCCGTCGGCCGTGGGAGTCGCCGTCGCGGAGAAAGGACGAGGTACATGCGCTCTCGATGTGAAGGAGCTGCGAGCGTGGCTGGTCCAGCGTGGATGTGCCGATCTAGGCGTGCAGATCTCACCATGAAGTTTGCTGCGGCTTTCCCGGTCGTGGGTGGTCTCCGGAGAGTTTCACCTGGAAACTCTGCGTCGAAATTTCCCTGAAGCAGAAGGGAGCTGTTGTGTTCGCTTGTCGTCGGAGAATCACCGCCGGGTGTTGCGTTCGCTGGCAGTGTGTTCGTTTCAGCGTCGGGTCACCAGTGCGGCGGATGATAAAATAAGGCAGCGATGCTGAGGTTTTAAGCAGGTTTTATTAATCATACCGCTGTCACGAGCTCCTCTCCCAGCGCCGTGCGTGCGCGCCGGGAGCGAGCCCACGGCTCTCAGTGAAGAGGGGACACAATGTCTGTGTCCAGCAGCAGCCGTTGTAGAAGTGAGAATTGAGAGGCAGATTTACAGCACAGTGCAGCTTATATACTCAACTCAAACAATAGATCAAAGACATTCACAGCAGTTAATCTGGGCATTTGCATATCAGAGGTACAGACAGGATGCATGAACACAATGCATGGATGACAATTTAACCTCACGGCTGTAAACGCAGCATGCATCGGAAAAAACCCAGGAGTGCGAGCTGACTGTCTCTGTGTTCTGTCTGTGTGTTGTGGGGGTTGAATCAAGCCGCTACACTAGGCTAATTAATAGAATATAGTTTTTTTGTTTTTTTTTTTCCTTGGGGTATAATGTCTGGTCCACACTCTAACGCTGGATGGCGGTAATGCGCCTTTAAGTTGGGTGCCCCCGCCAAAAAACAGAAGAAGAAAAAGAAGACAGCTGGGGATGGAGATCCTGTAAGAATCACGAGAAGGGCTCTTTTTTCTTTTTAAAATAACACAGTCATAAGTCATAGAATTTAGGGCTCGGGCTCAAATGCCAGAATGTTGCACACTTTTGTACAGTGGGTGGCGATATGCACCTTTCAGTTGTTTGCTATCTGACAGTAACCGAGATAAGACGAAGATGAAGAAGACAAAGAGAAAGAACAAGAAAAAGGATAGCGGATGTGACGTCATATGTACCTCGAAGATGGCGACGAGAAGATTGTACTTCGAATCCCGAATCGAGACGTGCTGCTAAAGCTGTGAAAAAGACTTTGGTTGCTTCCCAGCAAATGTAAGTGATATCTGTAAAACGAGAACTAAGCTTCCCCTGAGAAGGTTTAGGCTCCGTTTTTAAATTTAAAGAGTATTTCAAAGAACGGAGAGTCAAGCTAAAACCAGCTAGCTTAACTAGCTTAGCCGCTGCCGTTTCCTCTTGAATGAATGAATGAATGAATCTTTATTTCGGATAGTACAGGTTAAAAGAAACTGAATAATATAACAAAGGGGGAAAGAAAATCCAACAAGGTCATATTAGACAATAACTCCTCTGATTATACAATTCAACGTAAGTTATCCGAAATGGGTGATGGCTGAAGCCGCAGCTTATATTGCCCACCCATATTCCATCCAAGAATTCAAAAGAGAAAAAAGAGAAGAGAAAAAAAACAAAACAAGACAAGAGCGATTACAATTCAAAAACAAAGCTAAGACAAAATGTGACAGAAAAAAGAAAACAAACTAAGCTACAACACAACACAGGCTGGATTTATTTATTTTTTTTGTTACTTATTTGTACCCGTAGGTAGATTTGATTTGCAGTCTGGTGACAAGCCACCGGCTGCCGGTCACTGCGTGCGCGAGCGCCCTAAACCTACATGTTTTGGTATACGGGAGGAAACCGGAGAAATCCCACGCAACACGGGGAGAACATGCAAACTCCACACAGCTCACTGTTGGTCGGGGGCTGGGATCGAACCCACGATCTCACGATCCCCGCGATCCCCTGGCCGAGGGTAAACTGTGCTGCCACAGTGCTAAACCACTGCGCCACCGTGCAGCCGTGCAGGATATGACAATCCTTATGTGATTTTACATGTCATCTTGTATATATGTTTGGAGTATTTCTTCCTTTAGTTTTTGTTTAAATTGTCCAAGCGTTGTACATGATTTTAATTCAGGTCCAAAATTGTTCCATAATCTGACTCCTTGCACTGAAACACAGTGTTGTTTGGTGGTAGTTCTCACTGTAGGTTTTTGAAATATACATGTTCCTCTGAAATGATATTGTTTTTCCCTTATTTGGAACAACTTTTGGATATTTGCGGGCAGTGATAGATTCTTCACTTTAAACATTATTATTGCAGTTTTAAAGTCAACCAGATCTTTCAACTTGAGAGCTTTTAATTTAAGAAAAAGTGGGTTTGTTGGTTCCCTGTAAGCTGCTTTGTTTATTATTCTGATAGCTCTCTTCTGAAGCATAAAGAGTGGATATATGTTTGTTTTATATGTATTTCCCCATACTTCATTACAATATGTCATGTATGGGAGTATTAATGAATGATACAAGGTATATAGTGTGGGTTGATTCAGCAAATATTTCACTCTGTGTAATATTGCAATTGATTTGGATATTTTACCTTTAATATAATTAATATGTGACTTCCAACACAGTTTATTATCAATTATTACTCCAAGAAATTTAGTTTCAGATACCCTTTCAATCTCTGCACCATTTACACTGAGTATCAGAATCAGAATCAGCTTTATTGGCCAAGTATGCACAACACATACAAGGAATATGACTTTGGCTAAAAACTTGCTCTCGTTGTTCAGGTGGAGGATTTAAATAAGGATTCAATGACAACAGAGTATGTACAGTAAATTACAGTCTGTCCACGTTTCTATAAAAGAATGCAAATATATACAGGAATATATGCAGTTATTTACTCAGACTAACCACACTTTGCAGAAATATATGAAAAAATATACAGTCACACAGTATTTCAATGTGAACTCAGATTCAGTGATATAATGTGAATGAAGTAAAAAGCAGTGTGAGAGTTATGTGCAATGTAATAATGGATGAAAAGTCATAAGTACAGCAACAGGTAGGACTAGGTGAATGTTAGGAGTTCATCAGAGTGATGGCTTGAGGAAAGAAACTGTTCCTGTGACGGGTGGTTTTGACCTTCAGTGATCTGTAACGACGACCAGAAGATAGAAGTTCAAACAGTTTGTGGCCGGGGTGTGATGGGTCAGCACAGATGTTTCCTGGTTATGGACCGATATAAGTTCTCAATGGAGGGTAGGTCGGTACCAATGATCCTCTCCGCAGACTTAACGATCCGCTGCAGTCTGGTCTTGTCCTGTTTAGTGGCAGATCCAAACCAGACAGGGATGGAAAAGCAGAGGACAGATTGGATGATGGCGGTGTAGAAGACAACCAGCAGCTCCTGAGGCAAATCAAACTTCTTGAGCTGACGCAGAAAAAACAACCTCTGCTGGGCCTTTTTCCGGACAGTGTCTATATGGGAGGACCACTTCAGGTTCCGGGAGATTGTGGTACCCAGAAACTTGAAGGAGTCCACAGTGGACACTGTGCTGTTGAGGATGGTGAGTGGGGGGAATGAAGGGGGGTGTCGCCTGAAATCCACAGTCATCTCCACCGTTTTGGCTGGGTTAAGTTCAAGATGGTTCTGGCTGCACCAGAGGATCAGCTGCTCCACCTCCCGCCTGTATGCAGACTCATCATCATCCCGGATCAAACCGATGACTGTGGTGTCGTCCGCAAACTTCAGGAGCTTCACCGAAGGGTCCTCTGAGGTGCAGTCGTTGGAGTAGAGGGAGAAGAGCAGTGGGGAAAGGACACATCCTTGGGGGGCGCCAGTACTAATTTTTCGGGAGCTGGATGTAAATCTCCCTAGCTTCACCTGTTGCCACCTGTCAGTCAGAAAGCTGGAGATCCACTGGCAGGTGGAGGGGGGCACCTTGAGCTGGAGGAGTTTCTGATGAAGAATGCCTGGGATGATGGTGTTGAACGCTGAGCTGAAGTCGACAAACAGGATCCTGGCGTACGTCCCTGGGGAGTCGAGGTGTTGCAGGATGTAGTGTAGTCCCATATTCACTGCATCATCCACTGACCTGTTTGACCGGTAGGCAAACTGCAGTGGGTCCATCAGGGGGCCTGTGATGACCTTCAGGTGGTTCAGCACCAATCTCTCCAAGGATTTCATGACCACAGAGGTCAGGGCAACAGGTCTGTAGTCGTTTAATCCTGTAACAGAGGGTTTCTTGGGAACTGGAATGATGATGGAGCGTTTGAAGCAGGAAGACACTTCACGCAGCTCCAGTGATCTGTTAAAGATCCGGGTGAAGATGGGGGCCAACTCGTTGGAGCAGACTCTCAGGCAGGACGGAGACACACCATCAGGTCCTGCAGCCTTCTTGATCTTTTGTCTCTGAAAGACCCGGCGCACCTCCTCTTCACAGATCGTTAGTGCTGGTGGGAGGTCAGAGTGGAGGAGGGATGGAGTTCCTGGGGCTGCAGATAATCCTTTTGTGTGGGTGGGAGGTGAGAACTGTAGGTTCTTTTCAAACCTGCAGTAAAAGCTGTTTAGGTCGTTAGCCAGCTGGAGGTTTTCCACAGGGTGTGGGGATGGTCTCCTGTAGTTGGTGATATTCCGTAGGCCTCTCCAGACAGAAGCAGAGTTGTTGGCTGAGAAGTTTTTTTGTAACTTCACGCTGTAGCTCCTCTTAGCAAGCCTGATCTCCTTCGTCAGCATGTTTCTGGCCCGCTTGTACAGAGTCCAGTCACCAGTCCTGCAGGCCTCCTCCTTGGTCTGACGTAGCTGCTTCAGTTTAGGAATGAACCAGGGTTTACTGTTGTTGTATGTGCAGAAGGTCTTGGTCTGCACACACATGTCCTCGCAGAAACAGATGTATGACGTCACAGTGTCAGTGAGTTCATTTAGGTTAATGGCTGCAGCTACTGCAGCTGCAGTATAGATACTGAGTTGTTGTGATGGTTGTTAAAGACTATAAATCTTGTCTTACTTAAATTGAGCGTTAATTTGTTCGAATCAAACCACAGTTTAAGCTTTCCTAATTCCTTTCCGAGTGTATCCAGAAGTTGTTCCAGATTGCTTCCACTGCATAATAGATTAGTGTCATCAGCAAACAATATTAAGTCCATTTTTTCTGAAACTTTACATATATCATTTATATACATATTGAATAATAATGGCCCCAAAACTGAACCCTGTGGGACTCCACAAGTAACCTTCAGTAACTGAGTTTTCGTTACCAACACATACATACTGATATCTATTCTTTAAGTAACTACTTAACCAGGACAGTGCTACTCCTCTAATACCACAATTTTGTAGTTTCTTTAATAATAAATTATGGTCCACTGTATCAAATGCTTTTTTTAAGATCCAGCAATACCCTGGGAATGCCCCCAGGAAACGCCGTTTCCTCTTCAAGCTGTGTTCATCTGTAGTTTATTTTAGCATTTTCTCTTAACGCTTCATTTCTGAGAACAACCGAGGTTCAAAGGAAAATGTGACATCTCATCAATAAGGTGGCTACAGTTGAATTACATGAACTGAAGTATTTTACTCGAAAAACAGGAACAGAAAATCAATCGTGGCATTTTGGGAACAGGTCAAGTGGAGCCCTGACCAAGTGAGCACCCCAAGTGGACCCCGGGGTCCAGTCTGTACATGTACAAGTACATTTTTAATCCGGTGATTTACAGACTGATTCAGAGCTTTCTAAAGCCTCATTCACAACATTCTAGTCCCACATACCTATTGTGTGGATTTTCAACTGGGTTCAGCCAGCGGTGATGAGCAGCAGTAGTGGAGAAAAGACTGTTGGAAACAGAAACTGAGCCAAAACCTTCTCCAGGTCAGCTTACCCGATCTGGGTATGTCATGTTATATATATGTGTGTGTGTGTGTGTGTGTGTGTGTGTGTTTTACACTTCTTGGTGACCAGGAAAAGTCTTGACAACAGCTTTACACAAATTCTTGATGTTTTTCTCCTTCACGTTTACAAATCACTGGATTGACAATGCACTTGTACATGTAGAGATTGGATCCCGGGTGTTGGGTGTGAAATTACCTCTGGAATGATGAGGCCAGGTGCACAATAGAACTCAGCTTTATTTGGGGTCAGTGACACACACTACAGCCACCAGGCAGGGGCATCTGCGAAAGAGGCTGGATGGAGATGCCCGCCTGGTATTTATGGGCGGTGCAGTGGTGGAAGGGGAAGTGGCCGCCACTACACCGCACTTCACAAATAAAGGTACTATTTACAATACAACACCAGGGTCCACTTGGGGTGCTGTCTTGATCAGGGGTCCCAGGACTTAAAGTTTTCGGGCACTGTGCCGGATCTCCGGTGTGTGCCATTTGGCTGCGGGGAAAAATAATGCTCCTATAACGGCGGCCCTCAATAGGCAGCCCGTGAACTTTGTATTTGTGACTCACGACCTGTGATTCCTTCACTACGTGCTTTGGTCATGTCAGCAACTGTAAATGTGGACTGTTATCTCAATGCCAACGATGCGCTGACAGCCTTTCAATGTGCGAGCGGCACATTTTACTTTCACTTTAGGAGTGGTAGCTGCAGTGGGAGCCTAGATTGAACGAAAATGGCATGCTCCAAGTTGGCTGCTAAAAGAAAAGTGGACAGTGAAAACTGGCAATTCAAAGACGAATGGACTGAGCAGTTTGCATTTGTTCTCCCTCCTACCAGCACAAGACTACAGCTTGATAAAAATTTACAGTTTTAAACGGCATTATGAGAGCAAGCAAAGGAATTTTGAAGAGATATGTGACGATGGGATGTCACCACTGTTAGGACTTATTGTATGTGTGTGTTTGTGTTGTATTTGTGTTATGGTAAATGCTATTATGATTGTTTGTATAGTACACATATTGTTTTGGGATCTGTCTTTGTTTGATTTGAGTGCCCTTGGGAGATAATTGGTATGGTTAAGTATTTTGGGTAAAATAATGGATAATGAGTTATTTCACATACCTTTGCCAACATGCTTCCTGTGGGTGTCCAGGCAAAAGACTCAGTGAGGGGTTGAGGGCGTTTTATAGGACACCAGCAGGAAGGAAACATGTATGGTAAGTTAGAGGGGTGGTTTAACATTTGTAAATAGGGGATTGAAATATTTATTGAATTATTTATATTGTTATTTATTATATGTTATTTATATTTGTATTGTATATAGTTGGGAAGTATTTATGTATTTTTAGAGATCAGTGGGTATGTGGAAAACAATGGGAATGTTGATTGTTTTGCCTGGGATTGTGGTAGGGGCTAATCAGCCCTAATTATCTCTGGTAATATATAACAGGTGTTGGGTCGTTCGTTTGCAGAGTTTTGAAGGATCGTGTCGTATGTTTGGAACTATTTACTTGTAAGTTAATAAAATAACCTGAAAATTGGAATTGAAGATTTGGCCGCTTCTTGCCTCAGACCGTGCCACTTTGTGACATTTGGTGGCAGCGGTGGTCCGTTCCCAGGACGTCATAGTGTTTGGTGGATGGAAGGACTCATGGCGAGAAGGAAAGCAAGGCAGGAGGAGCAGTCTGACCTGGATGCAGGTATGGCGGCTGAGGACCTGGGAGTCAGTGGACTGGGCGAGCTCGAGGAGCTAACATGCCTGGTGAAATCTTGGATGCATTTGCTGACTCTGAGACCGCCGGATGGAGGAAGAAGCTGCTCTTCAGGAGCAAAAGTGGCAGACTGTGGAGAATCACATTCGTCGGATGGAGTTGCAGGTTGCGGAGCTGAGAGAGGAGTATGGGAGCCGGGCTGAGCGTAGTGGTGACGACGGCGCTTCGAGGGAGGATCCCAGGGTGACGGCCAGTCGGGTCGACCCGCAGGAGGATGATTTGCCGCTGCAGGTGCAGCCAAGGAGGCCACGAACGCATCACGAGCCCAGGCTGAATCCTCTCTCTCCCGAGGATGACATCGAGCACTACCTAGCGTCGTTCGAGAGGATAGCTACGGTCTGCCACTGGTGTGAAGAGGAGTGGGCTATTCATCTGGCTTCTCTACTTACAGGTAAAGCGCGGAGCGCATATGTTCTGATGGACATCATAGACACAGACAATTACGGGAAAGTGAAAGAAGCTATTTTAAACAAATATGAAATTACATCTGACACGTATAGGAGAAGGTTTCGGTCCCTGGACATTCATCAGGACGAAACCCCTTGTGAACTATATGCACGTTTGAAAGACCTTTTTTATCAATGGGTGAAACCAGAGACCTTATCAGTAAAAGACATTTCTGAATTATTGATTTTGGAGCAGTTTCTAAGGATGGTGAATCCGGAACTGGGAGTCTGGATACAAGAGCGGGACCCGAAGACTGCAGAGGACGCTGCTCGTCTGGCGGAGGTTTTTCTGTCAGCCAGGTCTGGGAGCAGGAGAACTACTCTTGGCCGTGACAGATCTTTCACCACACGGAGTGAGTATAATGAGGGTGAAAGGGGTGGTCCAGCTCGAAATAGGTTGTATTCCAGGCCCAGTCAGATCACAAACAGCAGATATGATAATAGCAAAAAGTCACGTGTGGTTGCAAATAAAGATATACGCTGCTATCAGTGCAATAAAATCGGTCACACCCAGTATTCATACCCTGCCATAAAGAATGAGAAACCATCATTATTATGTTCAGTTCCTAGACCCATTTTTTCAGCCGCAGTGCACAGTGGAATCAGAATCAGATTTATTACCATTGTTCATGTAGTACACAAACTAGGAATTTGTCTCGGTGCAATGCTGCAACATTAAACATGATAAAAATAAAAGATAGAAATAAAAAACTATGCATGCAATAAAATGTAGAATATGAGTAATACTAGTCTATACAATTTTTGAATATATTAGCGAGCAGGAGATATTGTGGAGTTCCACATAGTGCAGTCGGTAGTGCAAAAAGAAAATGGTGATAATTGACATGAGTCTGGTTGAGCTGCTGTACATAGTGCATGAGAGTCTAATAAGTCACTTAGTGTTCAGCAGTCTGATGGCAGAGGGGAAGAAGCTGTTCACGTGATGGGAGGTTTTAGTCTGAATGGACCGAAGTCTTCTACCTGAGGGGAGGGGGGCAAACAGTACGTGTCCAGGGTGTGAAGGGTCGGCTATGATCCGGCCTGCATGCCTCCGGGTCCTGGAGATGTACAGGTCTTGGAGGGATGGGAGCTTGCAGCCGATCACCTTCTCAGCAGCGCGCACGACGCGCTGCAGCCTTAGTCTGTCCCTGGCAGTGGCTCCTGCGTACCACACGGTTATGGAGGTGGTGAGGATGGACTCGATGATGGCCGTGTAGAACTGCACTAACATCTTGGTGGGTAGCTTGAGCTTCCTCAGCTGCCGCAGGAAGAACATCCTCTGCTGGGCCTTTTTGATGAGGGAGCTGATGGTCGGCTCCCACTTGAGGTCCCGGGTGATGGTGGTGCCCAGGAAGCGGAAGGAATCTGCAGTGGTGATGGGAGAGTCTGTGAGGGTAAGGGGGGGCAGAGGGGTTGTGACTTTCCTGAAGTCCACGATCATCTCCACTGTCTTCAGAGCGTTCAGCTGCAGGTTGTTGTGGCTGCACCAGGACGCCAGCTGGGCCACTTCTCTCCTGTAGACGGACTTGTTGCCGTTGGAGATGAGCCCGATGAGGGTGGTGTCATCCGCAAACTTGATCAGCTTGACAGACTGGTGGCTGGAGGTGCAGGAGTTGGTATACAGGGAGAAGAGTAGGGGGGAAAGTACACAGCCCTGGGGTGATCCGGTGCTGATGCTAACAGAGTCTGAGACAGTCTTTCCCAGCCGCACATGCTGCCTCTGGTCCGTCAGGAAGTCGGTGATCCACCTGCAGAGGGAGTCAGGCACGTTGAGCAGGGACAGCTTGTCCCGGAGCAGAGCGGGGCGGATGGTGTTGAATGCAGAGCTGAAGTCCACAAACAGGATCCTGGCGTAGGTTCCCGGGGAGTCCAGGTGCTGCAGGATGGAGTGGAGGGCCAGGTTGACTGCGTCGTCCACAGACCTGTTGGCTCGGTAGGCAAACTGCAGCGGGTCCAGGAGGGGAGTGGTGATGGTCTTGAGGTGGGGCAGGACCAGGCGCTCAAAGGACTTCATGACTACAGAGGTGAGCGCTACAGGTCTGTAGTCGTTAAGTCCAGTGATCCGTGGCTTCTTGGGGACAGGGATGATGGTGGAGGTTTTGAGGCAGGTCGGCACATGGCATAACTTCAGGGAGGTGCTAAAAATGTCTGTGAAGACAGGAGTCAGCTCTTCCGCACAGTGTCTCAGGGTGGAGGGAGACACGCTGTCCGGACCGGGGGCCTTGCGCGGGTTCAGTCTGGAGAACTGTCTGTGCACGTCCTGCTCACTGATGGCAAGGGCAGGGGGGGAGGAGGGGGGGCCCGCCTTTGATGAAGTAGGGACCGTGGAGACAGTGGCGCTGGGGGGAGGGGGGGGAGATGGACACAGCTGACGAGGTGTCAAAACGGGCATAGTGTTGGGACAGTCTTTGACAAAGCGCTTTGTCATCCTGACCTTTAGAAGCCTGAGGCCGATAGTTGGTGATTTGCCTCAGTCCTCTCCACACAGAAGCAGAGTCATTAGCAATGAACTGTTGCTGGATTCTCTCAGAATACACAGATTTAGCTCTCCTCAGCTCTCTGCTAAACCGGTATTTGACCTCCCTGTAGCAGTCCCTGTCTCCACTTTTCAACGCTGCTTCCTTCTCCTTCCTGATCTGTCTGAGCTTAGCAGTGTACCAGGGCTTGTCATTGGAGTAACAAAACGAAGGTGTTGCTTAATGGTCAGTGTGAGGAAGCCCTGTTTGATCCAGGTTGCTTTCAAACAGTTGTGCTGCCTAGTTTGGTCCCTAGGGATTTGTGGAATGAGTCTAAAATAAATATCAGTTGTGTCCATGGGGATAAAAAACTGTACCCGACCACTGAGGTTTATTTAACAGTGGGGGGGCAAACTTATCTCCTTCCTGTAGCTCTTGTGCCTGATTTGCCTTACCCTGTGTCAGGAATCTAGAAACTCATAAAAGTGATCGTATATTAGTTCGTTACCTCAATAAAGATTCAAGACACAAAATTCTATTTCTCATGAGCTTTTGTTTACTTGCAATGCAAGGAGCACGAACCTGGTTACAGGAGATCAGTACTAAAGACAATCATCAGAGTTCAGACAATTTATACACAGCAGTTTGCATGATCAAACAGAAACGTCTATCATGTACTCCTTTATACAATCATGATGAAATATGCTGACATCAAAGAAAAAGGAACAGTTTCACTTTATCAGAGTCCACCTTGTGCTCTAAGGAGTAACAGTTTCTTAGGGCAGGTCATACTGTGCAGCCCAGGTCATCATGTGCCTTAAGCTAAATCTACCATGAAAGGAGAACTGGAATTTCAACATAATTAAAATAAGAAAAAACAACTTCAATCTTCATGCATCATGTACAAAACTTCTAATACACAGACAGTTTTAGTATTTTTCAGCAGACAGTTACATACAGATATATATATACTTGATTGGATTATATAAAATGATAATATGTATACACATAATTTTTTCTGACATTCCCTCCTGTTTATCATTTTTATCAATTTAAATCACATGCAATCATCAGTACAATGTATCTTCTCACGATTTTCTACATTGACATTCATTGAGCATCACTTCCAAATCTAAACAGTGGTTCTGTCATCACAATCACCATTACTTTGTTGTCTCAAGGCAGTATATTGTACAGGGACTTCTCTTTGGAGCATAACAGATTGTAACATGAAAGTGTGTTGAGCAAGAGCTCTATTTATTATGGACCTTATACAGGGAATGACACACATGAAAAGCACACAGAATAAGATTAATATCACAATCAATGGGGTTAACTATTTCAAAAGAATCTGCCACCAAGTTCTACTTTGAAACCAATCCCAGGAGCCCCAACCTTTATCTTCATCTAACCCATGCTGTAAGTGTAAAATATCATTCAAATGGCTAATTTTTGTTCTTCATTTAAAGTTGTGAATCCTTGCTCCATTAATACAGTCAGATTTTCCATTGTCCATGCTAATGCATTTATGTGGTGTATAGCTAGAGCACTGCCATACATTGGAAAAAGAGTACTCATAATACCTTTAAAATCACTAATTCTCTGTTTTCCAGATAGTTTACCCACCAACCAATGTCCAACATTATTGCTTGTATTAAACAGAGAGTTCATCGCTATTGTCGCTCCGGGTGTTTCCTCTTCACTCAGTGGAGCAGGGATCATGGGTATTGCAGTCTTGTGTGAATGGGGTAGCAATGAACACACATAGCAAGAAGTATTGATTCCCAGTCCTCTCACTGAAACCACCATTGTCTGGTACCACAGGTTATGCATATAATCCACGTATTGTTCATTGTCCGTGCTTCGTGGGTTCCTTGTCCTTGAATCAGAAAGAGATTACCACCCCACTGTCAGGAGAAGTGCTGAACACAGAGTCATCAATAATTTTGGTGCCATGCTTCCACCTGAGAGAGTACCCCTCCGGGCCTCTTTCTTCACCAGGGTTGAGACGGCCTTGTCCTTAAAAGGACACGCCCCCTTTGTAACTGGACTTACTCAGGGAAACAAGTTAGTTAGTTCCCTTACAGGCACCCGTAGTCTTTTAACGTGAATCCAAAATGGTCATTCAGCAATACGTACTGCAGTGGGAGTGGGAGTGTCCAGTGTTGTCGGTGGTGGTTCTTTACATAGCCTCCAAGTTGCAACGGGTTATCCGCTTTTTTCTGTGGAGGAGAGAGAGCTTCTGACAGGATCAAAACATTCCCTGAGATGTTCACCAAGATCTGTGTATTTGTTAGGCGTGGTTAGTGGTGAGAGGTCAGGTAATACATAAGGACAGTGAAAAACACATTCAAAAGGTGATAATCCTGTCTTTAGGTCTAGTATAGAGTTAATGGTTAGTCTGACTAATTTCAGGGCTTCTGGCCAAGTAATACCCTTTCCATGTATAGTTTTTTTCCAGCATTTGTTTTGATTGTACCATTTTTCTTTTTACAAAACCTGTACTTTGTGGGTGGTAGATACTATGAAATTTGATCTTACAGCTTGGATTAAGTCTTGAAATGTTTGTGCTGTAAAATGAGTTTCATTATCTGCATAAATCAGTTCTGGAACCCCAAAACCAGAAAAAAACATAATTTACTAGAGTTTTACACACAAATGCGGCATTTGCTGAGGATGTGGGACAAATTTCTGTCCACTTTGTGAAGGTGTTAATCAACACCAAGCAATATTGTAGCTTTCCATTGCTCCTTGAGCATTATTTTATAAACAAATGATGCACTTTTGGCATGTTTTTGTTACTTCTTTCAAAATATTAGGACAGTTTTTCCAACATCCTCATCATTCATTGATTTCCCTCCTGTTGGCACATGATTGGCCATGTGCCACCAGGACAGCTCATTTATATAATGTGGGTGGCAGAGCAAATTTTCGTCAGGCAAGCCAAATGTATATCTAATTATTTACATATGAAACAGGAGGAAGGTCCATATTATTTTAACAATCTTTTAAAACATCAACATCATTAATAAAACAGATGGTTCCTAAAAGATTAATAGCAGTACAGTGAGCAGCGTTATCAGCCAAGCGATTACTGCAATTAAACAAGTCAGTGCCATTAGTGTGGGCAGGGCAGTGAATAACTGCCACATAACGTGGTAGCATCAAAACATTACGTAGCTGCAATAATTGCTATCGATATTTACTGGTTTTCCTGTGGAGGTGACAAACCCCCGCAGATTCAAGGTAACAGTATGCAGGTGGCATGCGTTATAAGCATATTTACTGTCTCTACAGATAAGTTACATTCAGGTTAGTAGCCAATAGTTCAGCTGTTGGAGGTGATGCAGGTTGTGGAATTTTTACACAATCAGGACCCCAGACAACATTGTTACAGCATAAGCACACTTCTATTTTTTACTAAGCAAGCCTGTCGCTCGCTTTTTCCCTTGCTAAGTAGAGAGAGAGAGCTGCTGTTCACCCCCCCCCCCCCCCTCCCGCTGATGGGAGAGAGAACCACCGCTCGCTCCTCTGTTGCCCCCCCCCCTTTTTTTTTTTTTTTTTTTTTAAATGAGCCATCAGTAAATAACCACAAGGAATTTGGTACAAGCTTAAGGTGTGGCTGTGACAACAAGGTTATAGTGTACGACAATAGTCTAGCTGGTAACAATATGGAATGGTTGTCCTGCTGCAAAACCCCCTTCACAACATAATAGAGGGCATGATCTTCTTATTTGTATTATCCCATGAATAATAAAAAGTGGTCTGTATTGCCCAGCATGTATTTTAGTTATAACTGTAGCCATATGTTTATCCTGGGTACTACAGAAAATGAAATGAGAAGCGCTTATGTACATAAAGTTGAATTGAATTCATCATCAATCATTTATTGATAATTTTTTATGCATTATCTATTTTTCTGAGGATTGCTAATTATTTGTTAATTAATTTCTTTGATACCCCCTGTTTTGATACATGGAGACTCACATGCAGCAAAGTTACAGGGTATTTGTTTGATTTTACTGAAAGGAAGTGTGCTAACAATTTTAATTTTAAATAAAATTTGCAGGTAGCCCAGTTCCTTCAAAAATAAGATTTCAATAATTATAGCTTCTTTTTGTGACATCTCTTGAAATAGTTTACAAATTCTACTTAAGAAAAAGAAAAAGAAAATAACTATCTGTGCATTTTTGATATGCTTCAGCATTGATAAATAAGATCAGTTTGTCCAGTTGAACGCAGATAGGTTGAATTTGAAATATTGTCACACCCTTTCAGTCAAAGGAAAGGCGGACGTTCTGCCCAATTAGAATTTGATTTAATGTTTTACAAGGAATGCCCCTATTTCATACATTCCTTGGTAAATTATGGAGTGCAATGTAGTTCACCCTGACCCAGCTTGGCCACCGCTGAATCAGGAGAAGCACATTCCTCATTGCTATCACATTTCTGAAATATGATGTTGTTAAACCATTATAAATGTATCCCGCAGTGCAAAATCATATAAACATCACATCTGTAAAGTCAGAATCCTTTAAATCAGTGTAGTCATCCTTCTTTTATTTTTTAAATTTGGGCCTAATGTAATGTGAAGTTTGAATAATAAATCTCTCCCGAGTAAATTTACTGCGCAGGAGAGTGCCACAACCACTTCTGAAATACATACTTTGCCTGTGGAGGAGTCTGTTAATGTAATTGGGCCATAAAGGCTCTCAGTTGTTGTTCCACCTCCTGCATTTTGAACCTTAATAGTTCTTCCAGTAAATTTAGCACCTTTGGGGATTTTGCGAACAGTAGTGTGTGTGGCTCCTGTGTCACAAAGAAATTCAACCTCTTTTCCATTCACTAGTAACCATATTGTAGGGGCAGACAACGCACTGCTGTACATAGTCAAGTCCAAAGTCTCATTAGGCCTTGTCAACACTTCAGATAGTCTTTTCTGTTGGTCCAGTACTGTCTGTTTATCCTCAGAAGAGAGTTCATCACAGTCGGTTAGTCATGCTCCTCTGTCTGAGGTTCCTTGACTATTCTCACCTCCATAATCATTTTGATTTCCACCTCCTCTGCCTTGCTGAAACCTGCCTCTCTGATCATTCTGAAATCTTCTTCTACCTCTACTTGGTCCCCTGCCTCCAAATCCACCTCTTTGGCCAAACCTGCAGTCACGGGCCCAGTGATCAGGTTTGCCACAATTAAAACAAACATCCTGATTTCCATCATTCACTTGCATTGACCTGCCTGTCTTGGGTCTAGCCCCACCTTGCACCATCCGTGCAACAAACACTTCCTCCTCACCCTCTACACTGCTCAGGAGCAGTGGAACTGTCCTACTTTTAACTTTTTTCTTCTGCATCAACATGTCCCCTGCATGTAACACATGTTCTTTAAATTCAGCCAGTGTACATGTTTTCAAATTAATGCAAGTTGACCTTACCATTGTGGACAGATCGGTAGGTAACGCTTCTAGAAAACTGTATTTAAACAAGTCCCTATAGGGCTCGTCCTCCATGGCAGCATTAGGCAGTCCCCCCCATAGTTTTCTTAAATTTTGTCATAAATCTGGCCCAAAATTCGCCTAGATCTTCATCCTTTTTCATGCGCAACCCTGCTGTTTCATTTAATGAGGATGGTGTAGCATAGTATTTTTGAACATCTTCAATGACCTTCAACATTTTACCTTTATATTCTTTCCACGTGTCCTTTAAAAATGTTACCCCAGCAATTTTGTCTTCATATTCAGGATCAAAATGTTCATTTATATATTCATTCACTTTTTCACCACACACAGTTCTCAGTATTTTAAACATTTCTGAGGGACCTAAATAGTGTATTAACAACAAATCTTTAAGCTCCCGAATGCACCTGGTCAAATCCTCTTCAGGATTTGGTATGCTCTTGGCCGCCTGAATTATTTCTTGGGGGGTCTAAGGTTTAAAATACAGCCTGTCTTGTTTTGGCTGTCCCTCTTCCACCTTTACAGATTTGACAATCACCGGAAAAGCTGATGTGTGTTCACTGTTTTGAGGGAGATACTTTTGTTCAACTTCTCTGGCCTCTTTCATTAATGCATTATAAGGACCCTCCTTAGGATCAGAAGTTGAGTGAGACGGGGGAGGATGTGCTTCCTCCTCCCCGTGACTTAACAAGGGCTCCTCGCTGTTTTGACTCTTATACCTTGTTTTTTTTTTTTTTTCTTTTTCATCATTTTTTCTCCCTTGATCTGATTTGGCTTTGGCATCTATAGCCGCCATTGCCCAGAGATTGGCACATTTAAGTTCAGAACTTAGCTTACTTTTCGCTTTCTTATTGCCTTTAGTTATAAGTTTTACAGTTGATACTAGGACCGCACATTCATCCACATTCAGTGTGGGTTTGAAAGAATAATCTTTTTCCCATTTATTTAAATATTTTTCAGGATCCTTTATTTGCTCTTTTTCCTTTAAACGGTAATTATAATTTTTAACTGTTCGACATGTCGTTTCTTCTTTTTTCTTTTGTTTAGATTTTTTCTTGTTTTCTGTTTTTCTTGCGCAATTACCCATTTTTAGCCTTTGTTAATTCCACAGGAATTAAAGTATTTTACCAGGAAAAGTGTGTTATTTCGGTTCAACACACTACCATTACGTCCCAGACGACCCGATATTCTTTTTTGGTCCCAGACCAGGTATCACAACCTTTTATCCTTGTTGTCAGGAAAAATATAGTCGCCGCTATATTACCATTACATGTATTCAAAACCTGGCAACTTGCTTATGGTCCCCGACCATTTTTTTCTACCATTACACTCTTTTCAGACTTATGAGCGACACTCACTTATTGATTTTGAAAAAGGTTCTTGTGGCTCTTTGTTACATTACTCACTCAGGATGGATTAGGAGATTCTTGTAACGTATTGAGTGTATACTGACTTTTATGGTCCCTGACCGTAATACAGGAAACTCACTGTATCCTTACACTTAATAACAAAAGACGTCACTTACTTTATGACTGCTAGCTTCTTTTCTCTTTATTATCGAGGATGGACGTCAACTAGGGAGAGCCAGGGCGCCGGTCCTCCTCCGGAGTTCCCAGAAGGCGGGTTTCCAAAGCTGACCAGTGGTCAGACCGTGCGCACGGATTTCAACCCAGAGAAGGCATCGCTTCTGGCACCCTCTAGCCTGTTGTCCATCCGGGTCACCGGCACCACGTATGTCAGGAATCTAGAAACTCATAAAAGTGATCGTATATTAGTTCGTTACCTCAATAAAGATTCAAGACACAAAATTCTATTTCTCATGAGCTTTTGTTTACTTGCAATGCAAGGAGCACGAACCTGGTTACAGGAAATCAGTACTAAAGACAATCATCAGAGTTCAGACAATTTATACACAGCAGTTTGCATGATCAAACAGAAACATCTATCATGTACTCCCTTATACAATCATGATGAAATATGCTGACATCAAAGAAAAAGGAACAGTTTCACTTTATCAGAGTCCACCTTGTGCTCTAAGGAGTAACAGTTTCTTAGGGCAGGTCATACTGTGCAGCCCAGGTCATCATGTGCCTTAAGCTAAATCTACCATGAAAGGAGAACTGGAATTTCAACATAATTAAAATAAGAAAAAACAACTTCAATCTTCATGCATCATGTACAAAACTTCTAATACACAGACAGTTTTAGTATTTTTCAGCAGACAGTTACATACAGATATATACTGTATATACTTGATTGGATTATATAAAATGATAATATGTTTTCACATAATTTTTTCTGACACCCTGTTATTCTTGGCAATGATGTTCCAACTTTGTTGGACATCATACAGCAGGTTAGAGAGGAACAAACGGAGGAGAGACAGGCAGGTGGCGCTGTTGAGCAGAGAGTAAACACACCTGTGGTGAAAAATTGTAATATGGTGACAACCAGGGCACAGAGAGCACAGAGGGCTGCCAATGTTCTTCAGGAGTTACCATTCTATGATTCTGAGATAGAGGCAGGCTCTATTAAGCAACCTAAATCCAAGGCTCAGAGGAGAAGAGATAAGGTGTTAGCGTCAGCAAAGAATTTGGGTGAAGAAACACCACAGCTAAATCAGTCAGTAGAGTTTGACATCCCTCCTGACATAGCTGCATTGCAGAAAGCTGACCCAACACTTAGACCATGGTTTGATAAAGTCTCGGAGATTGAGGGTGTGAAACAGGGTAGAATGGATTGTTTGGCTGAGGCCATATATGTCATTAAAAAGGGCATTTTGTACCAGCAACAAGGTGAAGTTATGGCCATAGCTTTGCCACAGGACCTCACACCAAAAATTATGGAACTGGGACATGTTATCCCTTGGGCAGGTCATCTAGCATTTCAAAAAACTTTGCAGATAATTGCTAGAAGATTTGTGTGGCCGGGAATGTATATCCAGATAAAGGACTTCTGCACATTGTGCTCAATATGTCAAATTACATCACCTAGGGGAGTAGCCTGTGCCCAACTACACCCACTACCCATTATTGGAACACCATTCGACAGAATAGGGATGGATATAGTTGGCCCCCTAGAGAGAAGTTTTGCTGGTAATAAATACATTCTGGTAATTTGTGACTATGCTACTCGGTACCCAGAAGCCTTTCCCCTGAAATCTATTAAGGCTAGGCAGGTTGCTAACTGCCTTATCCAGTTGTTTTCAAGGGTAGGCATACCCAGAGAAGTTCTAACAGACTGTGGAACAAATTTCTGGTCCAAACTGTTGCAGCAAGTATATATTGTACTGAAGTATGAGGAAACACATTTAAAACGTATATCCAGTCTTTATGCTTCAGAAGAGAGCTATTAGAATAAAAAACAAAGCTGCTCAAAGGGAACCAACAAACCCAATTTTTCTTAAATTAAAAGCTCTCAAGTTGAAAGATCAGGTTGACTTTAAAACTGCAGTAATAATGTTTAAATCTAAGAATCTATCACTGCCTGCAAATATCCAAAGTTGTTCCAAATAAGGGAGAAACAATATCATTTCAGAGGAACATGTATATTTCAAAAACCTTCAGTGAGAACTACCACCAAGCAACACTGTGTTTCAGTGCAGGGAGTCAGACTGTGGAACGCTTTTGGACCTGAATTAAAATCATGTACAACGCTTGGACAATTTAAACAAAAACTAAAGGAAGAAATACTCCAAACATATATACAAGATGACATGTAAAATCACATAAGGATTATCATGTCCAGTTTGTGTTGTGCTGTTGCTTAGTTTTTGTCATGTTTTGTCTTGGCTTTGTTCTGATTTGTAATCACTTTTATTTTATTTTATTTTTGAATTCTTAGATGGAACATGGGTTGGCAATATAATAGGAATGTGATTCGTCCGCTAATTCGCGGAATTCCGCTTTTTTTTGTCTTCCAAAATAAAATAAAAAATTCCCTTAGCCCTTATTCCCTTAACGGCGCGCCTGACTTGATGCTGATCGTCCTTAAAAAAAAAAAAAAAAAAAAAAAAAATTCACGGCGCGCCTGATTTGATGCTGATCCTCCTTAAAAAAAAAAAAAAAATTCACGGCGCGCCTGATTTGATGCTGATCCTCCTGAAAAAAAAAAAAAAATCCCTTAGTAATCCCCTAACGGCGCGCCTGACTTGATGCTGATCGTCCTTAAAAAAAAAAAAAAAAAAAAATTCACGGCGCGCCTGATTTGATGCTGATCCTCCTTAAAAAAAAAAAAAAAAAATCCCTTAGTAATCCCCTAACGACGCGCCTGACTTGATGCTGATCGTCCTTAAAAAATTTCACGGCGCGCCTGATTTGATGCTGATCCTCCTTTAAAAAAAAAAAAAAAAAATCCCTTAGTAATCCCCTAACGACGCGCCTGATTGGCTGATGCTGATCGTCCTTGCAGTGTACAATGAACGCGGCTGTTTCTTATCTTAATCTTATTTTATTCTTTATCCTTTGATTTCCTCACTCTTCCATAGCCGACTTGCGTTGCAGTTATGTCGGTGGTGGAACGTAAAGATGCTCCGAGAGTCAAAGAAATTGACAAGATCGTTAAAAACAAATTTCGTTGGGATTGGCTAGAAAAAGAGATTGCAACGGATGTTGGTAAGACAACTGTGACAAATTTATTTAGCGATTTCATACGGAAAATCGACCGTGCTGGGAAGGCGATATGCATGTGGTGTAACGACATCATTGACTATGGTGGAAGAGGATTTAAGTCTCTCGAGAGTCATGCTAAGAACAGAAAACATGCACAACAGGTGAAATCGAGGTCCACTAATTATTCAGTTGCTGGAACTTTCGGTGTTCAGAAAAAATCATCGAAGCCATACGGCCTCCACCCTTTGTTAACGACACGATCGGACCTGGAAATCGAAAGGAAGGATCCACCCCAACAACCAGTGCCAGTTGCGGATAGAGTAGTGAATTTTGAGGTATGTGAAGATACATTTTTGTATACATGTCATCTAGTTAATATTTTCTTCATCTTGCCTGCTGAAGATGTTTTGGACTTTATTTAATAAATATTTTTAACGCCACACGTACTTAGAATTACGTTTGTTTGTGCTTTTCTGTCTTCCCTAATTAATATCACATATATCAGATATGGATTTTGTCATCTATTATGTTACTGAATGATAATTGCTTGCTTGCATGCACATATACAGTGGGGTAAAAAAGTATTTAGTCAGCCACCAATTGTGCAAGTTCTCCCACTTAAAAGATGACAGAGGTCTCCAATTTTCATCATAGGTATACCTTAACTATGAGAGACAAAATAAGAAAGAAAAAAAACCCCCCCAGAAAATCACACTGAAGGATTTTTAATGAATTAATTGGTAAATTCCTCGGTAAAATAAGTATTTGGTCAATAACAAAAGTTCATCTCAATACTTTGTTATATACCCTTTGTTGGCAATGATGGAGGTCAAATGTTTTCTGTAAGTTTTCACAAGGTTTTCACACACTGTTGCTGGTATTTTGGCCCATTCCTCCATGCAGATCTCCTCTAGAGCAGTGATGTTTTGGGGCTGTCGCTGGGCAACACAGACTTTCAACTCCCTCCAAAGATTTTCTATGGGGTTGAGATCTGGAGACTGGCTAGGCCACTCCAGGACCTTGAAATGCTTCTTACGAAGCCACTCCTTCGTTTCCCGGGTGGTGTGTTTGGGATCATTGTCATGCTGAAAGACCCAGCCACGTTACATCTTCAATGCCCTTGCTGATGGAAGGAGGTTTTCACTCAAAATCTCACGATACATGGCCCCATTCATTCTTTCCTTTACATGGATCAGTCGTCCTGGTCCCTTTGCAGAAAAACAGCCCCAAAGTATGATGTTTCCACCCCCATGCTTCACAGTAGGTATGGTGTTCTTTCTCCTCCAAACACGACAAGTTGTTTTTACCAAAAAGTTCTATTTTGGTTTCATCTGACCATATGACATTCTCCCAGTCCTCTTCTGGATCATCCAAATGCTCTCTAGCAAACTTCAGACGGGCCTGGACATGTACTGGCTTAAGCGGGGACACGTCTGGCACTGCAGGATTTGAGTCCCTGGCGGCGTAGTGTTTTTCTGATGTAGCCTTTGTTACTTTGGTCCCAGCTCTCTGCAGGTCATTCACTAGGTCCCCCCATGTGGTTCTGGGATTTCTGCTCACCGTTCTCGTGATAATTTTGACCCCACGGGGTGAGATCTTGCGTGGAGCCCCAGATCGAGGGAGATTATCAGTGGTCTTGTAGGTCTTCCATTTTCTAATAATTGCTCCCACAGTTGATTTCTTCACACCAAGCTGCTTACCTATTGCAGATTGAGTCTTCCCAGCCTGGTGCAGGTCTACAGTTTTGTTTCTGGTGTCCTTTGACAGCTCTTTGGTCTTGGCCATAGTGGAGTTTGGAGTCTGACTGTTTGAGGTTGTGGACAGGTGTCTTTTATACTGATAACGAGTTCAAACAGGTGCCATTAATACAGGTAACGAGTGGAGGACAGAGGAGCCTCTTAAAGAAGTTACAGGTCTGTGAGAGCCAGAAATCTTGCTTGTTTGTAGGTGACCAAATACTTATTTTCCACCATAATTTGCAAATAAATTCTTTAAAAATCAGACAATGTGATTTTATGGATTTTTTTTTCTCATTTTGTCTCTCATAGTTGAGGTATACCTATGATGAAAATTGGAGACCTCTCTCATCTTTTAAGTGGGAGAACTTGCACAATTGGTAGCTGACTAAATACTTTTTTGCCCCACTGTATGTTTGCTTCTACAGTTAAATGTTTGTAGTCTCGTTTGTATTGCTTGAGAAGAAGAAATATTATGGATGATACAGTAAATTATATAATTGTGTATTTTGTTTATTGTTATATTAATTTTATTAATAACATGTACTGTTTTTTGTGGTAGATTATAGATACGTTTTGCATGTTTGCACATTTCAGGTTTCTGTATGTTGACTTTCGGTGAATGCAGTTTCAGACATGATGTTGGTCAAGTGCATGATTGAAGTTGATGTCTACAATTACTTCATGAGGTATTTCTTTTTTATGAATTTCATTAATTAATATCTTCGACCCATTATGACAGAGTAGAAACACCACAGTACACACACACACATTATCTTTTGCCATTTCATTTTCAATACTTTGTAAATTAGGTTTGTGTTTATATTATTATTCATACTGAAAATAATTCTCATTGTATAGAATGCATCTATTGAAAACTACCTTGTTTATGAATGTTTATGAAATCTTACTAAATTGCATGATAATCATAACATTGTATGGTATTTTTAAGAAATTCAAGTTAAAAGGATGCTGATTTGCATGTTCAGTGTTGGAGCAATGTTTTATCTTTGTACTGATTTTGTTTATTTCTGTTTTCAGGCGATGTTGTTGGGAGTGTTGGCTGAAAATTCTCTTCCATTCACCATGGCACCAAAACTCATCAGCTTGACGAAGGAATTTGCAAGAGACCCCAAGGCATGACGACACAGTTGAATATCTCAAATCCTGTCACTTTTCAATGAACATTGATGAGTCCACAAGCCACAACCATCATCGTGTGCTGTGTGTACTAGTGAGCTATTTCTCGCCTTCAACAAAATCTGTTGTTATGGAACACTTAGCAAGTCTAAGTATTATTAAAGTTGACAGTATGTCTCTGTACAATGTACTGATGGCACTCATGACTAAGAACTGTATCCCCTGGAGCACAGGTGTCAAACTCATTCCATGGAGGGCCAAGACCCTGCAGGTTTTACCTCCACCCAGTGTCTTCAACAGGTGATTTCTCTGAATTTCGTCCTACTGATTGCTGATCAGTGAAAACACCTGCTGAAGAGACTGGGTGGAAGTAAAACCTGCAGGGTCTTGGCCCTCCATGGAATGAGTTTGACACCCCTGCCCTGGAGGAATCTGATGTCAGTGTTGATGGATTCGTGTGCAGTAATGCGAGGTTCAAAGTCTGGAGTGGAGACCCGTCTACGAGAGGGACCTGCACCACACCTTCTAGACATAGATGGAGACAGCTGTCACCATATTCACAATGCTTCCAAGCATTTTTGCAAGCCGTTTGAGTTCAAGATTGAGTCACTTCACGCTGACCTCTTCAACGACTTCAAATGGAGCGTGGATCTGAAGGAATCTCTCCAGGAGATCTGCTTCCTGACTGGTATCCCATTTACCATGCCAGAGATGTTTTCAACTCACAGATGGCTCTCAAATTATGATGTGTCCATGTCCACCCGCCTTCTAGATGCATTTACTATCTTCTACTTCTCTTTCTTGGGTACAGAAGACAAGGAGTTCTATCTCCCAACCATCCACTCCATCTATCACAAGAAAGATCTGTCTCTTGAAGTCAAGACCAAGCTTAAGGAGATTCAGACATCCTTGGGCAAGAAGCAAATGACCGAAGATGGGAGGAAGAGAAAGACAAGAATCTTCGAAAAACTCTTCTTCACAAGGTTGGACACTCTATTGACTCTCAATTTCTACACAGCAGTTCTGCCCTTGCTGAAGAACTATGTGACAACATTTCAGTGTAAGACATCTATGATTCACAAAGTCAATGACAAACAAGTTTCTTTTTTCAAAAGATTCTTGTCTTGTTTCTTGAAGCCAGAGGCTCTGCAAGATGTCAAACTCTCAGACATCAAGATTGACAACAAGGCCAACCAGCTGAGAGACAAAGATGTCTTCTATGGGGGTGTGAGCACCAAGCTCATGCAGTCATCGCACAAGTCTTCAGTTGTCACCAGCTTCAAAGCCAAAGAAGCATACCTGTCATGTGGGAAATATCTTCAGAAGAAGTTGCCATTGGACAACAAATTGTTAAAAGCAACATCAGCCCTTGACCCTGTTGCCAGAGGACACGGTACCACCCTCACCCAACTGAAGAAGCTGCCTGCATTAGTCACCAATGTTTTGGAGGATTCAGAGCTTGAGAAGTTTGACTTGGAGATCAGAGCCTACCAAATTGACAGTGACCTACCAGCACCACTGGACCAGGATGGAAAGGCTGTTGAGCTTGATCGTTGGTGGGCTCAAGTCTTCTCTCGAGGAAATTACCCTACTCTTGCCAAGATGGTGAAGGCCCTCATGAGCTGTTTTCATTCCATTTCATTCCAGCGGGGTCCGGGGCATAGCCCACCGGGGCTCTGCCCCGGACCCCGCTGGGGGACTGCGTCCACCAGACCCCCTGCTGATTTTTCAGATAATTTCACCAACCCCGAATCACATCCCAAATATAAGCTGCGGCTTCAGCCATCACCCATTTCACATACTTATGTTGAGTCGTATAATCCGAGGAGTTGCTGTTTAATTTGACCTTGTTGGATTTTTTTCCCCTTTGTTATATTATTCTGTTCCTTTCTTTTAATCTAATCTATCCGAAATAGTCATTCATTCATTAATTTCTCAAATATGTTTTAAACTTGCTTTAATTATCCACCACCCATTTCTGTCTTTCATCTAGGCAAGGGGAAAACGATCCACCCAAACCAGACCTTGCCTCACTATTTACAGAGATGCAGGCTGAAGATCTGCTGAACTGGGACTAGTTTGAGGGGCCGATCCAGTTGCTTCCCAGTGAGGCAGCGTGGCTGGCATGTACGACCCATTACAATTTATTTTATTTATTTTTTTTTACAGTTTGAATTATCACATTCTAAATAATCTGTATTTTTTTTTTTTTTTTTTTTTTTTTTTTTTTTTGTTACTTATTTGTAACCGTAGGTAGACTTGGTTTGCAGCCTGGTGACAAGCCAGCGGCTGCTGGTCGCTGCGTGCGCGAGCGCCCTAAACCTACATGTTTTTGGTATGCGGGAGGAAACCGGAGAAATCCCGGAGTAAACCCGCGCAACACGGGGAGAACATGCAAACTCCACACAGCTCACTGTTGGTCGGGGGCTGGGATCGAACCCATGATTTCATGATCCCCGCGGTCCCCCGGTCGAGGGTAAAACTGTGCTGCCACAGTGCTAAACCACTGCGCCACCGTGCAGCCCAATTTGCTGCTGATTGTAATAAACAATTTAGTGATTTATGTGTTTGCAGCATGATTTTCTATTTTTTTGTCTGTTAAGACACCGGTGGGAAAAGAGTCAACGGTATGAACCATTTATCAGTGACTTTGAAAATAATGGCTCATTTTAAAGAAACATAACCAATACAATTATTTGCTGAAGACTGTATTGTTCAATATGCCGGTGCAGAAGACACTGCTCACTTTAGTGACAGTCCCTGTATATGGAGGAATTCTGGGCCATATTAGCATCTGTGTTTAGGGGCGGCAGTGGCTCAGGAGGTAGAGCAGGTCGTCCAATAACCACATGGTTGGCGGTTCGAATCCCGCTCTCCCCAGATATTCTGCCGTTGTGTCCCTGGACAAGACACTTCACCCCTAATTGCTCCTGGTGTGTCTGGAAGCGCCATGTTCGGTAGCATGCCGTCATCAGTGTGTGAATGGGTGGATAGCAGGATCTGTAAATTGCTTTGGTCATCAAGGGATGAGAATAAAAAGCGCTATATAAGTGAATGCCATTTACCATTTTATTTCCTAATAATGGGATAGAAGAGAGAACCCGCAGGGTCTTGGCTCACCATGACACATGGTTAGACATCCCTGAGTTCGGATGTAATGGGATTTAACATTTTAACACTAACTGCTTTATGGTTCATATTTCTGTTGGCAGACTTGCACCAAACCAAAAGTGATTTGTCAAACTGTTGGATTGTTCTTAGACAGCTTTTCCAATCTCTATATTTAATTTATGTCACTTGGTGGTAACCTTCACACACAAAACAAAATAGAGACATCTGCAAAAGTACAAAGGTTTATTGTCAAAATTCTCAGGGCAATACTATATGAATACAAGTATAGTTCACTGTTGATGCAGAGAATATATATTTATACAGTATCTACATGTAGTCAGCAATACTCAATACGATATATTTCCAGTTAATCCAAGTATTTCTCCATGTAATCTTGTGACTGCATTATTTTAATTACTTTTAATCCTTGATCCATTTGTTTGGCTTAAAATGCATCACAGTTGTTGAATATATCTTATGCCTAACTCGTACTGTTTACCTGCTGAAATATATATTTAACAGCTCATAAACAATATGGTGTAGCGGGTTGATTCAACCCCCCACAACACAGAGACAGAACACAGAGACAGTCAGCTCGCACTCCTTGGTTTTTCCCGCTGCACTACTGAGATGTAATGTGCCATGCATGTATTGTGATGTAATGTGCCATGCATGTATTGTGATGTAATGTGCCATGCATGTATCGTGATGCAATGTGCCATGCATGTATTGTGATGTAATGTGCCATTCATTTATAGTGTTCATGCGTCCTGTCCTTACTGTGACCTAGAGGCTGAGATCAATATCTAGATGTGCCTTTAACCTCTTTGCCCTGCAAGCCGGAGCAGAGGCTGCATCTGCCTATTGTTATGTAGGTCTTACAAATGCAAATGTCTCATGCCTGTTCTGCAGTCCCTTTGATAAGACCAGCTGCTGTGAATCTGCTTTGATGTATTGTTTGAGTTTGGTATAAATATTGCACAGGTTCGGAAACACATTCTCTCATTCTCTCACTTCAACCGCTGCTGCAGGACACAGACATTGTGTCTGCCTTCTCTGAGAGCCGCTGGGCTCGCTCCGGGCGCGCATGCACGGCGCCGGGAGCGGAGCCCGTGACGGCTGGATGATTTAATTAAACTTTCCTTAAAACCTACAGCATCATCGCTTATTATTTTTTATCATCCGCTGCAATGGCACCTAGCGATCATGTTTGGCCACGACACCACTGGCAGGAGCAGGTAAATCCCATGACGTCTCAACAGTCTCTCCATGATTTTGACACAGATCAAAGCAATTTGTTGCACAGGAAGCTAAATATTTCTACAGACATTGTGCAGTTTCTAACCACTTTGCGTGAAGCGATATTTTTGCCACAAGAGAGCCATCTGAAACATATACAGAATATATATTTTAGTACTTAATATCAATAACTTGCCGACATTACAATGTTGTACGGCAGACTTAAAAGCAAAGTAGCATTAGCATTCATTAGCTTACCTTCATACGTAATGTAGTTGGTATCCTCATGTCTTCTCCTTTTTTACTGCCCTGTGGTTTTCCTAAACGCTCCAGTACTTTTCCAGAGTGTGTCATCTCGCCGGCTTTGCCTTCTGTTCTCCGTTTTTGCCTTTATTTTGGCAAAAACAGCCAGAGAACGCAGGCGCCTCATATCCTGCCAGCATGTGTTTTGCATAACGTTACGCTTTTTTTACGTAGCGGGAGGGAGAGGGTTGCGCCGCCTCCCTGTAACTACACTTCTACCCACTTCAAATGGGACCAGTGCAGTGGAAACACAAAGCGGGCCGAACTATACCGCCCCGTACTGACCCTAGTGGAAAAGCGCCTATAGTCTCTCCACAGAGTCCTGGGTTTCCCCCAGGGTCTCCTCCCAGTGGGACGTGCCCGAAACACCTCAAGTGGGAGGCGTCCAGGAGGCATCCTAATCAGATGCCCATACCACCTCAACTGACTTATCAATGTGGAGGAGCAGCGGTTCTACTCCGAGCCTCTCCCGGATGACTGAGCTCCTCACCCTATCTCTGCGGGTGAGTCCAGCAATCCTTGGGAGAAAGCTAGTTTCAGCCGCTTGTATCCGTGATCTCGTTCTTTCGATCATTACCCAAAGCTCGTGACCATAGGTGAGAGTAGGAATGTAGATTGACTGGTAAATCGACAGCTTTGCCTTAGAACTCAGCTCCCTCTTCACCACAACAGACTGGTACAACATCCGCATCACTGCAGATGCTGCTCTGATCCGTCTGTCAATCTCTCGCTCCATTCTCCCCTCACTCGTGAATAAGACCCCAAGATACTTAAACTCCTCCACTTGGGGCAGGAGCCTGTCCCCAACCCGGAGAGGACAGTCCACCTTTTTCCGGCTGAGGACCATGGACTCAGACGTGGAGGTGCTGATTCTCATCCCAGCCGCTTCATACTCAGCGGCAAACCGTCCCAGCAAGAACTCTAGGTCATTGCTGGATGAAGCCAACAGGACAACATCATCTGCAAACAGACTTACACAAATGGTCCCCTCCAGTATACAACTAGGACATTATCAGTCGCTATGGAGGGTAACAATATGTTTGGGTCCTTATTCATACCATGTAGGATAACTAAGGAGATGGTTATGCTGTTTAAATCATTAAATTAAATTAATCACCCTTTTATTGTCATTTAACTGTACATCCAATCATGTACAGTAGAACGAGATTGTGTTTTACCTATCTACTGTGTTAATCACACCCCCCCCAAGTGTAGAATCAGAGGGCCACTGCCATGCAAGGTGCCGCCACAAATTTCCCTTCTCCATTCCATTATTGCTGAGCACCAAGCTGGACGGCAGGAAGTTCCACTTTTATATGGTCTTCGGCATGACCCGGCCGAGATTTGAACCCCTGCCTCCCGGGTGTGGGGCGGATGCTCTACCAACTGAGCCACCACTCCGGTGGTGGCTTTATTACATCTAGCTACAATGCTCCGCACTGTGTATATATATTTGTGTGCATACTGTATGTATATTCACTGCTCTTATTTTCTTATCTTCTAAATTATTGCTCTGTGTTGCTGTTGCAATCCTTAAATTTCCCCATTGTGGGACTAATAAAGGCTTATCTTATCTTAAACAACAGAGATGAGATCCTGTGGTCACCAAGCATGACACCCTCCATTCCCTGGCTGCGCCTAGAGATCCTGTCCATAAAAATTACGAACAGGATCAGTGACAAAGTGCAGCCCTGGCGGAGTCCAACTCTCACTGGGAATGAGTCCAACCTAGTGTTGGCAATAAGAACCAAACTCTGACAACGGTCATACAGAGACCGAATAGCTCGTAACAACAAGCCCGATACCCCATACTCCCCCACAAAAAACCACGAGGGACGCGATCGCATGCCTTCTCCAAGCCCACAAAACACATGTAAACTGGTTGGGCAAGTATTAATATCAACATTTGCATCATTTCATTGATGCAAAAATGCAGCATTTTCATGGATAGATGTAAAACAATCTCCTATAATAGGGTCTACACCCCTACGGGTGGTAATTTGTCGATCAAGGACCGTTCTACCCTTTGTTATAATTTTGTCAATGATTGTAGTCTACAATTAAGTGTTTTAATCCCTAAGGTGTTTTGTTTCCACCCTCAAACAATGAACAAAAACCTCACTCCTGTACTTTCCATCTGAAATTGCATTCATGCTTCATAAAAAGCATCATGTGGTGGAAAAGCATCTCTCTTCACCCTGCCCATCTGCCCTGCCAACATGATGAGGGTACGGTCAGTTGCCAAAACGGGGTACACAGATCAGTCCAGTGTCCTGGCCGAATGTGAATACGCCCAATGACTCAATGACCTTTGTCAGTGTAGATCCTTGGTATAACACTTGCTCGCTTTGTTGGTCAAGCAGGGTAGCAGTACAGGGGAGAGACGCACTGTAAACTGTTGCATACTCAGAGAGTGTTAAGCTGTTGGAAAGGGGACATCACCACTTCAAAAAGAGGAGTTCCCTGATGAAATTGACCTTGCATTCGCAGAGTAAGGAGTCGTCATGTTTCTAATCAGTGGAGGGATGTTTCAGGTGTGATTCAAAATGAAGTTTGCTATGTTATTTCTGTATATTGCCTTTCTTAAGAAACCAAACAGCCAGAAGTAGCTACATTATTTTAGCAATTAAAGATATTTTGCCTAACTATTTGTGTTATTAACCCCTTGCACTCTGGTCAGTTTCCCTAAAAATGCCTTAAAATAACGTACCCAAAGTAAACCAAAAGCTGTTCTTCAACCCTTTGCAGCATCTTCATGGGGTTGGTCTCATTTAAAAGAAAACACTTTGAATTTTTTGGCAAAACAGTCATCATCTCTCTAAGTGCTCCTGCCACTGAGTAACAGTCATCTAAACATACTGAACTTGAAGAAAATAAAGTTCGCCTGGGTGTTTTTTTGGATACAAATGCTTGCAAATAACACACAGCTGTCAGATCCGGGCTGGAAAATGCAACAGAAATGTAGAACCAAGTATCCAGCTGAGGTCAAAATTTTGTAACAATTATCAGAATCAGGTTTATTGCCATTGTTCATGTAGTACACAAACTAGGAATTTGTCTCGGTGCAATGCTGCAACATTAAACATGATAAAATAAAAGAAATAAACTATACATGCAATAAAGTGTAGAATAAGAGTAAGTGATACTGGTCAGCAGTTAAAATATATTAGCGAGCAGCAGATACTGTGGAGAACTATATAGTGCAGTCGGTAATGCAGGAAGAAAACAGTGATGATTGACATGAGTCTGGTTGAGCTGCTCTACATAGTGCACGAGAGTCAATAAGTCACTTAGTGTTCAGCAGTCTGATGGCAGAGGGGAAGAAGCTGTTCATGTGACGGGAGGTTTTAGTCTGGATGGATCGAAGTCTTCTACCAGAGGGAAGGGGGGCAAACAGTACGTGACCAGGGTGTGAGGGCTCGGCTATGATCCGGCCAGCACGCCTCCGGGTCCTGGAGATGTACAGATCCTGGAGAGATGGGAGCTTGCAGCCGATCACCTTCTCAGCAGTGCGCACGACGCGCTGCAGCCTTAGTCTGTCCCTGGCAGTGGCTCCTGCGTGCCACACGGTTATGGAGGTGGTGAGGATGGACTCGATGATGGCTGTGTAGAACTGCACTAACATCTTGGTGGGTAGCTTGAGCTTCCTCAGCTGCCGCAGGAAGAACATCCTCTGCTGGGCTTTTTTGATGAGTGAGCTGATGGTCGGCTCCTATTTGAGGTCCCTGGTGATGGTAGTGCCTAGGAAGCGGAAGGAATCAGCAGTGGTGATGGGAGAGCCTGAGAGGGTGAGGGGGGGCAGAGGGGTAGTGACTTTCCTGAAGTCTACAATCATCTCCACTGTCTTCAGAGCGTTCAGCTGCAGGTTGTTATTGTTGCACCAGGACGCCAGCTGGGCCACCTCTCTCCTGTAGGCGGACTCGTCGCCGTTGGAGATGAGCCCGATGAGGGTGGTGTCGTCCGCAAACTTGATCAACTTGACAGACTGGTGGCTGGAGGTGCAGGAGTTGGTGTAAAGGGAGAAGAGTAGGGGGGAAAGTACACAGCCCTGGGGTGATCCGGTGCTGATGCTAGTAGAGTCTGAGACAGTCTTTCCCAGCCGCACATGCTGCCTCCGGTCCGTCAGGAAGTCGGTGATCCACCTGCAGAGGGAGTCAGGCACGTTGAGCAGGGACAGCTTGTCCCGGAGCAGAGCGGGGCGGATGGTGTTGAATGCGGAGCTGAAGTCCACAAACAGGATCCTGGCGTAGGTTCCCGGGGAGTCCAGGTGCTGCAGGATGGAGTGGAGGGCCAGGTTGACTGCGTCGTCTACAGACCTGTTGGCTCGGTAGGCAAACTGCAGCGGGTCCAGGAGAGGGGTGGTGATGGACTTGAGGTGGGGCAGGACCAGGCGCTCAAAGGACTTCATGACTACAGAGGTGAGCGCTACAGGTCTGTAGTCATTAAGTCCAGTGATCCGTGGCTTCTTGGGGACAGGGATGATGGTGGAGGATTTGAGGCAGGACGGCACGTGGCATAACTTAAGGGAGGTGTTAAAAATGTCTGTGAAGACAGGAGCCAGCTGTTTCGCACAGTGTCTGAGGGTGGAGGGAGACACGCCGTCCGGGCCGGGGGCCTTGCGCGGGTTCAGTCTGGAGAACTGTTTGAGCACATCCTGCTCACTGATGATAAGGGCAGGGGGGGGGGGGAGGGGGGGTGTGCCTTTAATGAAGTAGGGATTGTGGAGGCTGTGGAGCTGGAGGGAGGGGGGGAGTTGGACACAGATGACGAGGTGTCAAAACGGGCATAGTGTTGGGACAGTCTTTGACAAAGGGCTTTGTCATCCTTACCTTTAGGAGCCTGAGGCCGATAGTTGGTGATTTGCCTCAGTCCTCTCCACACGGAAGCCGAATCATTAGCAGTGAACTGCTGCTGGAGTCTCTCTGAATACACAGATTTAGCCCTCTTCAGCTCTCTGTTAAACCGGTATTTAACCTCCCTGTAGCAGTCCCTGTCTCCACTTTAGAGCGCTGCTTCCTTCTCCTTCCTGATCTGTCTGAGCTTAGCTGTGAACCAGGGTTTGTCATTAGAGTAACTCACCCTGGTGCGTGATGGAAGAATGACCTCTTCACAAAAGTGGATATATGAGTTCACAGTGTCCGTGTACTCATCCAGATCATGCGTGGCTCCTTTAAACATGCCCCAGTCAGATATTTCCATGCACGTTTCCAGCTTCTCCTCAGCTTCACTGGTCCGTTTCTTCGTAGTGCTCACGACAGGTTTAGTGAGCTTCAATCTCTGTCTGTATGTGGGAATGAGGTGAACCATCACGTGATCAGATAATCCCAGCGCAGCGCGGGGAACAGCGCGATATGCGTCTTTCACTGTGGTGTAACAGTGATCCAGTGTGTTTAATCCTCTGGTGGGGCATTTAATAAACTGTTTGTAGCGGGGGAGATCGTGGCTCAGATTGCACTGATTAAAGTCGCCAGCCACAATAACCAGCGAGTCTGGAAAAATCTGCTCTGTGTGTTGAATGTGATCCGCGAGCACGCGCTGAGCTTCGCGCGTGTCCGCGTCGGGAGGGGCGTACACAGCGATGAGTATAAAAGAAGCAAACTCCCGCGGGGAATAAAAAGGCTTGCAGTTAATAACAAGAAATTCCAGGGCGGGAGAACAGTGTTTGGAAATTACCGTTACATCAGAGCACCAGCTGCAGTTGATGTAGAAGCAGACTCCGCCTCCTGTGGTCTTGCCGGAAAGCTCTGTGTCACGATCAGCCCGAAAGAGCTGGAAGCCGTCGAGGCGCAGCGCACTGTCCGGTATATTTTCCCGGAGCCAGGTCTCAGTAAAACAGAGGGCAGCCGAGGAGGCGAGGTCCCTAAAACGCATCAGCAGTCTCAGTTCATCTACCTTGTTAGAGAGAGAGTTGGTATTGGACAGAAATATGCCAGGCAGCGCCGTTCGCGAGCCTCTCCTGCGAAGCTGCACGAGAGCGCCCGCTCGTCTACCTCTCTTTCGCCGTCTCACTTTTCGAGCCAAGCAATGAACCAGATCGGCGGCGGGGGCTAAAAAAACTGGGAGGAGGTCCGTGGGGGTGAAAGTTCTGATATTTAGAAGTTCTTCACGGGTATAAGTGCAAGCAGACACACAATTGACAAACAAAAACAAACAAAGGGCGCAGCGAAGCACCATGTCAACCACTGTGGGCGCCATCTTGGAATGGTGTATATATTGTGGTATATATTATTGTGGTATATATTACTCATATATTCCATACCTACATATGTTAGAGCATGTGGAAATGTTTGGGACAACATATGTAAAGGAACTTCACACCTCGGAAAGCACAAAGGAGTCTCACCGCCGTGTGAAGATCAATGACGTCCGGCGGCGGAGACAGACTTGACACCTTCACCCCCCAAGGCGAGGAGAGGTTTTCCCATCACCTCCCAAGATGAAGAGAGGAGATAACAGAACAATGGGGGGATTAAGATAACGGGGTATGTCAGCTTGTGTAATGCATGTCTTTGATGTGTGCCTGTATTTAACCAGCGAGCTGGGCAGAAATCTTCCTCTTTGCCTTCTGCCAAGCTCTGCACCAGATGAGACAAGATAGGAGAGCTGTTCATTAAAGACTCTGTTTTTAATACAAAATCGCCTCGTCATTTCCATCTCCTCTACACTGGTGACCTTGACGCGAGTATGGACCGGAGGCATTCTTCAAGCGACTCATCCGTGGCGACTCTGACATATGCCAGCAACGACGCAGACGAGGGAGCAGACGGACAGCTGTTCCCCCCGGCAGAAGGAATTGAGAGGGCTCAACCGAGCTCCAGCACCGCCATGAGAGCCGAGGCAAGGCACTCTCACCCGGCGGGCACAACAGTGATGGTGTGCACGAACGCCGTCACTGTCCAGCTGCCAGATTTCTGGCGAGAAGACCCGGCCTCTTGGTTTCATCAAGCTGAAGCCCAGTTCATACTGGCAGGCATCACGGCAGACGATACTAAATTCTACCATATCGTCTCCAAACTCGACTCCGCCACTTCGAGGTGCGTGCGGAGCTTGATCCAGCGACCACCGGCCCGGGACAAGTATGAGACACTCAAGACGACCATCGTGGCGAATTACGTCCCGTCAGCGGAGGAAAGAGCCGAAAAAATCCTGGCGATCTACGGCCACAGAGGGGGCAATCCAAAGACCCTCATGGAGGATTTGCTGCAGCTCAAGGAGGAGGACAATGATAATTTCCTCTTCCAATTTATTTTCCTCAGCACGCTACCACCACACATGAGAGGGACACTCGCCAGTATGAAGTGCAACAATCATCAGGACTTCCGCACACTGGCCAACGAGGCTGATCGGCTCGTCAACGCCTGCAGAGAACTGACACCCACAGCGGCATCCGCAGACCTCCAAACTGACGCCCCGAGCCATGGAGAGCCACAACCCACGGAGCAAACCCAGCCCACGGTGACAGCGGCGCGGTCCAAGCGTAACAAACAGATCGACGTCTGTTATTATCACCACCACTTCGCCGAGAAAGCCCACAAATGCGTTCCCCCCTGCAAGTTCACGATGTCGGGAAAACGCCAAAGCCAAGGGCCGTTAACGGCAGCGGTTCTCGGCGAGAAAAATAAACTATTGTACGTGATGGATGGTCACACAGGCAAGCAGTTCCTCATCGACACGGGAGCTCAGCTGAGTTTCGTCATGCCCTTCCACGCAGATCGAGCCATGGGCACCCGGGGCAACGGAGCAGTGGCAGCCAACGGCTCTGACATCGACACGTTCGGCGAAAAGAGCTTGCACCTCCTCATCCACGGCCGCAGCTACAGATGGACATTTGTTGTAGCGGCGGTGAGTTTTAACTTGTTAGGCGCAGATTTTCTGTGTGCACACGGGTTATTAGTGGATCTAGCAAATAGACGCCTGGTTAATGCATCAATCTTTTGCTTCTATTCCATGCTCAGCTCGAGTTTCCCCACCACCTGTGCAGGCCAACGTCACCACGGCAGGAGGTAAGTTTGAGCAACTCCTCACCCAATTTCCAGCACTCACAACCCCCAAATTCTCAGCCACTGTAGCCAAACACGGGGTTAAACACTTCATTCCGACAACGGGACCTCCCGTTTTTGCCAAAGCTCGCCGCTTAGACGCGGCCAAGCTCAACATAGCACGGGACGAGTTTACAACTCTCGAAAAATTGGGCATTGTTAGACGCTCGAAGAGCCCCTGGGCTTCACCACTTCACATGGTTCCGAAATCCGACGGTTCTTGGAGACCGTGCGGAGATTACAGTAGATTAAACAACGCTACAGCGCATGACTGCTACCCCATCCCTCACATTCAGGACTTTTCACTGCATCTAGCGGGTGCGCGCATTTTTTCAAAGATAGACTTAGTCCGCGGTTATCACCAAGTCCCAGTCCGAGCTGAAGACATTCCTAAAACAGCGGTTATAACCACTTTTGGCCTTTTTGAATTCCTGCGAATGCCTTTCGGCCTCAAAGGCGCTGCCCAAACTTTTCAACGTATGATGGACGCGGTCCTACGCGACCTCCCCTTTGTTTTCGTCTACCTCGACGACATGCTGGTAGCCAGCTCGTCCGAGGAAGAGCACGAGCAGCACCTCACTACCGTTTTTCAGAGGCTGGAAGGGCATGGACTAATAATCAATCCAGCCAAATGCAAATTCGGCGTATCGCAAATTGATTTTTTGGGACATAAAGTCTCCCCGAAGGGGGCAGTTCCGCTTCCAGACAAAGTTCATGCGATAGTAAGTTTTCCATGGCCCCAAACGGTCAAATCGCTACAGGAATTTTTGGGGATGGTTAATTTTTACAACCGCTTCCTCCCCCACGCAGCTCAGCTCATGCAGCCCCTATATGACGCGCTTAAAAAAAAAGAAAGCTTCCAACGCGGTCGAATGGACCCCGGAGCGCGAACGCGCTTTCGCGGAAGTAAAAAACGCCCTAGCTAACGCCACAATGTTAGTCCACCCAGATCCCTCGGCCCGCATTGCACTAACCACAGATGCTTCAGACCTGGCCATAGGGGCAGTTGTAGAACAACTTGTCAGCGGGGTCTGGCAACCTTTAGCATTCTTTAGCAAATCGCTAAACCCAACTGAACGCAAATACAGCACTTTTGACAGAGAGCTGCTGGCGCTTCATTTGTCCATCCGCCACTTCCAGTTTTGGTTAGAAGGGTGGAGTTTCACGGCTTTTGTGGACCATAAGCCGCTCACTTTTGCTATGGCTAAAATTTCAGAACCATGGTCGGGCAGACAACAAAGACAGCTAGCTGCGATTTCAGAGTTCACCACAGACATTCGACACGTAGCAGGCAAACTTAACGTAGTAGCGGACTGTCTCTCTCGCGCTGTGGCACCGCCAGAGCGCGAGGAGACAGATTACACGGCCTCAGCAGTGGAACTCTTCACTAACGCAGACACATACGCAGCACCTATCCATGAAGGGATAGATTATGCAGCCATGGCGGAAGAACAAAGCAGTGATGCAGACGTGCGCGCGCTCCTGTCTGGACCAACAGGGTTAAGGCTGGAGAAAAAAGGGTTGTGCGACGGCGTGCCCCCCCTAATATGCGATGTTTCAACCGGCCGACCTCGCTCGTTAGTACCAGCTGCTTGGCGCCGCCGCATTTTCGACGCAATTCACTCCCTCGCGCACCCAGGTGTGCGCGCCTCGGTCAAAATGGTTGCCGAAAAGTTTGTGTGGCCAGGCCTGCGCAAAAACGTAAAAGAATGGGCAAAAACTTGCATTCCTTGTCAACGCGCCAAAATACACAGACACACAAAAGCCCCTCTGGAGCCTTTTCCAATCCCTGCTAGAAGGTTCGACCACATTCATGTCGACCTCGTGGGGCCACTACCTTCCTCCCAAGGTTTCACACACCTGCTAACAATGATAGACCGCACCACGCGCTGGCCAGAGGCAGTCCCTCTAGCGGCAACTACAGCGGAGGAAGTCGCTTGCGTTTTTCTAACAAATTGGGTGGCACGTTTCGGCGTCCCATCAGACATCACGTCAGATAGGGGGCCTCAATTTGTCTCAGAGCTCTGGTCAGCCATGTCCAACAGTTTAGGGGCAACAATTCATCGTACCACCGCTTATCACCCTCAGGCTAATGGGTTATGCGAGCGTTTTCACAGGTCCTTAAAGGCCGCCCTCAGAGCCTCATTAACGGACACAAATTGGGTAAATAAACTTCCCTGGGTTTTATTGGGGTTGCGTGCGGCACCTAAAGAGGATTTAGACGCTTCCCCTGCAGAATTAGTCTTCGCTCAGCCTATCAGACTCCCAGGTGAATTTTTACCGGAGAACCCGGAACCAGGGCACCTCCCAGTCCCAAGGTTTTCAGGCAGTAACGGACCGGACTCTCTCCACGGTCCAGCTCATCACTCCTTTCCACGAGTTTTTGTTCCTCAAACTTTAAAAAACGCTGAGTTTGTTTTTGTTAAGCATGAAGCTCTTAAACCAACGTTACGCCCAGTATACGATGGCCCGTACAGAGTGCTGGAAAATGGTGACAAACACTTTGTGCTTGATTATGGGGATAGAAACGAAACGGTCAGCATTGACAGACTCAAACCTGCTTTCTTGTTGAGAGACGAACCTGCACAGTTGGCTCGGGCACCTCGGCGAGGTAGACCCCCCCAAGGGAAAAGTCTCAACCCCCAGGCAGGGAACAGATAATCTCTCTCCTTCCCACACAGCAGATTCCTCACAAGAAGGTCCCAGCAGGACGCCTAAACCAACCTACAGCAGCTTTGGGAGAAGATTAAAACCCAGACAGCACAGGGACTGATTCCAACCACTCTGCAATTATTCGCTAATTGTGCCGCAACAGTTTAGGACAGACTTATGATTGTACTATGCTCTTATGTTTACCACTTAACTCTCTTAAGAGCATGGCTGCTTGAAAGTTTCTTCTGTGGCAACAGCTGTAACACGTAGTATGTCGTAGTAATTACCCTAGACTGTGAATCTTTCTGTGTCCTTTCCTAGTTGTTTGGGGGGCCTGTGGTATATATTACTCATATATTCCATACCTACATATGTTAGAGCATGTGGAAATGTTTGGGACAACATATGTAAAGGAACTTCACACCTCGGAAAGCACAAAGGAGTCTCACCGCCGTGTGAAGATCAATGACGTCACAGGACGCGGCGGCGGAGACAGACTTGACACCTTCACCCCCCAAGGCGAGGAGAGGTTTTCCCATCACCTCCCAAGACGAAGAGAGGAGATAACAGAACAACGGGGGGATTAAGATAACGGGGTATGTCAGCTTGTGTAATGCATGTCTTTGATGTGTGCCTGTATTTAACCAGCGAGCTGGGCAGAAATCTTCCTCTTTGCCTTCTGCCAAGCTCTGCACCAGATGAGACAAGATAGGAGAGCTGTTCATTAAAGACTCTGTTTTAATACAAAATCGCCTCGTCATTTCCAGCTTCTCTACAACAATACCCCCAAAAATGAATATATTACACAGCTTTTTTGTCAGGTTGTTCCCAGGCATTTTTGAACTGTGCCAAATGGCACAGTTTGGGAAAAACATCTGTAACTTTTGAATGATTCAATATAGAAGCTTGATCTTGGGCTCTAATGAAAGCTGACACTCAGGGCTGTGTGTGTGTGTGGGGGGGGCATTGTTTATTCATTCATGAATGAATGAATGAACAAACAAGCCCCCACACACAAAGAAGCATGCCACGTAAAAAATGTGGCTTTTTTTTTTTTCAAGAAAAAATAACCTACAGTGCACTAAAAATTATACTAAAATATCTGTAATGTAGAGAATAACAACTCCCACCCTCCCACCCCCGCTACAGAGGACGGACATCGTCCATCGCCACATGACGGACAGCGGGGACAGTGCGCCGCGGTCTACTACGCACAGTTGTACTAAAATATCTGCAATATATCTGCAATCCGCTACAGAACAGTAGCGGGGGGGTGGCATTCACGGTCCGGACGCGGCGCACGGACCACTCCGTCATGTGGCGATGACGCACAGTTGTAATTTACCGATCGGTCAAAAGTCATTTTGATGACAATTTTCAGGGATAAAGAATAATTTAGCTTATAACACTTACCTGTCCACAACAGTAGTGTCGCTGGCGAACTTCTCTTCCTCATTGTCAGATGAACATGACGCTTGTCCGCTTGTTATGACTCGTGGTTCTGGTCACGCGACCCGGTCAAACCATGATTCCATTATTGTGGTTTTGCGCTTCCATGATTGTGGTTTTGGCGAACGATTTTTCAAAACTAATAAGAACAGTAGTAAGAAAAAAAGACTGGCGAATGCGTGTGTGTCACCCAGCGGCTTACACAAAACAGATTTTACGCACGGGACGCACGCTTTCAATTGTCGGACTTCTCTGCTTCAATTGGCTGGCTGTATTCGCAGCCATTGGTAGGTGGGTCCTTCTTGCTAGGTTTTTAGTCATTGGTTCTTTAAAGGCCAAATGTCACGTAACAGGGTACTTTAAATGTCTTGAAACTAGATATAAAAGGGAACCGATCCGTTCGGGTCTTGGTGCATATGCTTCAGTAACATCGGAATATTCGTTAATTTAAAACTGCCGCGCTTGGCCTGACACGGCCCCTGGAATCGCCTGGGGAAGAAGGCGGAAGTGACGAAATAGATTGTACCCGAGTTTGATGCTAAGGCTATCCCCATTGATTGTTTATATGGAGACTGGAAGATCGAAGTGAGCAACAAGATAGAAAAAATTGGATATTTCACCATGCCTGGCAGTGGCGGGAAACGTATCGCTGGCTATTGCAGCAACACCAACAAGGATGGTGTTTCACTGTTTACTTTCCCGAAAGATCACCAAGTAGCGGCACAATGGACACGGAGTGTTCAGACAACAAGGGCGGACTTCAAGCGGCCATCGAAGTACAGTGCGCTGTGTAGCCGTCACTTCGACGACAGCTGTTTTGAACCGAGACCACTAGCAATGGCTGAACTGGGAATTGAGGTGAAACGTATATTAATTTTAAAGCCAGGGTCAGTCCCGACTATTTTTCCACGGCCATCTGAGGAAGATAAGCAACAACAACAACAACAACAACAAAAGACTGTCCGTGGTGCCTATGCAAAGAGGGAACATAAAAGGGTAGGTACTTGGTAGCTATATTCAGTAAAACTGATTTTATAAATATGTTATTAGGCCCATACCCATAGATATGTGTATTTTTATGTGTCCTATATCTGTAATATGGTCGCTTAGCTGCCTTCTGGAACCTCAGTGGAGGCACCGCATATTTTTAATACATAGACAGTTTTTTTCCTTTGTTTGCAAGGCAATCACTATTTTTGTTTTTAGTTACCCCTCGTTACCAACATAACAACGACCAACAATTTTATCCTTAGAAATAAATCATCTATCGTATTGCTGGATGGCACTCGACAAAACATATTTTTCTTGATATGCATTAAATAATATATGTTATAGGTTATGGAGAAAATAAGCTTGGATTATGCTGCCACCTCTACCAGCACCCCGGATACCAGCACCAGCATAAACGTGGGCTGTGAGGATTCAGTACCAGAAGTGGAGGAAATGGACTGTGAACCAAGTGATTTGCATTGTACAGAGCCCAGTACAGACCCAGACTGCCTACAGGTATGTACAAATACAGTAACAAAGGAAAAAAAATAATTTCAAATAGATCATTATGTGGATGAGTTGTCCAAGTTTCTTTGTGGCAAGCGAAATATGGTACACGGACATTTTGTAGCTTTTGCATATAGTCTACATACCCCCCGCCCAAACCTAACCCACACCCACCCCACCCACCCCCACCACATTCGCTGCCCCCCTGCTACAAAGGCTACTATGTAACTGTAGACAAATTTTGATTTCTCAGTTTCATAGTTCTTCTGTAATTCATTCCGGAATTGTTTGTGTGTTTCAGATGTTTCCGTCTTTTAGCATTGCCTGCCAATCTGCTCCCGACTTGCGCAGTCGCAAGGTTCAGGCCAACATTAGAAAGAAAAGTTCCACAGTCAATGCTAGTAAGTGAGACCATGTTATACTACAATACGTATTGTATTTTTTAAGCCCATGGACAATCCACTTGTTACAAGCCTAGCATTAAATAATGACAAGAGGACAACCAAAAACACATACATGTATAGCCCAATATATTGGTTATTTAGACTGATAGAAGCATTCAAAATTTTATGAGTCTTAAATTTCTTTATAGTGTATTTTAGACTTTGTGACATTTTATAGCAGTTTTTACCTTGCAGTTGTAAACATAGATTTCAACAGAGCCCCTTTATCATTATGTTAATGTTCCAAATGAGTATGTGTTCAGGCTCATATCTGCTTTCTATTATAACAGCTGTGTACTGAACCTATATGTTCATTTCATGTGTGTTTACAGGTTGTCAAACAGCAATGCAGACCAGTGATGCATCCATCCAGTGTGACAGACTAGATGCTCCGCCCTTACAGTGTCTGCGACCAGCCGGAGAAAGCAGGCCACCACCTTCACCGGAGTCAGTCATGTCCTCTGACACAGATGACAATGGATCAGAGTACGCTCTGTCATCTGATGAGAGTGATGATGATATTGAGGATGAGCATGTCACTGCCAAACCAGACACACAACCAAAGGCATTACTTTGGAAGGAGCCTAAATATATTGTGAGTCACTCACGCTTGATGGAGTTGCTGCTGTGGTGCTGCTGTCCTTCCTGTGGCACTAAACCTGTGACACCAGTCCTGAAGACTTGGGGTGCACAGCTAGAAATCCGCTTTACTTGTGAAGCTTGCAGCAAAGTCAGCAAGTGGTCCAGCACTCCACTGTGGGGGAGGTTCCCCAGGATTAATATACTGCTCTCTGCAGGAATCCTGTTTGCTGGTGCCATAGCTGGAAAGGTGTTTCGGGTCTTAAACAATATTGGGATTGTTACCCATACCAAACGTACCTACTTCCGACACCAAAGACTCATACTCCAGCCAGCAGTGCATGCCCTGTGGACATTTGTGCAACACAGTGACATCTCGTTGTTGCGTCTGGAGGACAAAAGCCTTGTGCTGGGGGGAGATGGGCGTGCAGATAGCCCTGGTCACAGTGCCAAGTATGGCACTTACACAGCCATAGAACTAGAGGCCAATGTGGTACTTGATGTTCAACTGGTGCAGGCCAACGAATGTGGGGGGAGTTACCACATGGAGCAAAAGGGACTGGAGCGTACCATTGACATGTTGCAGGACAATGATTTAGAAATCAGCATCCTAGTAACAGACCGACACAAGTCCATTGCTAAATGGATTCGTGAAAATCTTCCACAAGTGCTACATTTGTATGACGTTTGGCATGTTGCGAAAGGTAATTACCGTAAAACATGCTCTGTCCGCCACCTCCATATAACAACCACTTAGAAAGAAAAGCCAACATTTGTGCTCCCAAGCAGAACATTTCTGTCGAAATGAATATCCACATGAGGTCACTTGTACATAGTGGTCACCTTTATTTGCTCTCTGGCCTTTGTCACCTTTATCAGCTTCACTGTACATGTATATTGAATAAAACTTATATTATATTTTAACTTGTACTCAGTGTCCTAATAACATAGTTGTATATCACAGATTATAACGGGCATAATAATACTAATTCTCAGTCATGTGCAAGTAATCTGACAGACATTTTTTTCTTTATCGATCCCTCATGTTTGTAAAAATATGAAATTATTGTTTGCTCATTGTTCTTTACCAAGGCTAATGCTCATACAAATATCATTTAATGTTCCAGGTTTCTCAAAAAAGCTTGTTGCTGCCAGCAACGAAAGAGGATGCATGGAGCTGAGGGCTTGGTCAAAGAGTGTGGTCAACCACATGTATTGGTCTGCCATGTCCTCTCCACAGGGACAAGGCGATTTGGTCCTGGCAAAGTGGCTGTCCGTTGTCCCACACTCTATGGACATTCATGTGGGACATGGGACCCTGTTCCCCACATGTGAGCACGGGAAGCTCCAAGGCAAAGACAGACGCAAGAAATGGGTTAAGCCATGTATGTTTTTTGTACTAAAACAAATATTAAAGCGCACCTGTGGTGGTCGTTAAAAAAAAGATATTATATTGAGCCCCTGTCTCACGTTCTAGTTCAAGTTTAAGTTGAAATTCACGTTCAAAGCAATTTGATATAAATCCATTGCTGATCTGCTGGTTCAGCTATGTCAGCAAAACATGGGTACAGCCATACTAGCGGCTACAGGGACTTCCAGGACGCTTCCTGTGATGTAATTTCATTGACACCGCGATCTGGATCAGTATTGGCTGAGCCGGATGTGGAGCGGCTTCGGGGATATTCAAATTCAAACGTTTATTTCAAACTCAGGATTCATATTAAATGCAGAAGTAAAACGAGTAGAAAATAAATAAATGTTTAAATTCTGCGAGCCGTCTTTTCTGATCTGAGCTCGTAAATGACGATAATTATAACACTGCGATCTGAGTACCCGGATGTGCGGCTGCTTCCGGGATATTCAAATTCAAACGTTTATTTCAAACTCAGGATTCATATTAAATGCAGAACTAAAACGAGTAGAAAACAAATAAATAAATGTTTAAATTCGGCGAGCCGTCTTTTCTGATCTGAGCTCGTAAATGACGATAATTATAACACTGCGATCTGAGTACCCGGATGTGCGGCTGCTTCCGGGATATTCAAATTCAAACGTTTATTTCAAACTCAGGATTCATATTAAATGCAGAACTAAAACGAGTAGAAAATAAATAAATAAATGCTTAAATTCTGCGGCTTGTCTCATCTGATCTCGGAAGATGATTCTAAAACTATATACAGAGCAGCAGACACTGGTTGCTCTTTTAAAAACAAAAACATACAATGCGATATGGATATCGCAACATGGCGGAATGTAAAGCCTTTGGATGTCTGAATAATAAGCGAAAAAAACAAACACTTTTTTTGTGTACTCAAACCCAGCTCACCTTGTCAGAAGATCGGAGCGGAAACAGGGCACAGACGAATAATTTTAGACGAAATTGCGTTGTGTGTGAGGACCCCTTCGTCACTTTAACCCTCAGAAGACCTTTCTGGCTCAAACCTGTAGCCATGTTGGACAAATTCTTCCTCAGAGTCCGACAATTCAGCCATAATAGAATAAAAACACTCACAACAGCACCCTAGTCTCTCATACAGGCGGAGCATTGACTGTTGAGTATCAACGAAGTGACGTCACATCCGCATGTGTCGTGGCTGCGCCCACAGTTTTCATTGGCTGCCCATGGCCAAGGTCCTATTTGAATATATGTCTGGTGGTATATGGCTGGCAAAAATTATTTACCAAAATAAGAAATACTTTTTCATAATGTTTTCAAGTCAAATGCGTCTTCACGACCACCACAGGTACGCTTTAATTCTGAAGAAGTGGGAATAAAAATGATAAATTTTATTCTCGATTTCATTATAATTCATTTTTATTTTTAGCAACCAAAGCTGCTATCAAGTTGGAGTGCTTGGTCCATAATCCCTCACTTTGCCGGGACATTAAAAAACTCTCTGGAAGCTACCAGACTTCACAGATAGAGGCCTTCCATAGTCTGGTCACTCAGTTCGCACCAAAGATGTATGGGTTCTCATACCTTGGGATGCTTTGTCGGTATGTGTACATGTAATATAATGTGGTATACAATACAAAATATGATTAAGTGACATGCAAGCAGGATTTGTGGAACTCTTAATGAAAAGTAAATAGGGTATACAGATTTTTTAGACACATTTGCACTAGTTATTGAGCTTCAGACATGGTGATTCATGGATATAACCATGTGGTCACTTCCCTCATTTAGAAATTTTGCAGTGGTTTATCACTATTTGAAAATTTTTACACCACTTGAAAAAACTTGTAATACACCTTTTTTCTACTAAATTGCTTCAGTACTTGCCTTGCTGCCATGCACTACAACGAGAATGCTGCAAGAGGACAGGCAACTACAAGGGATGGGCGCGGCATGTTCTCACTGCATTTCCCAAAATACAAGAAAGGTGCACCTGTTGTCAAGAAAATTATGCAAAATGCCACATTTGGTAAGTAAATATAGAAAGCAGTTTATGTAGAAAGCATTTGTTCTTACTGTGATTAATCAAGTACTTTTTATGAAAGTACTAAATACCCTTCCAAGATGCCATGGGGTCCTTTTTAATGTTGTTAATCATGCCCAAACAAGGCCAAAATAACTTCAAATAGTGGGTCAAATCCCCACACCCCAGTGAGCTTGATTAGCATAAACCTGGCCTTATCTGAATATTACATAACTTCTTTGCAGCTGTATATTTGCAGCTGAATATCATTATGATCAAATGAAAGTTTTAGTCACTTTGATTTTAAGATAACAGACAGCATATTACTGGTTCCTTTTATGTCAGATAACCATTAGGTAGAACTAGTTGCAGATCAGTGTACCATTATTTACAGAACTAAGGATCCTAGTAGTATCAGTAGATATTATACAGTCCAGTTCATTGTATTTTTATTGCATTCCTTGTATAATGAACCTGAGTTCATTATTATTGTATTTATTCATTTTATTGTATTCATTGTATAATGAACCTGGAATGTCAATTGACAGCTCCAGATCCAAACTTTTTTAAACCAGGCACTTGATTTCAGTTTTTCAAAATACTTGAAAATTGCTTTATTTAACAAGTACTTTTTGATCATATACAGTGAAACCTGTGTCAGACAGGCACCCTTGGGACCGCAGAAAGGTGTCTCTCTTAGACAGGTGGCTGTCTTACACAGGTGGTTTACAATGTAAAAGTGAACTTTGGGACCAGATGAAGTGGCTGTCTAATACAGGGTGGCTGTCTTATACAGGTGGTGGTTTCAGCAGGTTTGACTGTACTAGTAACAAGTATTCTGTTTTGAAACCCATCCAAAAATAATCCAAAACTGCTACTCAAATACCAAGCAATTTTGGCACACTTATATTTTTGTAATTGTTTAAACAATTGACTTTATTTGTTTTCACATAAAACAAAAAGCACACATTTGGTATGCTACTTATTTTTGTTTATGATAAGTCATAGTCAGAACTAGTAAATTAAATTGGCACATCATAATAATAACCACAAAGTCAGCTTTTAGTAATGTGATAAAACATATTGTAATGTGCCAAATTTATTGCTAAAATTGATGTCCCCAAATTTCCTATATGCAAAAATTGCTGTACCCAAAGTTCCTGTGCCGAAAGTTCCTGTGCCCAAAATTCCGTACACCCGTGGACCTACCCCTGTTAAACTTCTATTGACAAATGTATCTAGATGTGAAGTGCTTAGGTTAGATCCATAATTTTAAAATGATATATTTTCCCCCAGCTTATGTGGACCAACTGATGGCTGAGGTGAAGGAGCTGTGTAGCACCCCGGTGGATGAGAGAGAACCAGATATCCAGATACCATCCTCTCTATGTGCTGGATTTCATCATCCATGCAAACAAGAAGCCATCAAGGAACATCGAAGCCGTTTTCCACAGCGATAGGCCTAGGACAGTGAAACTGTTCTCACCTGCAACCAACTTGGTTCACCACTACTAGTACATGTGTAAATTGTGAAACCGGAAGTCTAGTAGAATGGAAAATATATTTGTACAGATGGCTGGTATATTGTGAAAATTTCACAGAATTTCTACGTGAGACCATTGACAATGAATAAAATTAATCCCAGTGTGAAATATTTGCATTTACTGTGTGTATTTTCATCATAACATTTTAATGGCAGTAACACTGTACATGAAACAATGCAAGAGCATTCAGCAACTGTTCAAGTTTGTACATATATACAACAACTATATCTATATATACAGTCAATGATCAGGCTCAAGTTGGGATACTTGAATCCCACATGGTCGATTCAATGGTATCGATCTCTTATGGCCCGGACTGCACATGATGGTAGTGGAACCCTGATCTCTCGTCCAAGGTAGCCCCAACACCACCGAACCAACTGGCGGTATGCTGTGTATCTTAGGCGTCTAAAACAGAAATGTTCAAATTGTTGATAACATATGATGCCATTTCATATTGTGATATGTCTGAAGTTATATATTACAAATGAACTGTCTTGTGTGTGAATATATTTGAAGTGTGGTTAGTTTGAGTAAATAACTGCATATATTCCTGTATATATTTGCATCCTTTTATAGAAACGTGGACAGACTGTAATTTACTGTACATACTCTGTTGTCATTGAATCCTTATTTAAATCCTCCACCTGAACAACAACAGCAAGTTTTTAGCCAATGTCAAATTCCTTGTATGTGTTGTGCATACTTGGCCAATAAAGCTGATTCTGATTCTGAAGTAAGTTATGATGTTATCTAATTTCTGTAAATTATTTCATACATTGTATTTTTTGAATCTGAATTTCTGTGAAAAAGAGTACTCACTCATTCACAGGTTGATCTTGTGGCCTCTGCCTCTCCCTGTGTGCATAATACGCGGTTTCAAGGACATCCCTGTCCAGGCAGACACTGTTGAAGCCTTGGACCTGTGTTATACAGGTGACCTGATGCCCATCCATCCGCATTCTGATCTGGTCAATTTCTTGACAGCAGCGGCTCTCCTCCACTGTTGGCATTGCTTGGCAACACTGACAGGTGCACCTATTGAAAAATTCAAGTACAAGAATTTGCAAATATTTTCTGAATGCAATTATTTATCGGGGCTATAATGGACGGCGGGGTAATAAGGGACACTTTTCTGGGAAATGTTTTAAATGTACCTAATTCTGCTTTTTTTATTTTGAGCAGGACGCTGAGTTGTGTTAACACAACTCAGCTGAGTTGTGTTAACACAACTCAGCGTCCTGCTCAAAATAAAAAAAGCAGAATTACATTTAAAACATTTCCCAGAAAAGTGTCCCTTATTACCCCGCCGTCCATTATAGCCCCGATTTACGTATCAAACCTTGAAGCTGGCGTACAAAACAACAAGCTAGATTTCTAATTCGTCTACAGTGAGAAAGGAACATTCCTGGTTATGGCCCTATACACACGATCCTGGGGATTTTAATACAAGTCATTTTCCACAATTACTTCCATTTCATCCTTGATTTTGTTGCTACAACTGAATGAGGAAAGAAAGGGTTCTTCTGTAAGCTAGCGCCCCGCTGTATCGTCATAACAATGGCTTCCGAAAAAAACGCTATTTATGGGGCGCACTCGACAGACCCCCTTCGGCTTCACAATTTTGCCGTTGGTTATAATTTATTAAACATCACAGATTTCTTTTGGCTTACCATTCAACATTCTGGAGGCGATTAATGTCCGATTCAATGACATTTTCTGCTGGTTCTGCTCTCTGGTCATTGTCGGAACTGTTGTCATCAGACAAAGCATCTGATTCCGTCTCGGACGGCTCGAACCTGTAAGGTTCTATGCCTCTGTCACTGTCTGAACCACTGTCATCAGTATCTGGGGTGTCGACTTCCCTGAATTCCAAGTCCGATTCACCAGAGGACAAAACTAAACTAATTTCATCACAATCGCTGTCACTTTCCACCATGATTGTCCAATGTTGATAAGTGTGAATGTGGATACGGCAGGGCAGCCAGGGTACAACTTGTGACGTCAAAAACATGGGCGTGGTCTGGACTGGCTGTCACAAGCCAGCAAGCAAGGTGGGGCCTTCAGCTGGTGTATTTTGTGCAATTATGTAAATACAGGTGGGTGATATGGTCTCCGGTATGAATATTTGGTTTAAGCTATGTGTATTTTATCTAAATTTATTGTCATTTAGAAAAAAAAATTACGTGACATTTGGCCTTTAAAGTTTCAGAAACCCAATTCAAGTCTCTTATTAGTTGAATGAGAGGTCAATCAAATCTAAACCAATCAAAGCACTCCTTTGGCTTTCTGTTCGCGGCTGTGTCTGTAGTGGAAGAACGGAAATGCAGTTTTTTTTTTTTTCAGTGCGCTCTGAGACGCACAGTGTGCGTCCTAGTGCACACGAGGGCGCGCTAGGATGCAGAGACGTGACCTCCCGTGGGATCCTGGAGTGCAAGAGGTTAAGGAGCAAACGCACTTCAGTGTATAAGCAATGGAACAACTTAATAACCAATATTAAGTATTACTAGAGGATGATGAGGATGATGAGGTAACAATACTAACCACACTTTTCTTTCCCTTGTCACGATAAATGGCCTGTTTCTCTTAGCAAAGATCATGTTTCTAATCAGTGGAGTGATGTTTCAGGTGTGATTCAAAATGAAGTTTGCTATGTTATTTCTGTATATTGCCTTTCTTAAGAAACCAAACAGCCTGAAGTAGCTATATAATTTTAGCAATAAAAGATATTTTGCCCAACTGTTTGTGTTATTAAGGAACAAACACACTTCAGTATATAAGCAATGGAACAACTTAATAACCAATATTAAGTATTACTAGAGGATGATGAGGTAACAATACTAACCACACTTTTTTCCCTTGTATTTTTTCCCTTGTCACGATAAACAAACAGCCTGTTTCTCTCTTAGCAAAGGTCGTTACTGGATGCGAACGCCATCAGTTGACACTTGCATAGAGAAACAGTTAAACAGTCATTTGTTGTTGTTGGGTTTTTTTTTTTTGTTTTCAAATAAGTATACAATATATATTAAAGAGTCTCTTGCTGAGGGTTTCAAGTGGAGTAGACGTTAGATGCACCCAAGCGCCACGTCCTTCGTTTTCCGTGGCTGTTTAGGTCAGCAGGATAACCTTTGTGCTGTCCTTGCCAGGGAGTTCTGGTCTAGTTTCCTTTGATGACCAGATTCCCTGGTTCGCCCAAGAGATGGTTCCTCCGTCACATGGTCTCTCCTGGGAAGGGCAACATCGCTGTCAGTTGTCATCCTTTGCATGCAATCACACAGAAACCCTTCCTCATCACCCAAGTTAATGGCTTCAATAATAGGGTTTGCCATTCACAATTTCCCCATTTTCCTTATTTGTGTATTATACTAATCCTGTAGATTGTTGATGGTAAGCTAATTGGTTTCCTAGGTAAATGTTTGATACTAATAATTTAGGAACATCATTAAAATGTGACATGATTTGATTTACAAAGTGTATTCCATTTCCATTATCTAAGTAAGTCATTTCAGCTATTTTAAATCTTGATATTATTTCAGTTAAGGGTTTCAGTGTCACCATAGCAGTATTTAAATTAGTGTAGGGGAAAGGCTTTTTATTTTCAATAAGTGTGTAAATAGTTTCTAAACATTTTTACCTTCACTCTTATTTAGCTCAATGAGATTCATGCAAGGGTTTTGAAAAGACTACGGTAAGTTTATGCAGGGAAGATCAAATTATTTTGCTCTGAGCTCCCTAAAGCATTTCTCCCTTAATTGAGTAAGAATCTGTATTGTTTTTGGAGTCGATTCTAAATTAAGTTCCACAGTAAACATAAATTCAGCACAAGTTGGACTTTTCTTAGACATCTGGAACTTTTCCCATAAATTTGCATGGTTTTCTTCCTCATCGGTTTACCTTGTTTCTTATAAACATGATATTTCTTTTACAATAATCCGCAGATATTTTCTTAAATATCTGAAAATTTATTGATATACAATTTAACTTCTCCTATTGAATCTTGTGATTTCATTACCAAATGGTTTTATTTATATTTTTCTCTTCATTATTGATCATTTATTGATAATTTTTTATGTATTATCTATTTTTCTGAGGATTGCTAATTATTTTTGCTAATTACCTGCACCAGGCTGAAGGCCAGGAGGTTATGTTTTTGCCAGCGTTTGTCTTTCTGTCTGTCTGTCTGTTGGTTAGCAAGATAACTCAAAAAGTTTTGGACAGATTTCGATGAAACTTTCAGGTGTTGGAAATGGTACAAGGAAGAACTGATTAAATTTTGGGGATGATCCGGATCACCGTCTGGATACAGGAATTATTTAAAGGATTCTTTAACATTGTGAGATACGGCCATTTTCAACATGTGTGCAGGGGCAATAGAGGGCGCTGGTCGTCGTGTCTGACGAACACAAACTCCGCGTTCTTCAAAGTTTTAGGCACAAAAGCACGCGGAAAACTGGCGGGCAGGGCCCGCCAGCGTGCCTGTGTTTGCGCTACGCTGCAAAAACTGAGACGGGCAGCTGTCCGGCGCGGGATTATTTGGCAGAAATTCCCCGGGCAGCCATAGGGGCTGCGCAAAAACCAGCTCTCTGCCGGGGAAGCTTCCAAATCCTCTTTTTTTCCGCGGAGCGCAAACCCAATAAAACCCAAGGCAACCTGTCTACCCAGTTTGCATCTGTCAGTGAAGCCCTCAGTGCTGCTTTCAGTGATCTATGAAAACGCTCGCAGTCTGGGACTTTGCACATGAAGGAGATGGACACAACAGCAACACTTGAGTTTATTAACTCCGCCAAGGAGGTAATGCTCTTACTACTGAACCACTAATCCTATCATTATGAATCCAATTGCTAGTCATATGTTTTCATGGTCAAGGAATCTGAAAACGTACACACAAACACTGTATGGGGGGGAACTGTGGCGCTTGGCGGAGGTCTGCGCGCTCCGAGTGCTTTTCTAGTTAATTTCTTTGGTACCCCCCTTTTGATGCATGGAGACGCACATGCAGCAAAGTTACAGGGTGTTTGCTTGATGGGTTGTGTCTTTTTACTAGAAGGAAGTGTGTTACCATATTTATGTGTTACACAGTTAATTTAGATGAAAATTTGTGAGTAGTATAGCTCCTTCAAAATGAGGTTTCAATAATCATGGCTTCTTTTGTGTCGTCTCTTGAACTAATTTATAAATTCCAATTAGGAAAAAGCAATATAGCTGTCTGTGCAGATTTGATATGATTTAGCATTGGTAACTAATGGCCCTTTTTCACTGGCCCTTTTCCACTAGCCCAGCTCGCCTCGCCTCGATTCGCCACAACTTGTTTCGGGCGCGGTTGTGTCTCCCTTGCAGCGGGGTAAAGCTGGGGTGGGCGGGATTTTTTTTTTACAGCAAGGCGACGCCACACTCCCGTGACGTAAAACACGCGACCCAAGCAAAACATAATATGGCGGCTGTACAAAGCGACTCCTCGGTCTGTGGCTTTTTGTCACTGTAAATGCCAAAAAGAACTGCCAGACAAGGGTACAGGCGGCGAGATGAAACACTCTGGAATAGTACTGCAGCTTCTGGGAGAGCCAAAGACGTGAGGATACAAACTAGGTCATATATGACGGTAAGCTAATGGTTGCTAATGCTAGTTTGCTATAAGTACGTCATGCTACACTGTAATGTCTGCAAGTTATCGCTGTTAGGTACTAAAATATGTATGCTCTGTGTGTGTGTTTCAGCTGGCTCTGTTGTGGGAAAATTACCGCTTCAATCGGTCGGTCTGGCGTTCAACACAGCCTGTCACTGATGTCAACACAGCCCGTCACTGATGTCATCCCAGCTTCACAAACGATCAGTGGTTATAGAGCTTAAGAATGTCTGTAGAAACATTTATTTCCTGTGCAAAAAATTGCTCTGATCTGCATGAAAATCATGGAGAGACTGTGAGACATCATGGGACGTACCTGCTCCAGCAGCCCTGAGTCTGAGGTAGGGTCATAGCAAAAAATGATCAGCTGACACAACTTGATCGCCAGGTTAATAACTATATTAGCCACAAAATATATATATTAAAAAAGTAAACAGTACTGAGTTAGGTATAATAAGATATATTTGACAGTTATGATGCATTTTAGGCCAAAACAAACTTGATCTAGGATTAAAAGCAATTAAAATAATGCAGTCACAAGATTACATGGAAAATACTTGATTTACTAGATACATGTACTGTAGAAATATATATTCTCTGCATCAACAATGTACTATACATGCATTCATGTAGTGTTGCACTGGGAATTGCACTGACAATAAACCTCTGAAGTTTTTGCAGATGTCTCTTTTTTTTATATGTGAAGGTTACCACCATGTGGCGCAAATTTAATACTAACAGATTGGAAAAGCTATCTAAGAACAATCCAGCAGTTTGAGAAATCCCTTTTGGTTTGGTGTAAGTCTGTCAACAGGATTATGAACCATAAAGCAGTTTGTGTTAAAATGTTAAATCCCATTAAACCCTAACCCACAGGTGTCCAATCATGTACCATGGAGGGCCAAGACCCTGCAGGTTCTCTCTTCTACCCGGTCTCTTCAGCAGGTGTTCTCACTGATCAGCAGTCAGTGGGAGAAATTCAGTGGAATCTGCTGTTGAAGACACTGTTTGGAGGTAAAGCCTGCAGAGTCTTGGCCCTCCATGGCACACGATTAGACACCCCCGCCCAAACCCATTATGATGAAGAACAGATGCTAATATGGCCCAGAATTTCTCCATATACTGGTTCTATCACTAAAGTATGCAGGGTCTTCTGCGGTGGCACATCCAACAATACAGTCTTCAGTCAATAAAATAATTGTTTTGGTTACTTTTCTTAAAAATGAGCCATTATTTTCAAGGTCACTGATTAATGGTTTGTACTGTTTACTCTTTTCCCACCATTGTGTTAACAGACAAAATAGAAAATCATGATGCAAACACATAAGTCACTAAATTGTTTATTACAATCAGCAGCAAATTCCAGATTATTCAGAATGTGCAAAATTCAAACTGTAAAAAAAACCCCAAAAACTTAGAATGGGTCACTCAGCAGCTGGGATGTGCAGCTCACACTGGTCCCAGTTCAGCATCTCTGTAAATAGTGACGCAAGGTCCATTTTGGGGTGGATCGTTTCCCTCTTGCCTAGACAAAAGGCAGAAATGGGTGGTGGTTAATTAAAGCAAGTTTAAAACATATTTGGGAAATACACTTGTTGCTAAATGCCAGTGATGGAATGTGAATGAATGAATGAATCTTTATTTCGGATAGATTAAAAGTAAAGATTAAAAGAAAATAGAATAATATAACAAAGGGGAAAAAATCAAGGTCGAATTAAACAATAACTTCTCTCATTATAGTTCAAAGTAGGTTATCTGAAATGGGTGATGGCTGAAGCCGCAGCTTATATTGCCCACCCATATTCCATCCAAGAATTCAAAAGAAAAACAAAACAGGAGCCATTCCAATGTGATAATAAAGTACTTCGTTGTTGTATTTAACCACAATTTTCATGTAGCTGCGCTTCAGTAAAGTCGATTTTACAAGGGCTCGGTTACATTTAAAATCATCTGTTTTTACTGTGGCCTCAGCAATCAGAATTAATTAATACATTCACTTGAATGGAATCTAGTACTTGAACTGAAGGTGTGCATCACCGAGTATGGAGTCGCTCAGTCAAAATATGGAGTTTTTATCAATAAAAGTTTGTCTTGTCTGTAAAAGTGTCTCTTCTTGCCCTGGCTTCAAATGTGGGTGGTGTTTTGTACTTGTATTGCTAAAATATAAAAGGATGCACTACAATGGGTCTCATGTTTAAGCCTGCACATGGAAATTCTGAAGCACAGAATTGCTCGGGTGAGAAATTCTATTCTCTGAGTGCTGTGCAGATTTGACCTTCTTTGGTGCCCGGTATTTACATTCCTCCTGCAAGATAAGTGATAGGAGCGGCTCTTAACCCAAGCAATCGACAGACAGCTGCTGTTTTCAGCGGATGAACTTCTCAGGGACAGTCCATGTGCCTTTATTTGCAAGCGAAGAGACAGACTCCGGACTTGTTTATAAGTCACAGGACTTTAACATCTATCTACTGCCTGGAGGCGCCCTCTGCTGTTCACTAGCAACTGTCACACCTACACTACACAAATGCACACAACATTACACGAACTGACACACATATACTGACTCATATATACACTGCCTCTCTCAACTCTTGTTTGTGTGACCTGTCTGCCTGTTAATTGTGCATGAGGGTTTTTTTCTGTGTAGTCAAAATTTGGCTCATATACGAGCGTTTATTCTGATTACTATGTTTTTTCTCTCTCCTATTGTGTTTTCCTCCCCCTCCCCTCCCCTCTTTACCTCCACTGTTGACAGGCGCCTTGTATGGCGACGCGTCATTGGATGCGCCTAACGTGCGCGTCCAATGTCAAGTCAAATTCCTCGTGTGTTTACTTGTAAATATACTTGGCAATAAAGCTGATTCTGATTCTGAAATATTTGTAATGTGTCCTGTTACTGCATGAGTTTATTGATGATAGACTATAAACTACACATATAAACTAAATTATATTGATGACTGAACAACTCCCATTCCCCAAAAGATGGTTATGAACGTAACTCACAAAGGATCACACAAGTGATCTGACCAAAAAATAAATACATCAACAAGTGGTTTATTTTACAGTTGATGTGCCAGTCATTTTCAATTATTCTGTAATCAATATTCACACAATCAAATAAATCTCAGTTCAGTCCCTTCTATATTAAGTGGAAATTGTGCTACTTTGGTTTTGACACTTTACCTATAAAGGCAAAGGATTTCAATACTTTCCACAGTGAACGAGGTCCGTTATGGGGCGGCTGCTTTTCCTTTCCTCCTGCCTAGACTAACAACAGAAATGGATGGTGGTTAGTTCAAACAAGTTCAACACTTATACAGGCACATCTCAAAAATTAGAATATCATGAAAAAATTCAATATTTTTGTCACTCATTTCAGAAAATGAAACCCATATATAGATTCATTACAAGGACAGTGATATATTGCAAGTGTTTATTTTAATTTTGATGATTATGGCTACAGCCCATATTAACCAACACTTCAGCAGCCAACATTTCTATTTAAAAACTTAAATTCTATTAAAATAAAAAGTTTGAAATATCTCTCACGTTTGTCTTCAGCTTGTCCGTAGTCCAGTTCTATGCTGGGCTGCATCTGTATCGGTGTGGGTCACTCCGCTCACTGTGGATCTGCCACCAAGCAGAGAAAACCCCGTACCTCTTCTTTGGACCACGGTGTAGATTTCCGCAAAACCTACAATGCTGTCTGTATTAATATCGTATTTACTCGGTGACCGAGTTAGTCTGTGAAATATTGCAAATGGCGGTTGTGTAGATTCCACTGAGACGGACACTTTCGTGACGTTACGCCCTGACCAATCAATGGCTCGCAGTCTGTTAACATCACATCTCGGCTCGACTCAGCTCGGTTGTACCCTGCCCTTGATCAGGCATGAAAATAGCGCCTGTTAACCGGTGCTGGGTACAGTGGAAAAGGCTAGAAAGCGAGTCAACTAGGAAAAGGGCGAGTCGGTCCTTTTCCACTAGTACCAAACTGGTACTAGTGGAAAAGGGCCTTAAGATCACATCCGTTTGTCCAATTGAACACAGACAGGCTGAATTTGTGTAAGTGAGTCCTTGTGAAAGGTTGTCACACTCCTTCAGTCAATGGAAAGGTGGACATATTGCCTAATTAGAATTTGGCTTAATTTTGTAAAAGGAATGCCTCATTTTATATATTCCTTGGTAAATTATGGGGTCGACTGTAGTCACGAGGCCCAGCTCGGCCGAGGCTAAGCACCGGGAGCACAGAAAACACAAGTATTCCTTGTTTATGTCACATTTCTGAATTGTGATAGTCACACCATTATGTGGTGAGTGGCATCAGATGTATCTTGCAGTGTGAAGTCATATGAACACTACATTTTTAAAGTCAAAGTCATTTAAATCGTTGTGCTTTGTCATTTGTTCTACTTACTGTAGCTTCAAAAAATGCTTGTCAACTGAGAGGTCCTTCCCCCTGTGGCCACTGTCGCCCCCTCCAGCACCCACACACTGTCCGGTCTCCTCACATCTCCCACAAAGATCAAATGTCGGTGCCATCCTGCAAAGAAAAATTTGAGGCTAAGCCTTACTACCCCCCCCACCGTCCGCACCTCAGTATTTACATCAACAGGAGTGCAAATTTTATCACCTCATAAATTGATTTTACTAATTTTCCAGTTATCATTAGTTTTGTGTCCTTAAATGTTTATCCCAGTTGTGTATTATAATGTGTAATGTTAAGAAACACAAGTGAATTATTGTTTTTTTTATTATTTTATTACAGATTGCATATGTCACCAGGGATTTATTAAATTGAAAGGTAATGGTGATGTTATGATTCCTTGTTAATTTGGCAAATCTAATTCCTGGTGAAAGCTAAAAAATTTAGTGAATGCTTTCCCTTTCCTGTTGAAAAACGAAGAATGAAGAATAGCAGAAAAACCTTTAATTCACACCCAAAGCTTCCACAATTTGAATGTGATTTTGCTATTCACAACAAGTATTTGCTAACTATTCTGTGAATCAGTAAATGTTTTACTAATTGACATTGGTAATCACTAGTTTAGGATTATGTTTAAACAAAACAGTGTCATATATTAGAAGCCTTAAACCAATGCAGCATTTAAAATTAGTAGCTGCAAGTGCAGGCCTCATCTTGGTTTTAACCCCTTGCACTTCGGGCAATTTTCCTAAAAATGCCAAAAAATAACGTGCCCAAAGTAAATCGAAAGCTGTTATTCAACCCTTTGCAGCACCTTCATGGGGTTGGTCTCATTTAAAAGAAAACACTTTGAATTTTTTGGCAAAAAAACCCATAATCTCTCTACGTGCTCCGGCCACTGAGTTACAGTCATCTAAACATACTGAACTTGAAGAAAATAAATTTGGCCACGGTGTTTTTTTGGATACAAATGCTTGCAAATAACACACAGCTGTCCGATCCGGCTGGAAAATGCAACAGAAATGTAGAACCAAGTGTTATCAAGCTGAGATCAAAATTTGGTAACAATACCACAAAAAATGAATATTTTACACAGCTTTGTTCTCAGGCTGTTCCCAGGCGTTTTGGAACTGTGCCAGATTGTGCCAAATGGCACAGTTTGGAAAAATATCTGTAAGTTTTGAATGATTCAATGTAGAATCTTCATTTTGGGCTCTAATGAAAGGTCACATTCAGGGCTGTGTCTGTGTGTGTGTGTGTGTGTGTGGGGGGGGGTTGTTCCCCCCCCCCCGCAACAATGGACGGAGTTCGGCCCTCGCTACATGACGGATTACACTCGTTGCATGGTTCCACAGCAACGCTGTCACAGCGGCTTCCCCCCCACTTGTGTGTGTGTGTGGGGGGGGGGGTTGTCCCCCCCCTCGCTACAGAAGACGGCCATCGCTACATGACAGAATAGACTCATATGCTTCCCCCCGCGGACCGGGGGGCGTTCAGACCGTGAACACCCCCCCCCACTCCACTTCTGCAGCGGGGGGGGGGGGGGCGTTCACGGTCCGAACATGGCAAATGAACCGTTTATCGCGGTGCACGCACTTCGTACTTCGTGTGCCGTACAGTTGTAATTTACCGATCGGTCAAAAGTCATTTTTTGATTACAATTTTCAGGGAGAAATAATAATTTAGCTTATAACACCTTACCTCTTCACAGCAGCAGAGTCCTGGCGAACTTCTCTTCCCCATTGTCAGACGAACGCGACGCTGGTCCGCTCGTGGATCCCGATCAAAACATAATTCCATTATTGCCGTTTTGGCGAATGATTTACGACTTTTGTCATCGGCCTCCATCGGTCTATGATGACGGAAGAGAATCCTAAACGTCTATTCTGCTGGAATGAGTGCAGGTCCCACTTGTGGGTGTTCTCCATGCTGCGGGGTCTGTAGCAGATTCGTCCAGCGTCCTTTGTTTTCATCTGCTGCAGCGGTAAGTCTCTCTTCACCCAGCCCGAACTTCTGTGCTTCAATTGGCTCCTGCATTCACAGTAGGCGGGTCCTCCTTCCTCTGTTTTCATTCACTGGTTCTTCAAGGTTTCAGAAACCCAATTCAAGGCTCTTATTAGTCAAATGAGAGGTCAATCAGATGAACTAATCTGTTCGCGGCTGTGTCTGCAGCTTTTTTTTTCAGTAGCGCTTGGAGGCCACACCACCTACATCACCACCATCAATATCCTTATCATGCGTCATGCGTCCGAGGGCGCACGAGTGCGCTCTCGTGCGCCCTTGTGCGCCCTAGAACGCAGAGACTTGCCCGCCCGTGGAACAACGGTGCGCAAGTGGTTAAGGAATTTATGGCACAGACCCACAATCTGTTTTTTTTTTTTTTTTTTTTTTTTTTTAACGTCCTAAAACCCGTCAGACCTTGAGCGTCCTTTTTATTACAAACATCTGAGTCCTTTGAAGGCTGATTCTGTCTGTTTACCGTTACCTTATCTAGAGCCTCTTTTCCACTAGCCCAGCACACCTCGGTACGGCTCGATTCACTTCAGTATGGCTCGGAATGCT